>JBBMOL010000078.1:134123-734123 GCA_037954665.1 Laguncularia racemosa | reverse complement strand
TTTTGTATTAGAAATACGTTGCTAAAATTACAAGATGAAATCCAAGTGAAGTAAACTTACTTGTTATTTAACCTCTACTTTCGGGAATTGAGATTGGATTAAGGTCACTAGTGAGTTTAGTATGCTCTTCTTTTTGCTCAGTAGGTGAGCTATGTAACTTGGAGTGAAGGAGTAAATGACACTTGTAACTTGGCGATTCCTTTTCGAAGAAGTTTCTGAAAAAAAAAATTGGGAGTAATTGAAGAATATAATAATATGTAAATAGTTTAGAAGTGGACCTTATAGACTCGAGTAATTAAGCCTATGAGATGCCTTTTTAGGGAATAACATCTATTGACTCAAGTGACGAACTTGGGATCAATGGCTGAAAGCTCGCTACAAGGGTCGTGAGAAAAGTCTGAGAAAACTGAACTTAAAGGAGCTTATATGAATGATAGTTGATTGATTGAGATGGTAGAGATTCGAAGGGGTATTTTTAAAACCTAGTAACCTAAGATCGCCTGGTCTGGGACTTACTGACCAAGGAAACCGTCTTAACTAATTAATTAATTAATTAAATGAGTTAATTGGACTCGAACAAATAAATCCTAGGGACGCCCTCTACACTGAGGGAATAACGTCTGTTAACTCGAGTGATGAACTTGATTATCGATCAAAAGTTCATTACATGGGTCAATTAACTTAGTTAAGTGCTTTAATGGTAAACTCCCAAGATTAACTTAAGAATTGGATGAAACAGAAAAGGAAGAGCTAGGGGACAAGTGGATACAACATGCCTTTAGTCCCGGTTGTGTTGCTTACAACAGTGGTTAAAAGGATTGTATACTTTATTTTACTAGTCTCGAGCTTGTGGCAATTTTGACTTTGGGAATTTTAGTTTAAATGATAAGGGTAATAGTTTAATTTACTTGGATTAGCTTTGCGAATTTTAGTATTTGTATTTTGTATACAACTAACGGTAAGATTGAGTAAAGATTATCAATGATTGAGGTGTAGCATGAACTCGATGATGCTGAAATATCTTCTCGATTGTTGGAACTTATGAGAACTTGTCCTTTGGGTATTCTTTAATCCGTGTTTGCTTGAGGACAAACAAAAGCTTAAGTGGGGGCAAATTTGATAAGAGTAAATTAACCCTTATAAATCATGGGCGTTAATGATGAATTTGTGTAGTCTTTTGAATAAAATCAATGCGGATTCGGTACTTAACAGATAAATATATCAGTTTCAGGGTATAATATCAAAAAGAAGTGGAAAGATAACAAAAGGAGCATGATTGAAGCTTAAAAGATCAAGTTAAAGCTACTTATGGACAGTATAGGGAAAGCCACGCCCGTGTCATGAACCGTGTGCACACTTGAGGATGAAAGTTGTCACTTGGAAAGGAAGCACGGCTTGTGATATGGGTGTGCTTGAAGTCGTGGCAGACGCTGTAGAGAAGTGAAAAAATCCAAAACATAGCACGGTTTATAATCTAGCCATGCCACACACTGAACAAGAATGAGGAATTGCGGATTATCGACCAGAGGGAGACACGGTTCGAAATCTGGCTATGTTTGTAGGCGTGTCAGGAGAATGTTATTCACTTTTCGAGATTCACTTGGAAAAGGAAAGATACATTCGTATCTTTCTAACTGAAGATCCTCTGCCATTTCCTAGAAAGTATAAATTGAACAACCCTAAGGAGAAAAAAAGGGAGAGAGGCGGCAAAAGAAAAACCCTAGAGACGAGAAGTTAGAAGAGTTTTCGGAATTAAAGCCAAGATATTTGTGTTTAGATTTCTTTATGGATTCAATTATTTTCTGTTTTGTTCTTTTTATTAGATTCATAAGTAACTAATTGTTTTATACTTGGTCCCTTGAGAAACCCCTAATTGTCATGTAACGGATTTTTTGATATTTCAATAATTAATCCTAATCTTTGAGTTTATTCATGTTGCAATTATGGTTTGTTCATCTTGATATATACGTAGTATTAGGATCGAATTAGATCTCTGTTATTAAGATTGAGAAATCTTTTAATAGAGTAGATCTGGCATGAATAAAAAGACCACTTGTAATCCTAGAAATAGGTTATAAGAGGTTTTCTGTATTGAATGAGGTCATGGTGGTCTGATTCAATTGAGAGTCCTAGGATTTTATTGCAATCTTAATCATGTTAATTAAAGAGAGATCTTAATTGACTTAATTAGGATTAGGGATTATTGATCTTGAGAAAGACCTTAATCTAGTGTAAGAAACTCCGCAGATCAGTGATGTTGTGTATTAATCATTGGAAAGTTTGTAATTGAATAAAAGTTGCATGAGAATTAGGAGTGGATCTTGGGTAGGGTATGTTTAGATCATTGAATTAATTAAGAGAGTGTTTGAATATATTTACTTTGATCATTTTATTCGCTCCTTTTAGATTTAAGAAGTAATTAGGATAATTGAGATCATCAATAGTGAGAAGTTAAATAGTAGGATAATCATTAGTACCAGTACTTATAAGTCTTTGTGGGATCGATACCTGTACTCCTATGCTATACTGCTAATTGATAGGTACACTTGCCTGAGAACTGATCGTAAGCTAGGATTGAGTATAGGATTTAACTTGTTAGAACGATCAGATCGTCCATCACCTCCCAACACAGTCGTGTTTTGACCTTATTGAATTCAAAAGCTATGCCGAGAGTTACACGGCCTCCCAATACCATCGTATTTCGACCGTGTTGAATCAAGGGAAACACAACCTCCCAATATAGTCATGTTTCGACCGTGTTGAATTGAAAGAAACAAGACCTCCCAACACAGTCGTGTTTTAATCGTGTTGAATTGAAAGAAACATGATGTCTTAATAGGATCGCGTTCCAACCGTGTTGAAGCTAAACCATACACTGAAAGATACACAACCCTTAACATGGTCATGCTCCAGCTTGTGTTAAGCTACACGACCTCCATCATAGCCTTATTAAATAAAATATAATTTAATTATTTATCCATTTAACTTCTAATCAAGCTAATTTCCACATGACTTAAATAGCTAGTAAGACCTTAAATAAATGAAATGATTAAGATTAAGAAAGTTAAGAGATGATATCAATCCTAGAATTAGTATTAAAAAGAATTGTTAATATTGTATAGATTTGAATTTAGCTTAAGTCCAAGATCGGAAGGGCTTAAGTGATACGAGATCAGTTTGATCGAATTCCTAACTGATACGAACCACGCCAACGTGTGACAAAACCTAATACCAATACGTTCGGAATTCGTTACCTAAGATGCCAAACACCCTTACGTGGAAACCGTGACCCGTTGTTTATAAGCGAGACAAGAATCTTGTTATAATATGAAGACGCCACAATCAGGATGAAAGACCAATTGATAAGTCGGGATGAACGCCACGGAAGAAAAAATCCGATAAGTTCTAGATTAGTTCTTTAAAGAACCAAGAGAGGAATTCTCTCAAAAGTGTTTTCGAATTTCAATGTTGTATATTCTATTCTCCCCATGTTCTAAACCCTAGGAGCTTTATATTAGGGTTTACAATTCGTAAAAATAAAGGCCCAAAACGACATCACTTCAATAAGTGCGTAAAAATAACAAAACAAGACATGAAGGCTAGTGTCGGGGAGATACACGGCCGTGTACTTTGGCCATGTATAATTCTGTGGAACTTCTTGACAATATACACGACCGTGTACTTCTAGTCATGTATCTTTCTGTGGAAATTCTTGACACTATATACGGCCGTGCCTTTGAACTGTGTATACGACCGTGTATGATTCTGTGTAACCTCCAGACTCCTACACGGCCGTGCCTTGTAAAGACACGCCCTCTTCACCCCGTATCCGGTATGACTTGTACAAGAGCAAGGGCATTCCCATGGTTATTCCAATCCATTCTAGCTTCATGATTACTCCAATCCTTTCCGACTTCATGGACATCCTTTATCAACCCATTAAGTGCTTCCTTGAATCGTTTCGCTCGATTTCTTGTGATCGGTCCAGGTGGCACTTCAAGAGGATCCACGTTCCATCTTCTGGCTTGGCTCCCATCATGGATCTCATCATTAAGGCTAGGATTTAAGGTACATGTAACTTGTGTGTTGTTTTGTGCTTGCTTAAGTAGTGTATGTGTTGAAATTGATTAAGTTAAATGATTTAGGTTAAGTGTTGAAGTTGTATGTTGTATGTACTTGGCTCGGCTTAGGGGCTTGTATTAGCAGATCCTTAAGGAGCACCCCAATGATCCTTGTGTTACGTTGTCCCTAGTAGAGTTGTGCTTAGTAATGATCTGGGCTAAATGCTGGTTAAGAGGTTTAAGTGGACATTAGTATAGGGCCCGTAGTGGTAGTTCCCATCACTAGGATTAAGTGTTTAAGTAAACATGGGTGTGGGGCCTATAGTGGCAGCTCCTATCACCAAGTTTAAGGATTAAGGGATCATGGGTGTAGGGCTTGTAGTGGTAACTCCCATCACCAAATCATGTTCTAGTATGTTAAGGAGGTCATGAGTATCTTACTGTTGCTTATGGACGTAAATTATAACATGAAATGTTGCATGTGTTTAAGTACTACATAATGCATATGATAGTTATTTATATTTGTTCATGCGTACATGTTTGTGTTATACATAATGAGCATTAGCTTACCCTTTAAGGAACATATTTTTTTTAGATGCAGGTGTCAAGAAAGATGATAACTCAAAGGATAACTTGGGTTTAGGTGGACCATAGAGAGAGGAAGATGATGATTAACATTACTATTATGGTGATTAGACTTTTAGTGAATTATGTTATTGAAATGTAATAGATATTCCTTTTTAGAGAATGTTAATTTAGAGTTTATAGACTTTCACTGCATTAGATGTTAGATATCAATTTAGGAAATTTATTTTGAAGTTGTAGGATATATTAAATAACTTTATACTGGAATTACAGAACAAAAAGTTATCAAAGTGATTCAGACCCTTAACCTGTTCTTGTCAAATAAAGACACATGGCAAGCGGTAGCATGACCTAAGTTTTAGGGCATTACAGCTTAGGTGGTATCAGAGCCTTAAGTTAATGGTCTTTAGAGACTTAAGTTTGAACCTATAGAGAATAGGTTAATGATCCTTATGACTTAAGTTTTGATCTATAGAGCATAGGTCATTGACCCTAAAGAGCTTAGGTAATGATCCTTGGAACTAAGCAATGATCAATAGACATAAGTTTTAAACAATAGAGCATAAGATGTGATCTTTAGAGGAATTAAGCACTTAACTTGTAAGATGGCGAGACATAAAGAGTGTGGGAAAAATGTGGACGTTTGTTTAATTATTTAATTATTGTCTTGTATTATTACTTTACTTGCATTCTTCTAACTACTAAGTTATATGTATGACTAAACCTATGTGTAGTGGTATATGTGTATATACTTACACATTGTGACACAAACCATGATTGATATTAACTTAAGTAGATCTGGTTGTCTCTTCTTAAATAGAATGCCTCCAAGAAGAATCACCAGATCAGGAGCTAGAAGGGATGTTAGACGTGATAACCCCAATAAGGAGGAAGTTCAAAACCCATAACTACAAGGGAAAAGAGGTCAAATGGCTGAAGAGACAGTTCAGCTACTGCATACTGTGAACTAACTAGTGAGACTACTGGCACAACAACATTGAGCCCCCAATGTCCCACAACATAAGAATGCCAATGAGCCCATAAGCTTTTATAGGTTCATAAGAGTAGCTAAAGAATTTAACCCTAAAGTGAATGACCCAATCGAGGTTGAGGATTGGGTACAAGAAATTGAGAAAACATTTGCTACCTTCCAGATACCAGAAGATAGGAAGGTAAGTTATGCTGCATTCATGCTGAAAGGAACTAGAGCAAAATGGTAGGCTTCGGTTCCTAGACTTGTAGGGGAATGCATGAATTGGGCTATATTTAAGGAGCTATTTTATGAGAGATACTTCCCCAATAGCTCTAAAGATAAGATGGAGAATGAATACTACAACTGTGAACAAGGGAACCGAATAGTTGAAGAATATGAGGCAAAGCTGAATTACCTCATCCAATTCCTTCCTGAAAATGTATGTAATGATGATAGGTCTTGAGCTAGGAGATTCTTGAGAGGATTGGACTTGGACCTACAACTTGTAGTAAGGGCCTTTCAGCAAAATACATATGCCGAAATGGTTGATAAGGTGAAGTACCTCGAGTAGAATAAGAAGATTATTGAAGAATAGAGGAGTCATAAAGCAACAATAGCTCTAGGAAAAAGACCTACCCCTAATGGAATGAGGCAAGACAGGAGTAAGAGACACCACGTTCAGTAAAGTAGAACACAGAGTGCTGAAACCCCTCCTTTATAGATCGGACAAGTTCCTTTGGCACTCACTACAACAAGCCCAAATGTTAAATGTCTCAGATGTTATAGGCCTCATGAGTTAAAAGAGTGCAGATGGCTAAAGGGAGCATGTTGCTCTTATGGGAAAACGGGTCACATTAGCAAGCATTACATTAAGAGGTCAATCCCATTAATCCTCTATCATGTGTGTAACCAGAGGGGACACAAGACAGTCAACTATCCTCAAGAACAAATAAAAAAATCAGGCAGGCCCAGTCCAACAGGCAACTAGACCTCCAATGAGAGGATAGGGAGGTAGACCATAGGTAGGAGGTCCTAGAAAAAAAAGTTCCTACCAAAGTGTTTACCATTCACCAGTAGCAGCACTAGGATATCCCTGATGTAGACAACATTGCAAGCATGCTCCCAATACACTCCTGTAATGCATATATGCTATTCGACATCGGTGCTTCTATATCCTGTGTGTTTGAGAATTCTATATGTACATGTGCTTGAATGTTGAAAACATGAATGATAGTCTAGCCATTAGTACTCCCTTGGAAGTAGGAGGAAGAATAAGTAGGATATGCAGATGAGTGAGAATAGAAATACATAGTATGGTGATGCCAGTAGCCAATAGACCTCTTAGTATTGGAGATGATAGAATTTAACATTATTTTGGGTGTTAACTTGCTATCAAAATATCATGCCACCATCGATTGTCACAACATGGTGGTGTAGTTTAATATACTAGAGGATGGATATTTTGAATATAAATTAGAAGTGTAGAGACCTACTAGATTGCCCACTTATGAGATGTGAGGAAAAAGTGTACCGATAATTATATCTATTGAAACCAATGAAGAAGTTAAGATGGAAGGAGTACCCATAATGAGGGAATTTCCTGATGTGTTTCTAGATGATCTTTTTAGTTTGCCCCTAGCCAAAGAAATAGAATTCAACATTGACTTGGTAAAGGCTACAGTACCCATATCAAAACCAATCTATAGGATGGCACTAGTGTGATTGGACGAACTAAGAAACAGTTACAGGAGCTACAAGATAAGGGTTTTATAAAACCCAGTGTCTCTCCTTGGGGTGCACTAGTCCTATTTGTAAATAAGAAAGATGGAAGTATGAGACTCTATATAGACTATAGAGAGTTAAATAAGGTAACAATAAAGAACAAGTATTCTCTTCCTATGATAGATAACCTATTTGACTAGTTGCAAGGAGTTTAAGTGTTCTCTAAAGTAGACGCGAGATTAAGCTACCATCAACTAAGAATTAAAGAAGAAAACATCTAGAAAAAAATATTCAGCACTAAATATAGACGCTACGAGTTTTTAATGATGCCCTTTGGACTAATGAATACACCAACTGCATCCATGGATTTAATGAATAGAGTATTCAGGGATTTTCTAGATAAATTTGTAATCTTCTTTATAGATGATATCTTGATATACTCTAAAAGCATTAAGGAGCGTGAAGAACACCTAAAACCGGTGTTGGGTAGGTTATCAGATGAAAAATTATATGCCAAATTTAGTAAATGTAAATTCTGGTTGTAACGAATAGTTTTCTTAGGCCATGTGGTTGATAGAGATGGGATATCTATAGACCCAGAAAAGGTGAGAACAATACTAGATTGGCACAGATCGAAGATAGTTATAGAGGTAATAAGCTTCCTAAGTCTAGCAAGCTACCATAGGAGATTTGTAGAAGGTTTTTTCAAAATAGCAACACCTCTCACTAGATTGATAAAGAAGAATGTGAAATTGAAATAAGATGACAGATGTGAAGCCAGTTTTCATATGCTCAAAGAGAAGCTTGTGTCAATGCCAATTTTGACCTTGCCCAAGAGTAAAGAAGACCTTACAATGTATAGTGATGCCTCAATTCAAGGGCTAGGGTATGTATTTATGCAAGGTGGTCAAGTAATAGCTTATGCATTTTGATAATTGAAACCGTATGAAAAGAACTACCTAACTCATCACTTAAAATTGGTAGCTATAATACTAGCTTTGAAGCTATGGAGGCATTACTTGTATGGAGAAAGGTGTAAAATTTTCACTAACCACGGAAACTTGAAATATATATTTACATAGAAAGAGCTGAATATGAGATAGAGGAGATGGTTGGAGTTAATTAAGGATTACAACCTGAAGATACAATACCATCTAAGAAAAGCTAATATGATGATAGATGCACTTAGTAGAAAGAAACAGGGCAATATAACCACTCTCATCACTTCACAGAAAGAGTTATTAGAAGACAACAAGTTAAAGCTAGAAATTTTGACACAAGAAGTGGGAGCAAAAATGGCTACCTTAAGAATACAGCTAACCATAATGGATAGAATTAAAGCTGGTCAAATAAAAGATAAAGACATTTAAGAGATGAAGATCATAATGAAATAAGGTAAGGCTCTAGAATTCAACTTAGATGTAGAAGGGACCATAAGATAAAAAACAAGACTAAATGTGCCAAAGGTTACTGAATTGAAAAGGGAGATATTGAAAGAGGTACATTACTCTGCCTACACAATATACGCTGGAAGTACCAAAATGTACAAGGACTTGAAGAGTTGTTATTAGTGGAGAAACATAAAGAGAGAAATAGCTGAATATGTAGCTAGATGCCTCACATGCCAGCAAATTAGAATAGAACATCAGAGACTAGTTGGAGAATTATAGCCTCTTCCAGTACTAGAGTGGAAATGAGAACATGTGACAACGGACTTTATTACAAGCCTCCCAAACAACTGGGAGAAGCAAGATACAATTTGGGTTATAGTGGATAAATTGACCAAGTCTACTCATTTTATACCTATTAGAGTAAGATATAAATTAGAGAAATTGGCTCAGATATACATACAAGAGATAGTCAGATTGCATGAAGTGCTAGCGATCATCACTTCTGATAGAGACATAAGGTTTGTGAGTAGATTTTGGAGCAACCTACATAAAGAAATGGGCACCAAACTGTAGTTCAGTACAGCAATCCACCTACAAACAAATGGTTAATCTAAAAGGATTATACAAATACTAGAAGTTTTGCTTAAAGCATGTGCACTAGATTTTGGAGGTAATTAGAATGAGCACATACCTCTAGTAGAGTTTGCTTATAATAACAGTTACTAGGCAACCATCCAGATAACACCATATGAAGCTCTTTATGGAAAAAGGTGTAGATCCCCACTATATTGGGATAAAGTGGGAGAAAGGCAGATGGTGGAGCTAAAGTTAATACAAGAAGCAATAGACAAGGTGAAACTAATTAGGCAAAGAATTCAAACAGCCCAGCCTTAACAAAAGAGCTTAGCAGACAAGAGAAGATGCCCTTTCAAATTTCAAGTGAGAGATAGGGTCTTGTTTAGGATTTCTCCAACAAAATGAGTGATCATATTCGAGTTGAGAAGAAAGCTAAACCCAACATATATAAGCCCATTTGAGATCTTAGAAAGAATAGGCACAGTAGCTTACAAGTTAGCTCTTCCACCAAATTTAGCTAGAGTACATAATGTATTCCATGTATCCATGCTAAGGAAGTATGTAGCTAACCCGGATTAAATAATGGCTTTGGAACCATTAAATGTGCAGCCAAATATAATGTCTATGGAAAGACCAATCAGAATTCTGGACACTAAGGAACGAGTACTAAGACAGAAAACAATCTCCTATATTAAAGTGCAATGGACTAACCAAATAGAAAAAGAAGCGACTTGAGAACTAAAAGCAGAAATGAGGAAGAAGTATCCAGAGCTCTACCAGAATCAGGTACTTTCGAAGACGAAAGTTTTTATAAGGGGGGAGGAGAATGTAATACTTGAACTTTTATTTATTTTAATATATATGTTGTCACAAAGAGCTAAAGACAAGGACAAGGATGTTATAAAAATCGAGGGGCAATTTGGACATTTCACAAAAGGGGGTATTTAACCCCAGATGACCTAACGTTCTATCTTTTTCACTTCTCATAGTAAAAACAATAGATAAAGGAGAAGCTCTCTTAGAACAAACCTAAGACGATTAAGAGGAAATTGTTGACATTCGGCCTAATCACACGAGGTAAGATTTTACTGTGAATTGGTTAACAAGAATACCAAATTTGAAGATTTTCTCCATTTACATCACCTGGTTCATCCAGAATTTAAATTTGAAGAATGGGATGAGATGAGTACCAAATCCATCAATTAAAGAGTAGATTCACCGAAAACTTAGAAGTAAGTTATCTAACCCATGTTAAGGAAGTATGTATTCATTTTAGAAATTTAATTAAGTATAGGGATAAAGAAAAGCGAGTTTAGGAGAAATTGGAGTAAAAGAATTACGGTTTGTGGAAATGGTCGAGAGGTACATAGCCTCCCAACACGATCGTGTTTCAACCATGTTGAATTCAAAAGCTATGCCAAGAGATACACAACCTCCTAACATGGTCATGTTTTGATCGTGTTGAATCAAGGGAAACACGACCTCCCAACACGATCGTGTTTCAACTGTGTTGAATTGAGAGAAACACGGCCTCCCAATACGGTTGTGTTTCAACTGTATTGAAGCCAACCTTTCACCAAAAGATAAACAACCCTTAACACAATCATGCTCTAGCCCATGTTAAGCTATACGGCCTCCAACATGGCCATGTTGAATAAAATATAATTTAATTATATATCCATTTAACTTCTAATTAAGCTAATTTTCATGCGACCTAAATAGCTAGTAAGACCTTAGATAAATGAAATGATTAAGATTAAGAGAGTTAAGAGATGATATCAATCTTAAAACTAGTACTAAAAAGAACTGTTGATGTTGTACAGATTTCAATTTAGCTTAAGTCCAAGACCGGAAGTGCTTAAGGCTAGGATTCAAAATACATGTAACTTGTGTATTGTTCTATGCTTGCTTAAGTAGTATATGTGTTGAAATTGATTAAGTTAAATGATTTGGATTAAGTGTTAAAGTTATATGTTATATGTGCTTGGCTCGACCTAGGGACCCATAGTGGCAAATCCCCAAGAAGCACCCCAATGATCCTTATGCAATGTTGTCCCTAGTGGTCCTTATGTGACGTTGTCCCTAGTGGAGTCATGCTTGGAAATGATCTGGGTTGAATGTTGGTTAAAAGGTTAAAGTGGACATGGGTGTGGGGCTTGTAGTGGTAGTTCCCATCACTAGATTAAGTGTTTAAGTGGACATGGGTGTGGTACTCATAGTGGTAGTTCCCATCACCAGGATTAAGTGTTTAAGTGAACATGGGTGTGGGGCCCATAATGGTAGTTCTCATCACCAAGTTTAAGGATTAAAGGATCATGGGTATGAGGCTCGTAATGGTAACTCCGATCACTAAATCATGTTCCAGTGTGTTAATGGGGTCATGAGTACCCTGTTGTTGCTTGTGAGCATAAATTATATAGTGAAATGGTGCATGCATTTAAGTAGTGCACAATGCATGTGATAATTGTTTATTTGTGTTCATGTGTATGTGTTTATGTTATACGTATTGGGCATTAGCTCATCTTTTGGGGAATATATTTTTTTAGATGAAAGTATTAAGGGAGATGATACCCCAAAGGATAACTTAGGTTTAGGTGGACCATAGAGAGAGGAAGATGATGATTACCATTACTATTATGGTGATTAGACTTTTAGTGAATTATGTTATTGAAATGTAATAGATATTCCTTTTTGGAGAATGTTAATTTAAAGTTTATAGATTTCTGCTACGTTAGATGTTGGATATCGATTTATGAAATTTATTTGAAGTTGTAGGATATATTGAATGACTTTATATAGGAATTATAGGACAAAAAGGTATTAGAGTGATTCAGAGCCTTAACGCGTTCTTATGAGATAAGGACACGCGTGGCGAGCGATAGCACGACCCAATGTTTCAAGGTGTTACAAACTATATATGTTGAAGCAAGTGAAGAAATTAAGATGGAAGGAGTACCAGTAAAGAGGGAGTTTCCTGATGTATTTCCAAAAGACCTTCCTAGTTTACCATTAACTAGAGAGATAGAATTTAACATTAACTTGGTATAGGGTACGGTACCCATATTAAAACCACTCTATAAGATGGCACTAGTGGAATTAGAAGAACTAAGGAAGCAATTACAGGAGCTACAGGATAAGGGTTTCATAATGCCTAGTGTCTCTCCTTAGGGTATACCAATCTTGTTTGTGAATAAGAAAGTTGGAAGCATAAAACTCAGTATAGACTACAAAGAGTTATACAAGGTCACAATCAAGAACAAATATCCTCTTCCCAAGATAAATGACCTGTTTTGACCAGTTGTAGGGAGCTTAGGTATTCTCCAAAGTAGACTTGAGTTCAGGCTACCATCAATTAAGAATTAAAGAAGAAGACATTCAGAAAATAGCATTCAAGACTAAATATAAGCACTACGAGTTTCTAGTGATGCCTTTTGGACTAACGAATGCACCAGCTGCATTCATGGATTTAGTGAATAGAGTATTCAGGGATTTTCTAGATAAATTTGTAATCATCTTTATAAACTATATCCTGATATACTCTAAAAGCATTGAGGAGTGTGATGAGCACTTGAGACTAGTATTGGGTAGGATACAAGAAGAAAAGTTGTATGCCAAATTTAGTAAATGCAAATTATAGCTGGAACAAGTAGTCTTCTTGCGTCATATGGTTAATAGATATGAGATATTTGTGGACCCAGAAAAGGTAAGAGCAGTAGTGGAGTGGCACAGACCGAAGACAGTTACAAAAGTAAGAAGCTTCCTAAGTTTAACAGGCTATTACAAGAGATTTGTAGAGGGGTTTTCCAAAATCGCAACTCCTCTCATCACACCGACAAAGAAGAATGTGAGATTTAAGTAGGATGAGAGATGTGAAGTTAGCTTTCAGATGCTTAAAGAAAAACTTGTGTCAACACGAGTTTTGACCTTGCCCAAGAGTGAAGAAGAGTTAATAGTGTATAGTGATGCCTTAATTCAAGGGTTGGGGTGTGTGCTAATGCAAGGTGATTAGGTAATAGCTTATGCATCTCATCAATTGAAGCTATATGAAAAGAATTGCCTAACTCATGACTTAGAGTTAGCAGTTGTAGTACTAGCTTTGAAGCTATAGAGGCATTACTTATATGGAGAAAGGTGCAAAATCTTCACTAACCACAGAAGCTTAAAGTACATATTTACATAGAAAGAGCTAATTATGAGATAGAGGAGATGGTTGAAGCTAATCAAGGATTGTAACCTGGAGATACAATACTATCTAGGAAAAGCTAATGTGGTAGAAAATGCCCAACCACTCTTATCACTTCACAAAAGGAGTTATTAGAAGACATGTACAAATTAGAACTAGAAATTTTGACAAAAGAAGTGGGAGCAAAAATGGCTACTGTAAGAATACAGCCAACCATAATGGATAGAATAGATAGAAGATAAAGATATACAAGAGATCAAGAGTAGAATGAAACAAAGCAAGGCTCTAGAATTCAACTTGGATGTAAAAGGGACCTTAAAATACAAAAGGAGACTGTGTGCTAAAGGATGCAAAATTGAAGAAGGAGATAATGAAAGACGCACATTACTCCACCTACACAATATACCCTAAAGTACCAAAATGTACAAGGAGTTGAAGAGTTGTTATTAGTGGAGAAATATGAAAAGAGAGATAGTTAGGCATGTAGCCAGATGCCTTACATGCCGGTAGATCATAATAGAACATTAGAGACCAACTAGAGAATTACAACCTCTTGCAGTATCGAAGTGGAAATGGGAACATATGACAATAGACTTTAGGATGTGCTCAAAAGACCAAAGCACATGTACACAATCCAATTGAAGAATTCAATTAAACAAGTGCTCAATGAAACATAAAATTGGCATGATGCTTGACTCACGTGAGTCTTAATTGGCGTGATCCAAATTGGATGAACTACAAAATTCCAACACCAATCAAATTACATGTAACATGCAACTCCAATCTTATAAAAATTGAAGCAATAAGAACCCTAATTGCGTGAACAACAAATAATGGAAAAAACAACCTATTATCACTACATATTACACACTAGTAATAACAAGGAAGTAACTTAGAAGATCTTAATACTACTCACAAGATTTTCCAAGCCTTACTCGCCACAATTTACAAGTAATTGATAAGAGTGTGTGCATTAGTAAGAGGACTCCTTACTTTCATGGCAACAAGAAGTATTTTTCTCAAAATGTCAAAAGCTCCATGCAAACCCTAGTTAGCAAGTATTTATACTTGCTCCAATTAGGGTAAAAATGACTCTAAAAATTACAAATATGCCACTAGGTGGCCAATTCTAACAACAAAATACAAACAAATCATAAGTCCCAAAAATGAATAAAAGTGATTGGTTCAATAATGAAAAATACAAGTATAAAAAATGGTCTTTAAATGGCCAGTTCTCCAAGTTAACTGAGAAATTTGTGGGTCGTTAGATGTAACTCCAAAATATCCTGCAAGTTGATCATCAGTGCATGTTATTTAGCCATCCCATAAAGACTTATCAATGTACTTGTTATAGTGCAAAACCAAACATTATTAGGTAAAGAAAAATGAACATATGTGGATGTCTTGGATCATACATCCAAATCCGGTTCCCCTACTGCTAGGACTGTAGGGTAGATTCCCATCATCTCCTTGGGCCTCTAAAAGATTTGCCCTCAAATCTAAGGGGTCATCTCTTGGATTGAAACCTGATGCCTTTGTTTGCCTGTTTGCCTGACTTTTAGAAGATCGAGAGGTATTTCTAATTTGTTCTTGGAAAGAGCGCACCTCAGATGGAGACATAAGTGTCAAGACTATCCATGAACCATCCTTTCGAAACATGTAAGTGTTTCTAAACCCGTCATATAATACCTTTCTATCAAGCATCCAGGGTCTACCTAACAATAAATGAAAGGCACACATAGGAATCACATCACAGATAATCTCATCATGGTATTTCTATCCTACACTAACTAACACCTTTGCCTTTTATGTAACATGCAGACTACCTCGGTCATCCAACTGATGCAATTTGTAAGGGCTAGGATGCGGGTTAGTAGCTAGTTGTAATTTATCTACTAATGCAATAGATATGACATTAATGCAACTACTACTATCAATGATTAGCACACAAAGGTTACCTCGGATCCGGCAAGGTGTGTGGAATAGGTTCTCCCTCTGTTTGTCCCTGGCATTTGGAGATATTGTCAAAACCCTATGCAACATATTAATAAGTAAGTAACGTTCACCCGTTTTATCCTCATGTGTCTCAGCATTCTGATCATCATAGTATTCCTGCAAAGCCATGGACAGATTTATAGGCTCGACAGCTTCTTCTTCATCTTCTTCTTCTTCTTCGATGCCCTCTATGACTGTCATTACTCTCTTATTGGGACACTGTGCAGCCATATGTCCAAATCCCATTCATTTGAAGCATTTAATCTGGTGTATCTTCCCACTAGTTGACCCTAGTACTGTCTGCCTAACATCTGGTCCAACTACCTCTTTTCCCTTCCCAGAAATCATTTTCTCTTTATCTGTGCTAGGGGTAACTTTATCTACTGCCTTGTCATGCTTACCTGCTCCCTTTAGTCCACCCAATTGACCATTAGCCCCTATGGGCTTAGTAGTAGTACTAGGCTTGCTACTAGTAACCCAGAATGGATTAAATCGCCTTTGTCTCTCCACTTTCAAGACTAACTGTATAGCCTCATCAAGTGTACTATACCTCTGAAGCTCTACAACATAGGCTATCTCATACTTTAACCTTGATGCAAAACGTACTAGGGTTTGTTCAGGAGGCTCTACTGACCCACACCTGATCATCAAAGTTTCAAACTCCTGGATATAATCATCCACTGTTTTGCCTCCATGTCTCAAAGTCTATAGACGCATAAACAGTTCCTACCTATAATGCTCAGGAATGAACCTCTTACTCAGAACCCTTTTCATGTCTCTCCAAGTGTGAATTTCAACCTCTTCATCCCTTCGCCTACTAATCACCAAATTTTTCCACCACAAGGCAGCATACCTTATGAACTCAACAGTAGCAAGACAAACTTTGGCATTATCATCTATCTCATAACACTCAAAAAGGCCCTCAACCTTATCCTCTCAATCCAGATAGTCATCTGCTGAATCCTTGCCATCAAATGAAGGCATCTGCAGCTTCATATATTCTAGACCCCTAAGTGGCCTAAAATCCTTGTTCGGATAAGGATTGACCCCAAATTATCATCCCTCTCCTCCCTAAAGGCATGATGATCTCCTCTCACTCTCCTTCCCATGTTTCCTCCTCCTCCTACTCCCTCTCTTTGAACGTTTTGAGGAGCTACTCTAAGTGGTGGTGCCTTAGGATTCGCTACTAATGGTTGTGGCATTATCATCCTGTCAATCCTTGTTGCTAGTGTAGCAATAATGGTGGTGAGGTCCTGAAGCTATTCCTCCAAAGTTCTCCCACCTATAGTACAATGACCCTATCCTCCACTAACTTGGCTATTGGCCTCATTGCCATTGCCCCCATTTATACTATCATTCAACATTGTTGTAGATGTGATTTGCTGCAGTACAAATAGTCTAAAACAATTGCAGTACTCTCCCTTCACTACACAACACTTCACCCGCCACAACAATCAAATTACCTACAAAATAAACACAACTCTATTTAACTTCACATACCACGTCAACATACACACACTTGTACACCCATGGTGCAATAAACACTTCCCTACACTTCAATTATAGCAACAATAAATTGAAGCAACAATTAAACACTTCCAAGTAGTAAGTTATTGATTTCAACTAAGCAAGTGTTTAAGTAATAATACTTAATAACTTTCACACTTAAATGCTTTTTTTTTTTTAATTCAAACTTAACTACTAAACTTTCTTCTCTAGTCACGGTATATACAATCTCCCATATATCTCGTGCAACACCTTCCTTACACAACTCTACAACACACTCACATCGCCACACACACAACACATATACGATGCACTCACTTTAAACAACAATAACAACACTTCAAGTGTAGCAACTTCTTGCCTCAACACATACAACACTATCCGTTGCAACCTTTCAATTCAATACACCCTTACACCGCTACACACATACATATAAACACAGTAACAAATTCAAATGTACACCCTTAATGCAACTTTCTCCACAAATGGTAAGAATTAATTTCAAATTCAAATGAAATGTAATCAATACCACTTAATAACTTCTTCAAGCTTAATGGATGTGTTTGAATTCAAATGATACTGTTTAGGGGTAGTTGTGTTCACCTTTAGGGGCAGTTGTGTTCACCTTTAGAGGTACTAGAGGCTCATGAGCAGTTGAGTAAACCATTAGAGGATCTTATGGGTCAGAGTCAAATGAACCCATCACTAGAGGACCAGACTATTCAGAGACAGTTATATCTACCTTCAAAGATTTCAGAGGGCCATGAGCAGTTCAGCCAACCATTAGAAGGCCATGAGCATCAACAACATACAAATGAGTTAGAAAAAGAGGCAACAATATCAATGAAACGGGTTGAGACAAGTAAGACCTTAATGGATAATGGATCATTATTTATGTTGCAGATGAGATACATCCTAGAAATGGAGGAGAGAAAGCAATCACCCCCTATAGTATCTCAGATATTAGGATTTTGCAGTGATACTTCTTCAAATGGCTTGGTAGGAGGATATAAAGTCTCTACTACATTTGATCTGTCGGATTTAAGGACAAATCTTTTTTAAGCCCGAGGAGATGATAAGAATCAAAATCCTACAAGACCTATCATTAGGGCAAGAGCTAAAGGATTTCAAATCTTGGCGATGAAGGTCCTTTTTGAGCAAATCGACCCCGGAATTATTTGTTTACTAACCTCTTTTTTATTACTCATGTATTGTATATTCCAACAGGCATACTTATCAAGCTTTACAGGGCTGTGGACAAACTTACTAAGACTCAGCTTGTAGGTTATCTATGGATTGACTTAAACTGAAGATGAGTTGAACCGACGAGTTGAACTGAAGACTCAGCATATTGAGGATTATTTTTATTTGTTTGTTGTTTTCTTAGAGCCATTTATGTTGTAAGTTTTTGGGATATTTTTATTTTGTTGTAATTTGTGTTTTAGGACCTGCCACCCTATAGTGGCATTGTTGTAATTTTTAGAGTGTTTTTACTCTAATAGGAGCAAGTATAAATACTTGCTAACTAGGGTTTTGGAGACACATTATATTTGACATCAAAATATACATTTTGTAGTCGTATGAAACACCCTCTTACAAGCTTCTACTCTTATCAATTTCAAGTGTGGAATTGTGGCAAGTTAGCTTAAGAATCCTTGTGAGTTATATCAAGGACATTTCTAAGTTGCATCCAATTATATCTAATGAGTAATATTTAATATGTGATTGGATTGGTTTTTATTGTTTTGTTTCATGTAATTAGGGTTCCTTATTCAATATTTGGTTCACGCCATTTTATAGTTGAAAATTGGAATCACTTGTGTTGTTTATTGGATTGGTTTTGTCTAATTTATTACTTGCCATTTAGAGTTGTTTGTTCCCTATTTGCACTCTATTTTAGAGTATTTTTCATCAACTTATCACACCATATTTGTGGAGTTATCTAGTTGATTCACTAATTGGAATGTGCACAGTATGCTTTAGATTTTAGGCACATCACACAAGAATGCAGGGGCAACCTATCAAAGGGCTATAACTGCCATATTTCATGATATGATGCATGATTTCATGGAGGACTATGTTGATGATATAGTCATCAAGTCAAGGAGAGCACCTAATCATCGGGTCTACTTGCAAAAGGTTTTTAAGTAGTGTCGACTGTATAAACTCTACATAAATCCTCTAAAGTGCGTATTTGGTGTAGCTTCAAGGAATTTTTTGGGATTTATAGTCCATGGGAAGGGAATTGATGTCGATCCGGCAAAAATCTAAGCTATACTATCTATGTCGTCACCCGTTACTCCAAAGGAGTTGAAAACTTTCATAGGAAAAGTCTCCTACATTAAGAGATTCATTCCAGCATTAGCAAAGATTTCATATCCTCTACATTAACTTATGAAGAAAGGGGTCCCGTTTGAGTGGAGGGAAATGCATCAAGAAGTGATTGAGAAGATTAAGAAGATCCTAACCTCCCCTCAAACTATGATAATGTCGGTGAAGGGATTACCATTGATTTTATACCTTACCTCCATTGATAAATCAGTTGCAGCCTTACTAGTACAAGAAATAGACGAACAAGAAAGACCAATTTACTACTAGAGTCAAACCCTTCAATGGAGCGAGGTCAATTACTCAGCTTGTGAAAAGCACTGTCTCACATTAGTATTTGCCTCATAAAAATTACAACACTACTTCTTGGCGCATAAGGTCAATCTCATCACGCATTCAGATCCCATTAAGTATTTATTATCTCAACCAACCTTGTTAAGTCAAGTTGCTAAATGGCTACTCTTCCTTAAAGAGTTTAACATCACAATTCACTCCCCCAAGGCCATCAAGTCACAAGCTTTAGCTGATTTGTTAGCATACTTTCCAAATATACGTGAAAGCCTTATTATAGATACTATCCCAACAGAGTTTTATGAAGATTCCCTCATGATTTAACTAGAAGGGGAGTGGTCACTTCAATTTGATGGCTTTGCAGGAAGTAAGGGATGGGGGGTAAGAATTATGTTAACCTTACTTGAAAGTCAAGAAATACCATTGGCATTCAAACTTGATTTTTATTGCACCAACAATGAGGTTGAATATGAAGCGTTGTTGTTAGGATTGATATCTACCCAAGAGGTGGGAGCTAGTTAGCTATGCATTCGAGGTAACTCTAATTTGATCATTAAGTAACCTAATGGCGAGTTTAAACTCAAAGAACTTACACTAGCACCCTTAGGGCTGTAGTGTAGGCTTTAGTGGCAAAATTTCAATCAGTACGCTATGAGCATATGACTCGATCCACAAACAAATATGCAAATGTTCTAGCCACATTAACTTCAAAAGTTCCAATCCAAGATGCAAGTAATGCCTTGGATATTCAAGTACTTAAGAAATTTATACCATGTACTACATTAAATCTTATTGATGAGAATGAAGAAGCACATGATGAGTAGTGTATATCGTTGAAGGAGCAGCTAGCACACCTAGGTGTAGCTTCTGTCTCAACATTGAAGAACTTCATTAAAGTTAATGGAGCATTATATTACAAGGGACCAGAGGGTGTGTTATCCTATTGTGTTGGAATGAAGGAAGCTCACTTGAAGTTAGGCAAATACCATAAGATTTGGTGTGAAGAAGAGGGGTCACCCTTATGCCATCGCATTCAGTGCGCAGGATACTATTACCCATCGATGTCCAAAGATGCATTCCAAGTACAAGCAAATTGGCTCAAGAGCTCTAAGTTATCTGACAAGAAGGAATGTAACTTTATGGCTAGCGTAGGTAATTAGCGGTGTCCATACATTGACTACTTAAAGAACAATACACTACCTACTAATAATACGAATGCAAGGCTTGTGAAGACAAAGGCAAGGAAATATCTTACGCATGAAGACGAACTATCCAGGGCCTCGTTCATGGGAAAACCTCTTAGATGCATCGCACTTCCTAAAAAAAAGCGATATTGACTGAAGTACACACTAGAGAATGTGGAGAGCATCAAGGAGGAAGAAAGTTGTATTACCACTTGCTTGATATGAGTTATTACTCACCAATTATGGAAGTTGATGCCTTCAATTTTGTTAAAAGATGTCACATCTGTCAACAGCATGGTAATGCCATTCATGCTTTTGCAGTTACACTCCACAGCATGACGACGCTATGGCCCTTCCATACTTGGGCGTTTGACTTAATTGGCCTAATTCATCCGCCATCAAGAGGGTGTATCTAGATCTTGGCAGGAGCTGAATGCTTTACGAAACGGGTAGAAGTTACCCCCTTGAAAAAGGCTACTGGACCAGCAATTGCAAACTTCATGAAGGAGAACATTATATGTGGATTTGGCATTCTAAAGAGCATCTTATCCAACAATAGTACTCCTTTCATCAATACTCATGTACAACAATTAATGGCTTCTTATGGTATAAATCATGTTAAGTCTACACCTTACTACCCAAAAGGTAATAATCAAGCAAAGGCCACCAATAAGTAGATTGATCTCCCAAATGCGCAACATTTTGCGGTTTATGCCACGCTGATTGGTGAAAATATTACCTCCTAAGCGCATAGCATAATACCCTCAATAAATACGATGATTTTGTTAGTTAGCGTATTTTTTAGTAATTCCATAAGTGACTTGTTAAGTAGTGGGTCATTCCCCCTTAGCAAAACAATTGTTGCTAGCACATGGGGTATTCCTCATGAGTAGTTTTCTCTAATAGTGGGGGGACGAGTTATCGATACATCACCTATCATGTTCCTTATGTAAATGTAGCTACTATTAAGCACACTACGAATAACATATCATTTGTCAACATAAAACCAAAAAAACAAAAAACAAAACAAAAAGAAAAGTCCATAAAGACATGAAGCTAGCCTTTAAATCAAGACAAAACTACCATTCATCAAATGAGTCTACATATCCCATACGAAATTAAAAAAAAAAAAACATAAAGGGGGTAACCTCAATGATAGCAGGACGATCCCTAATTCGAAGTTCCTTCCCAACACTGTATCGACTAGGGAATGGTTCAATACTAAACGAAGCCGACTACGAAGGGCCAATGGGGGCATCGAAAATAATGTGATCTCTCTTGTCCTACAATGGAAAAAAAAAAAGAAGAAGAAGAAGAAGAAGAAGAAGAAGGAACATGAGTGCATAGTAACAATTGAAAGTTAAAGAAATAAAAAAAAATGTGTAAATAATGGTAATACCTCTTGAACACATAAGTGCTTTACTTGTCTCATAATTAACGAAGAAGGAGTAAGATGACTACTCGGTGCCTTATTCTTTGCATTAGCAAACAGCTTTACCTTTTCACTCGGAAGATGAAATTGAAAGTCATATTTAAAGATAGGTTCCTCTAGTAACTCTTCCTCAATCAACATATCTACGTACTTCTTAAAATCATCTAAGCACTTAGTCCAGTATGTCAACCACCCAACAAAGACAAGTCTAGAACGAGATGAAGAGGGGAAATATAATTGCCTCATTTCTAAATGATATCTCTAAAATCTACAAGATTTAGTGATTAGCAGTACGCATCAAAATCCTCCTTTATGTGGACAATACGAGGAACTCCTTAATTAAATCCAAACTGTTGGGCTACTCTATGAGGTGAGTATAGCATGACTTTACACTCTAAAAACCATCCAAAGGAGTCTCTTTAATCATGAAGAGAAGGAAGATCTCCAGGCGAGCACCATAAGATAAACCCCACTTCACCAGCATTAAGTCTCTTGCAAGACCTAACAAGGTTTACCATATCCTTTGATCCTTTGGGATAAAACTTTAGAAACCATAAATAACCGGCTAATCTTCTTATGTAAGGCCGAAAATTCACACCCCCCCTCCCCCCCCCTCATGTTATCTATCACATGGAATAACGAACCCAAAGGCTTTCTATCAATCCACACAAAGACTCGGGGCTCGACATGATTGGGTCTATTTGAAGGCGAACGAAAGTGTCTTCTTAACCATTCTGCCATAAACACTTGTAAAAACACCACATCAACATGTGACAATACGGTGTGATGCCCCTTTTATTGAAACTAAAGCCTCGTGATACAAGTCCAGACGCCAATACAAGGAGCTAAGGTAAAATAATCCTAAGGCAAAATGTGTACCATGCGCTATACTAACTACTAAATGAAAGAACTAATGATTGACCCCATCGATTGGACCACTAAGAAATACACATAAGGATAGCTAGCATGCTAGGAAAGCCTCGAGCTTGTACGTAAGAACAACAAAAACGATACATAAGTTAATTAAACCGAATCTTACATAATAGAAAAAAAAAAAAAAAGGAGCCACAGCGTGTAGGATTAAGAAAGATTACTTGTATCAATCATCTAAATCATCTAAACTCTTTTGCTCAAAAAAGTATTTGATCTATGCAGAGAAAGTAGATTTCTTGCGACTATTGATGGCTACCACCATCGTTGCTCCTAAGGCCAATATAGCTGCTTCATCTTCTCTAGTGATATCAGCGATGACAACATCTGTTAACCTAAAGTCAAGTGTGCACATGTCTTCTAATGTAAAAGTGATCTCGCCTTAAGAGGTCATAAAAGTGTATGTTTGTATACTCCAACGAGTTATAATACTTCACCAAAAATCTATTTCATTTAGTCGAGGAAACCTAAAATGGGAGGAAATCATTACAGGGTAGTAGATTTCTGCAGACTCCATAGTATCCACATATCTTGGATCACCTATGATGTGATTCACCCAAGGGCGCCAGCCCGACATAACTTGCTTATGAATAAAAAATTGAGTATCTGATAGGGGAAGTTCCCCCTTTTGTTCCTAAGGCGTAGTATAAAACCTCCCTCTATATTCACTCTGTCTTTAACCTTAGGCCCCTATCTTATGAAATGCCGCACCCCATCGACGTGCTAGTGCTCCTGTGTATCTCTTTTGCCTATGCAAGTCCAAAAGAAATCCTCTTTAATCATCAGGTCAAGCCATTCATTCTGACAAGAAGGCACCATTGGTATGCGACCATTAGAATATGCTACTATCTCTTTACCCCTATCACTAATCCCACTACGTCACGTAATCTTTCCAATGTCTTTACCCATTACAAGTGGTAGCAACAATTGAATCTAATCACTAACACTTGGGGGGAGGAGAGAAGAGTGTTGAAAGTCTCCCAATGGCCTCACTACTTGCAAAGACGAATGAAGACAAATTAGTCTTACTGTGGAAAAGAAGGGATGCTAAAAAGGAAATGCCATAATCAATCAAATCTCGTAAATATATATATACTTCAAGGTCACATAAAATATATGGAATTAAGAAATACACATGAAAAATAGTTGAAGTATAAAATTACGAATATAACGTCTTTTTATGACAAGAAGATTTTGTCTGACGTGCTGTTTTGGGCAATTGATAGACCTATTCCTATAAATTGTTTGCTAATTTCTAGTGATAGGGATTTTTTCAAATCGTTAGAGGAAGTCTTCAATCCTTCCCCACCCAAAACTAGCCTACTAAGATTTGCATGAGAAGCTTCACCTCTAGTGTCAAAACCATATGCCACGACAGCAACATCTCTTGAGTTCAGGATTCTAGCTGAAGGCCCAAATTCCGAATTTTCTTCATAAGAACTAGCGAATTCACTGCTTGATGTGGTTGCTTGACATGAATCAACATCTCTTGATAAAGGAATTGTATCGGACAATGACTCATCAGATTCAGGATATAATCCTACTAGACCGGATGGATCCCTTCCATCACCAAATTTCATAGAGTTCATAGCTACATCACTAGATACCTTGCATTGTTGTCCCTTCACCAATCGATAAGGGATGCACACACCATCTACCAACACCTTAAACAATAGAGCATGATGCCGAGCCAGTCCAATTGTTAGAGACCCAAGTGGCAAGACCCTACTACATAAGGTAGTCTTTAAACTGTAACTAAGACTCTTCCATGCCCTCAACATGTTGTCTGGATTTTCAACAAGTCCACCCATGTAGTTAGAAACTAAAACAGCTAGCTCAAAGACCAAATTGCCCTGCTTAAGATCCATATGTTCTGAACTTGACTTGACAACCATCTTCATGGTCTTATCTTGCAATTTCAACAAATTACAATCCCTAGATCTGTTGACTAATACAAGTAAATCCGTCGGTCAATGGTGCCACTTGAAGATCAATAAGTGAAGGCATTTTCTTTGAGGTGAATCTACTCAAGACCCCTTATAGGTCATAAAATCCATTGAAAATTTTGTCATCAAAACCAAGAGCATTATAATCCAATATCGATAAGCAACGATTTCTGCTGGGCTATTATTGGGAGCACACAACCCCAATCTTATCTGCTTAATAGCGTCAATTTGCCCTGCCTCAAGATCCTCCTTGGCACTTAACTCCATAGCCAATTTAATCTATTACTCCTCCTCAACATCTAGATCCCTCAAGTTTGATGACTCCAACTTTACCCTAGCGACATCTGATGTAGTGTCAATGCCACCAACACTAGTTGAATCTGAAGACTTAACTAACTCTCCTTTACGCGCATTTAAAGACAAAAGCGGACCAAAGTTACCACTCCTATTAGCAATTGGATTTATCCAATTCAAAAAAAAAAACTTAAAGGGGTTTATTATTCTACTCACTAGAACTATTCATACTTGTCTTAGACTGCAAGACTCTAGCTAGTGATTTATTACCACCACCCTTTAATGAATTAGACTTAGACCCTTCTACATGTTCTGATTGATTCGACATTATGTGGAGTTTCTTAAGTAAGTTCTTCATGTTATCTCACCATACTAAAACATTTATAGCCAATGCTAAAGAAGTAAAAATTTGGCCACCAAATCCACTTCAACATGCTCAAATTCAAAGTAGTGCACAACAGCCTCCCTTGACCTTCAACCTTTCTTGTTGTGGATATTTGTTCCTCTATTTGAAACTTTTGCAGACATTTGCGTGAAATAATTTTGAAAGGCGGAAAAGTAAACTAAAGCCACCATTTCTTATAAAAGGAAGACCCCCACAAGACACACATACAAACATTCAAAAAAAAAAATCCTCGTGTTCAAGTTTAGGAAACGCAAAGTCTGCTGTTCCATTAGGGAGGTCTACAACACCTGGATAAAATTGAGATCCTGAACCGGGTGTATAACTCCCCGCATTTAACATCTTCTCTAAGATTTGAAAGGGAGCATCCACACCAGTTACTATGTCCATGTTATTAAAATGAGCTTGCAGCACATCGTAGTCATCTAAAGAGCTCGAAGAATGTAAACCCTGTACTGTAGTTGATTCCATTCCATCAATTGATCCAAAAGAACCTCCAGCTTCATTAAAAAGATTATGTGCTGACTCAACCTAACAGTAAGGGTTACCATCCTCAACATCTATCACAGTTTTCCCTTTGTTAACTGTATCAGCTTTTTCTCCAACAATCACAACATCAAATGGGAATGCTGTACAAATTCCAATTACAGAGAAGAAATTGGAGACTACTATGACCGGGGATGTCGGAACACAAAAACAAGCTTGCTAATCTAAATCCTATTAATTTGAGTCCTGCTTCAACCCCATCAATTTTCGAGAGGAACTCCAAGAACTCTGGTACAGAGGTTGAAGAGGACCACGCAGTGACGAAGACAACAAAATTCATCACAAACAACAAGACAATACACGACGATATTCACACAAGAACCAGAGCAAATGACCAAAAAAAAAAAAAAAAGACGTGAAAGACTAACCGCGCCAAATACCTTCACGCTCAACTCCGCAAGCCTGAGTCCGCTTCTTTCAGTTTCAAAGAAAATATAATATGCTCAACTTCGAAGATGGTAAAATAAAGTCCAGAAATGCATGAATATATCACACTCGACCAAGCCAAGATCTGGTAACAACCGAAATGTCCCACGACAAATAACAAACTTATGTCATGAGATTCGATACAACCATTATAGTCATCCTATGTTACTAATCGAACAAGAATGTCCTGCAATGAAGAACGAACACAGATGACGAAGATTGATGCAACAGTCATGGTCATTCCATGCAGCTATCCGAGGTCAAACTTTCCAAGAATTTGATAGCCGGAGGAAAAAAAAAAGAAAGAATTTTAAAAAGAAATTGCTACACGAAGGATAAAATGCATGAAGGAATACTTCTAAAGGGCTAAAGAAAACAACATGGAAGCTTGCTTGATGTGTGTGGTACCATATACATATATTAAAAAAAAAAAAAAGAATATCACAATGGTGCAGTTGGTTATACCGACGGCCACTAAGCAAGTTGTCCTTGTTATCATTTGCCCTGCAACAACTGGAACTTGTGACTCCAATAAATCACATACAAAGCATGCCTTAAAAAAAATTTAAAAAATAAAAAAACTATGCTCATATGCGCACATGGAGACTCGAACCTAAGTCTTCCATTTGCTACGTCCACATGATTCCAATCAGGCTAGTGGCCTATGCTTTGTTTAAGGGAGATAATCTTTTTATTTATTTTTGACAAGATAAAATGAAAAAAAAGAGAGGAAGCATGCAATGTGCTTTGCAGGGATCAATCCTGAGATGTTGTTGTATCACAAGAGTATGTTTTCCAAACAAGCCAGTGGCTTTTGCCTTGCTTTAGGAAGGTTATCTTTTAATTTATTATTGACAAGATATAAAAAAAAATGCGCACAATGCACTCTACGTGGATCAAACCTGGGTACTCTGAATGCAAGGGAGTGTTTTTCATTAAGCCACTAGCCTGTAACTTGTTATTAGGGTTTCAATTATATTTTATTATTTAGAATTTAAAAAAAAAAACAAAAACTATACCTTATCATGGGGGCATTGCCCCTGCACCCTCAAGCTACCTCAACGTATCCCAATATAATTCTCTAAAACCCTTACAAAGGCAGATCACATCGTGGAGCAAGAATGCACCTCCAAAGCTACAACAACTTTTCTACTAAAAAAAAATAAATAAGTAAATAAAAAATCACATATCATGAACTTAGTTAAGTTAAATCATCACTCCAAGTTTTTTTAATACTCATTGATAGCATGAAAAATCTTTTCTTGCAAAAGGAAAATGGTTAAAAGACCATAAGCTATCGAATTCGTACCGTAGACGCTACTTGATATTTCAGAGGCAATATCTATTTTCGATTGACTAAAAGTGACACGTGCGATTAAACGATATTGCAAGCTTGCACACCAAGAGAAAAATCCAAATTATATGCAACATTGGCATCAAACTTTTATAATACGAATCATGCAAACATATATATATGGTAGCAGTGCAGCTATTCCATAAGCACACACACGCCAAGTAATTCCTTGATTATCATGAAAGTTTACCCAATGCCCAAATCCCTTCAATTTCACTCAAAGGACTTTATTCAAGGAATAAAATATAGAGGGCTAAGTCTAATTCATGAGCTTATGATCTATTACTTTAGCGGATTTGACTCTTTGAGCCGAGATGATAGAGCCCAAAAAGTGAAAGTCCATGTCTTAGAATGATTAAGGGAGACTTGGTTTGGTGGGCTTAGGATAGGGTCCATTGAATCAGTTTATCTTATCTAACCTTTCTCAAATAAGACTCTCTCACACACATACACACTAAAGACCTTTAATGAGCCTAGACTCATACAAAATCCATATGGGGCTTCATTTCCTAAGAACCGTTGATCATTATCACTATCCAATAAACAAGATTCATAATCAAACACTTTAAATACCCTATGTTTCCTCATTCAAAAGGAGACTTCTCTTGAAAAAACGTTGTTACTCTATTAAATTTTCCTTAAAAGATTAAAACTATGATACTCTCACATCTACTTACAAAACATATACCTATTACCATAAAGTCAAGTCATGGTTGAGACTGCCTACTCCTCTTCCCATCTCAATCACCCCCTCTCCCCGATCATCTTTATACGTATTACTTTCTCGTTAGACCACGTGTAGTATGTTTCCACATAAGATGTGTGACCCTACACTCAGATCAGCACTCCCACAGAAACAAAACACAAAAACCTATGTGTAAATACGGATTGCCACCCTTACGCATAATGGTCCACATTTCCTCGTGTTTATTTGCACCCTTGGTTTTGTTTTCTGTTTGTAAACTTCTGACGTTGCGTCTTCGATATTTGAGACTATAATGCACGAAAGACCAGTAAGGGCCAGTCCAGCACTAGACATACGTGAAATAGCCACTTCTTGTTTTATTTTTTTATTCCCACCCAAGAAACGTTGCGATTGCTGCGGATTTGCATAAAAAATGGTTTCCAGGAACACCTTCATTGGTGACTGCGCCACTGGATGTCTCCATGCCTTATCAATTGCTTTGATTAGAAACCAACCTTGCTTCAATTTCAATATACATGTTCATCACACCCCTCCCGATGGTCCATTAGCTATTAAGAAAACATAAAAGTGGTTCCCACATGGAGTAAGCGATTCCGCAATGAACAACCAAATCAATCCGAAATACAGGCATATGCTATGCACAATTTCGCATAAACATTTCCTAGGTACAATAATGTACATTCAACATCAACAACCTTCAATTTTACACGATTCTACATCTCTTTAGTGGTTCACACAATCAAATCAAGTCATTTAATTCCAATATCTTAACTTGATTCAATCATTGGTAGTCAAGTCGTAGCACATGTACCTTACTCCATATAAGAACAAGTGCTAGTTGTAGTACTTTGCTCTGATTATGCAGTCCATGATAGTAATCAGTAACCGGTCCACCTATACCATAAAAAGCTCATTTATGATAATTAAGTCAATTCTTCCTCAATTCTTGACTTGATTAAATTGTTGGTAGTAAGTCAATAGCTTCGAGGGATGGGCGTTCAAAGTAACCACTACATTATGATTTTCCAATATGAAAATCGATTAAATCAACCCCCAACTTGTATGTATATCTCGAGTAGATTTTAGTGTCAAAGCCAAGCTAAGTTGTTTCATCTTAACTTTCCCAACAGCCCCACCCCCTCATACGTGTAGCCAGTATTAATTGGTCTACAACCAACATATCCTACTCCATATTAAGTGGTCATCATTGTATATCAAGCAACTCATGTACTATGCAATACACAACACACAACACACAATATTATTATTCAAGTACGATGGATATCAAATTCACATAATAACATATAAATAAGAAAATGCTTAACAAATACAAGTTTTATAACGGCTTTGGTCACTTAATCTAGACTCTTTAAATTTTCCTTAAACTCTAAAACTTTCTTATCTAAAAATATAAGTTTACTTTGTGTGATGATCTTAGATCTACCAATAATTACTTTCTTATCTAACAAAATAAGTTCATGTTGTGTGATGATCTTAATTCGACCAATAATTACTTCTATATCTAACAAAATAAGTTCACTTTGTGTGATGATAATTCTACTGATAATAATGCTTCTAATTCACCAAACCATCATAGAAAGTTTCAATATGCATATCATTTAAGTTCTAGTGACCAATCTTATTTCAATAGATCTCTAGCAATTAAACCATCTGCAACATTGTTACCCATGGATACATCTATAGTCTAACCAGCTCCTACTCAATAGATTACTTTTGACCTGTTCTATGGATAAATTGTCCTTATCATACATCATGGTCTCCCTAAACTTGTGGAATGAAGACAAAATAGAGCATAGGTGGATCATTGCTTGCTTTTCAATCTTAACCTTACATCAATACTCAAATGTTAAATAAGAGATATGAAATTTGAAATTACTCTCATCCATAGCAAATACAATCTACATTGATCAATTCATAGGAGACTTGGTCATGTACAACTTTCTAAATTCTTTCATAATCCTGCAACTGTTTCTCTATGAACACTCCCTTCCTTACACTATTCATCAAGTTCTACCCACTCTCCATTCTTCATGAATTTTAGCTACTTATTTAAAGCCTTCTTCAAGTCTAATTGCAACTAGACCCCTTACACTTCTACTTACCATAACCTAAAGTTCATACAATCATAGTTGTCAAAATCATGAGTTAACTCGCATGTTTCTACGATTTTACGAGTTGGTGAGCACATTCTTAGTCAACTCACATGTAAAAACGTTTTTGAAGTAAAATCGCAATTACACACATGGAATCGATAAAATTGCGAGTCCACTAACGTTTTTACGTTTCTACTACAAGGTCTTATTTTCCATCAGCAGAAGGAGTGAAGAGGAAGTAGCTTGATCTAGTTGAAGATGTGCAACCTAGAAAAACCTAGCCTAGCCCAAAATTCAAGTAAATTTGTAGGCTATAGCTTTTATTCTTCGACTATGTTAGGCGTCACGGTATATATGTGTACTATTTTTAACTTTCTATTCTTACTTTTTTCCATCGGTTCCTTTTATTTAGTAGAAACTTAAAACTTCAAATAGCATTTTTCTTTTCTAATCTTGAATCTTGAGTGTCAATCTTATGTGAGTTAAATGTCAACCTTCAAGAGTTGTTGTTGTTGTTGTTGTTGTATGTTCTGTTAAGGCCAGCGCACAAGAGGAAGTTGATGTTAGGGCTGACCCTCACAAATAATAATAAAGTAAAGTTAAAAAGAGAAAAAAAAAATAAAGGCACAAGATTTTATCCCGATTCACCTGTTAACTAGGGTTACATCTAATAAAGGATTTCACTATACTTAGCACCCCACTCTCTCATTTTTATCACATAATTACAAGTGAAAAAGAGAATATATAATAACAGCTATTCAAGGGCCTAAGCCCAAACTTTTAATGAATAAATATGGGCTTAATTGCTAAAAGCCCTCTAGTATCCACAGAGCGCTACCCCCTTGACACCCCCACCGGAGCGGTTTCCTCAGACCCCCACGACCCATGTGCTTTCATGTCGTAGGGGAGTATGAGCCACACCCCAATATATTCGTTGGTTATCACTCGTCGCTTATCGGTATGTTGTGTTACGTTGAAGTCTTCATGTTTGTATTCATCGATTGTCGGTCTTTTTGTTCCTATTTGTAATCATGTTCGTGTTAAGCACTCATGTTTGAATGCTATAACTTTTCTTATTTTAATTAATATTTTTGTAATAGTAAATAAAATAAAGAGTAGGTAACTTTAAATTTATGAGAATTTTTTAGATTTTTAATTTTATAGGAAAGGTATAAATGTATTTATACTTCTATCTTTTCAATATCTCATAGTTACAATACTTTTAAATATATATTGTTATGTAAATATATTTTGAATTAATAATCATAAATAGTGCAAAAATTTACCTAATAATATATAATTTTGAAGGTTTTTCTTGTTATGATACTTTTTATTTACTTTTGGTTAGTAGTTATTTATCATTTTTTTATATTACTCATTTCTAATGGTATATATTCGTTATTGACTTTTATTTATTAGTAATTTCTTACAGTCACAACTGATTTTTAAATTTTATCTATTATTTTTTAGCTTTTGTATATATAACTAGGTGAAACTCGCTTTATACATGATTTATCATTTTAGAAATAAAATATCTATATTATACAATTTATGCTTGATTATCTATATTATGACTTTTATATGCAAATTTGCAATTTATAACCAAAATAAATGCTGAATTTCCTTATTTATATTATCCATTATATTTTTTTAATGACTATTATAAGTAAATTTACAATATTTGGAAGTTATTTTACATAGATTATAAAAACTTACATTTTTACATTCCGTTTCTATGTTCTGATTCTATAGACCCCTTAGCGATTCTACGTAAAATCACGATTTTGACAACCTTGCATACAATCGTTAAACTTCTCAAAATCGTGCACGGTGGCTATCTCTTCAATGTGTGTATCACAACTCTCAAAATCTTTAATCTCCAATTCATTATCATATTAACCTATTAAGTCTAGATCTGAATTTTGGGTTACAGATAACAAAACATTGAATGGACTATGGATGGTAATATTTCACACAAATCTTACATTATAATCCCCCAAAAAACAAGAAAGAAAACCACATGTAAGACCATACACATCCACCATAGACTAAACAACACTAGCATAATTTGGTTCTCTTAAAATCAAAAAGTAGTATTTTTTTTTCAATGGAGTCATTAGGATTTTTATTCTCTCACTTACTCTACTCAATATATATAATAGCATATACATACATACATACATATATACATACATACATACATACATACATATATTATAAAAGGTTGGAGCTCTAATGCACATAATATAATATAGAAAATAAATTATGCACTAAAAACATAAAATAAAAAATTACCATAGATATAATGACTACGATTTTTTCATTTAGCCATTTCATTGCTTGAATGCTTTTCTAAACCCAAATTATGTATAAATTTAAGACATAAGCTCACATTGGGATCTTAATTCTTATATCCATAGACCATTTCACCATAGCATTTTGTACTCTTTTTACTATATCAATTTTTTTTTTTTGGATAAATATATTAGTGAATTTTTCGCTCCTCCCTAGCTAATTTTTTTTTATTCTTTTCACTTGAATTTTTAGTTATTTTATTTGTTACCAAATTAGTGTGTGCGTTTGTATTTTGGGGAGATTAGCATAACATAACATCTATAGAAGGCACTTTAGTTTCATTTTAAGAAATACAGAGTTTTAATTTTAGCACTAAGTATTTTTGTTATCATAAATATTGCATGAAGAGAAATACTTCTTATCAATCAATGCTATTCATCAAGTTAACTAATCCTGGAATTCTTCATTTTATTTAATCAATGCTACTCATCAAATTAACTACTCCTAGAATTCTTTATTTATTTTATTTTTAAGAATGATCTGTACTCCGAGCACTTGAACAGTTTAGTCCTGTCGGCACAGAGCTTCTGGTCTAAAACTGAAACAGATTGGAGAATAAATGTACTAGTCATTATTGGTTTGTGCCGCCGGATCCGGACGTACCAAATTACTAATTGAATTTTGCTAAAATGTGGCACGTTTTGGAAAAACATTACATAAATCATATTAGACGATGAAGATGCTCAAGAAAGGCAACTACAACCTTTAATATTATTGTTGCTTTGTTTCTCAGGTTTATTTTATTACAGCTTTATTCTAGAATTTATGTCTGAACTATACTAATAATTCATTTTCTTATTCTTTAACTTGAGCGAATTCCAAATACACTTTTTTATATTTTATTATATGCATTTGGTCCCTTTCTTTTGAAATTGGATGTTTAGACCTAAATATAAAAAAGGGGAGGGTGTATCTAAGCTCTATTTTATTATTATGCACTTGGATAAAATAGTTAAAAAAAAACTAAAATAATTATAAAAAAAATAGATAAAATAACGGCAAATTGATTATATAAGAATTTAAAATCCCAATTTTTGTAAGTTCAAAATCTAAATGCTTCATTTCCAAGATAGAAGGGATAATATTACATTTAGTATAAAAAATGATTTGGAACTGAATTGATTGAAATAAAATGAAATATATTGAAATGAAATGAAATCCATTCATATATTTGAACACGTCAATAAAATGGAATGTGTATATAGTAATATTTATCAAAAATACCCTTAATTATTAGATGTTATCATTAAATTGAATATTAAATAAGTAATTTAAATTAATAATACTTAATGAGGGTGGAATGGAATCACAATTTAGTTTTCTTAAATGTAGAATTGTGATTCCGATCCCTTTGAAACTAGAATTACAATTCTATCTTTTAAAAGTACATCCAAACATGAAAAAAAAAAGATAATATAAAATCGCGATTTCATTTTAAATTCATTTTCACATATCAAATGTATTTTAAAAATAAATAACAAAAATAAAGACGGTGTACCAAAACTCGGTGATTGGGTAGGAGGAGCATATTAACTTCCCATTGGTAAGTCAAAAGTAGTGGGAGGCACTTACTATTGGGATTCATAGAGGAAGTAGTCTTCCATTTTTCCACTCCATATATGATTTAAACTTGATTGCCCTAACATTCTAGACCAAGTGTCTTAAGCATACCCTTGTAGGTCGTAAAGCTCTTTACTTAATTATTGCTATATGAAGCATTTATCTCATTCAGAATTCGAAGCTACGCTACAAATAACCAGTCACATTTCTGAACCGAACTGAAAATATTTTTCTATATAATTTGGTAACTGAAAGTTGACAAAATTAAATAAATGATAATATATACAAAAATATAAGTTTTAGGTGATAAGTAAAGCAGACGTCTGGACAAAAGCATGACATTGAATGAAATATTTTAATGGTCTTATCTTTTGATGAAACGAATCTAGACCTAAAACACAGAATATATTAAAACATTATTGCCATAAGAAGGAGTGAATCATCATCTAAATGGCTGACTTTTTCTATTAAGGAAAATGACAATGCATGACTACTTTTTTACATGTGAAATATAGCACTTTGGATGCATTATTGGTTGCTCTCGACTGTACGCAAATTATTGGATTATTTTAGAGTCTCGTCGATGGCACCGTTTACGTTTATCATATAATTGTTATAATTATTGTAATATTATTTTTTATAATCATCTTAATAGTTAAATAACAAATTGAGTGATCCATTAAAAAAAAAAAAAAAAAGCATAATAAGCCATCGTATTTTTGGCTAATTATCTAATATTACTTCCAACTTGGAATCTCTGATGTCAATGTTAAGTTTTTGAAAGGGATCCATATTTATTGAAGCATTTGAATTCCCATATTCTTCTCTCTTAGCTTTATCTTAGTATAGAAAGCTATTATAATAGATTGAAACCAAGTTACATTAATGAAAAACCAACCATGACAAGAGCAGCTGTTACGTGCATCAGATTGTGAAAGGATTTAAAATTGCAGCTTATAAGGGGAATTCTATGGATTATAAACCAACCAAATTCATTTACTATGTATATTCAGGTTCTGAATTTCAAATTGGAACCTATTTAATAATGTTTCAAAATTATAGTGGAATTTGTATAATGTGAAATTTGCATGTTATAGCATAGTTATGCATATATTTTCATTTGAGGGAAAGCAAAATGAACATAAGAAGGATAAAAATATAAAATTATGCATATATTTTCGATTTTTTTTCCCTTATATTATAAGGAATCCACTCAATCTGTCTATATATAGAATTTATAAACTTTTTCATTCTTTTTCTCTATAAAATAAAATATAAAAAAATTTATAACTCCAAATATTTTCAACCAAATGCTATTATTACGAGTTTTATATCTTGATTATATATCAAATTTGACTGTTAAAAGTGAATTTCACACCTCCCCCAATTAATGTAGAATGAATTACTTGAATAGATGTTAGCAACAAAAAAAAAAAAAAACACGTTAATTGAATAATTATTATATTCACCAATACATCATCATATGATTTAAGCATTTTTTTATTAGGTGGCTATAGTATATTCTACATGGTATTAGTAAACTATACATTGCTTAAGAATCGAAAATTTGCGGTATAAACATATCAGGTTGGTGAAAAAAGCCTATCATATACCATATATTATAAGAGCAACTTTTACAATTTCGGAATTTAAAATCTAATTTATATTGTATATTCAACTCGGTCTAAGAATTTGCTTATTAGTGTAGCTCATCTATCCTTCAAAATTTTTCTCTTATTATTCTTTTATTGCTTTAGGTCCTTTATAGATTTATTCTTGAATGGTGAGGTCATTTTTTAATCAAACAAAAGATCTTTTAAAGGATTTTTCTTAGATAGATTTAATCGTGACTCACGTAAAATTTAGTATCCTTATATGTCTATAAGATAATATCCTCGTATAGAATACATGTAACATTTTTCAAAAAAAAAAAAAATACAAGTTTAGATGGCCTTAACTCTAAAACCACAGGTCACTGACAATGATTTAAAGATTATCCACCCATGCAATCTTCCAAAGCAAGGATTAAATACACTCCCTATTTATATATCATCCATTTAAATACGCAATATATTATCATTATCATCATCATTATTATTATTATTCATTTGGGACTTCGGACTCATTCAGCCTCCCAAGATATCTCGGCCGGAAGTAGCCCATTAAAGTATTTTGACCATGCAAGCCATCATAACAAGTCCTCCTTATTTTCCCGGCCCAAAGCTTACTTTAATCCTATTTATTCCTCACTATTTCATCACTTAAATCACATAACTCTCACTTGCTCCCACCAAAATTCTCTGAATCTTCCAGGACAGCAAGTCTTTTCCATCACACAACAGGAAAATCCTACAAACACAAAGCACCTTTCAGTTTGAATGTCCATTGGAACCACAAGAAAACCAAACTTCCACTGCTTTTATTCTTATAAGCTCAACCAAAAATTTTGAAAAAATATTTTTTCTTTCTTTCATTCTCCTAGGAGGGTCAAACTTCTGAGGTGTGTTTTTCATTTCCCAACAAGTTCATACATCTCGAAATGCTGGAATTCAAGACTATAAAGAAGAAAATGTGGATGTTTTCTCACTGATTTTTTTTTTCTCTCTTCCCAAACAAAAATTCTCCTCAAAATTCTTGCCTTGTATACTAATGGAAGTTATTATGACAATACTCAACACCATCAACCCAAACTTCTGCCTCCAAAAACTCTCTTTCTGGTTTGCTCCCACCACACGTCCACCTGGTCTTAACTTCTTCATCATCAAGCCTTAAACTTTTACCCCTTTTATGGTTTTTTTCCCTTTATTTTAATGGATTTATCCGCTCACGAATTGAAATCTGCATCTGGGTATGATCAAGTTAGTGGCTTTAATACTTATTCAAGTGGTCATGGCAAGTTGGTCAGTGGAGTTTTGAGAGATGGGTCAGTGCCTACATTGGTGTTGGATAGCGAAAAGGGTGAGCTTGTTAAGGCTCCAAGTAAAGGGGTTAAGAAAAATGTGTCCGAAGAGAAAGTTATGGCTGCTTTGAAGAGTCATAGTGAGGCTGAGAGGAGAAGAAGACAGAGGATTAATGCGCATCTTGGTACTCTTCGAGGACTTGTGCCTTGTGAAGATAAGGTTGGTCTTCTTTTTTTTCTTTTCTTTTCTTTCTTTCTTTTTTTTTTATCTGTCAGATGATTCTTATTTTAAGGCTCGTAGTCAGTTAATTTCTGTTATTCTATCATGTACCGTTAGGCGGGCTAAAGCATGGCGCGATAATAACATGATAGGTAAGATTATTAAGATAATATTTGATAATTTTTAAGTTTTTGTTACAGCAAATGTGGGAAACATTAGCAGTGGTCGAAGTCCGGATATGTTCAATTTGATTAACTGATCAAATAAAGGGTATAGTTTTTTAGTGTTTTAGATAGAGCATGGAGTTTTTACTATGTATGCTATAGGTGTTAGTGTTACTATATGTGTTCTCGGACCATCCAACTTTTACTCGACTTCTCATGGCATCCATGTGGCATTTTTCCCTCTTTTTTTCTTTTTTATTATGCTGTCTCTATGCGAAATATTTTCAAAATGTTTATGCTTAATTTGACAATTCTTGATCTCCTTGGAGGGTTTATTTACACTTTGTTAGTTGATCGAATGGAACAGGAGTAGGAAAATTCTGTGACTTTTCAAGTTACTGTTATTGCATTGGTAGTGTGGTTTGTCATATTTGAGTTTTGTAAGTGTAAGTTGATTTATCATTGTTTCTTCTCTCATATGTCCTGGGTTATATGTTACATCAGCATCATTGTCTTTATACCGAGAATAGGTAAAAGGTAGATTGTAATTGCTGGGCTTTATCCAGGACATCTATTAAGCAATTTCAGTTTTATACTGAGGATAGCTAAAAGGTAGATCTGAATTCGGGTTTTGTCCAGGGCACATTATTGAGAAAGCAATCTTTTGGTAAACGATTTTTATTTTTCCTCTCAGTTTTGGATAACAAATGAAGTTCTGAAAATAAAATAAAATAAAATCTGGAATAAAATGTCAGCATCTACATTATTAAGGGGTATCACTGCGTCCAATTCAGCCATTGAACATTGCAGTTGAGGAGGGAAAAGAAGCTGTCTATTTTAAGATTTCCTTGAAAAGCAAAGAACATAAGCACAACTTCCAAAATCCTTATGCGGAAATTGACTCGGTTGGTCTGTTTCACTTTCATCTAATTTGGAAGGATTTGATGAAAAAGTTTTGTACACATTAAACAAGTCATTGCTAGCTATGGAAGCAAGGAAATTCTGATTTTGCTTGTAATGTTTACAGCAAAACTGCTTGCAAGCTAGTAGAAGTATTTTATAAACAATATAGTTGCTATTGCACAAATCTCTTGACAAAAAGTAGGTCAAACTTATACCTACTCGAATGAATGCTTTTAGAAAGTATCTACACATTGGATCTTGAAGTCTTCTACCGTAATGGAGCAGGAGAAGCTTCGGAATATACTTTTGAAAATTCTTTTCCCTACTATATGCTTCCTAAACAAATAAAATGTACAAAACAATTAGAATTGCAGGGTTATTTAACAGCTAACTGAATGAATACGTATGGACTAGTTCATTTCATTGCTCTTCATTTTGTTGTTTGTGTTGCTTGTCCACATGAAGGACGTTATGAAATTTGTGTCGAGTGTTCGTAGTTAAACTCCGACCAAATACTATGAAAATGACTTGATACCTACATCTTGTCTGTTCTGATCTTCGTTTAACTTAGGATACTTTAAAATTAATCTTATCATATACTTATTTCTTGTTCTAAAGTAGGAATGGTATCTTATCGTCTACCTATTTCATGTCCTGATGTGGTTCTTAAATAAATTATCTAGTCAATTCATGGTGAAAGACAATTTTTTAACTTAATTTGCTTACAAGTTTCCCCCTTGCTCAAAAAGGATGTAGCATCTCCTGTTCTTGTTATTTCTTTGGCTGTATTATTAATTACTTAGTGAAGATATGAAGTTTAATTAACCTGGGAATCTATGGGTTTCTATTAATTGAATTATATTATTCTCTCTATGATTTATATGCACTTCGGTTGAACTCACATAATGGTATAAAAAGAAAAACAGTTAGATAAATTTGAGAGAAAGCTAAAAACTAAAATTCTTGTTCATTTAATGAAAATGCTGGATTGTTATGCGTATTGCATCATATGATTTGAGGTTATGTAACTCTTGGACAGATGATCTCACCTTTATTTTTCACTAATTTTTAGTTGAAGTTGGCCCGTCTATTTGATGTTGATTGAAAAGGCCATATTGGTGCTTGCATAAGCACAGAAGCCGAGGTGTTAGGATTAGTAGGTAATTGATGAGATGTCAATGAAAATTTGATGTTGCAAAGTCAAATAAATATCTATTTAGAAATGCTGGCACTCAACTGTTGCTTGCTATATAATATGATAAATATATGGTTATAACTCAGGAAGGGTGGACCCTGAAAATTGACTAGAGAGGGATCTGTTTTTTAAATAGTTATCAAGCTTAATGATGGTAAAAGACCTTATCAGTAATGGGTTGTTTATAGATTAATGACGGATGGATGGTGGGCCAATTCACCTACTGGTTGTGTTAGATATATTTTAAATCAAAAACCGTCTGATCTAAAAGTTCTTTACATTTGGTGTGGTCTTATATCTGTTGGTTATTAATCCTCCTTATTTTTGGCTGAGACTTAATTGAAGCTCATCAAGTATGCTATAATATGGGTGGAATGAATGCATAGGGTTTCAAACACAGGACCTTCTATTCTCATATCATGACAAAATTTAGCACTACAATTATATGAATTAAAAGTGTAAGCCTGTTAGATTTCAAGTGTTCTGTATTTATTGATCAATAGTTTTGCTTAGATCCCATCATGGTCACATTTTATTGTAGATTGCTGCATTAAAATTGGTTTCTTAGAAGTAACCATTTTGCTTGACTGTGACAACCGGAGACACAAGGATGGAATGGAGCTAGAGTCACAATCAAGCTAACTTGTACAACTGGTATTGGTCAAAAGGAATAGTTATAATTCTATTTATTTTATATGTATCTTGAGAAGTCTACTCCTTTATCAGTCTGCTAGAATCTCTTCGGTTCTTTTATGTTGTCATTAGGACATTCTGAAGATCCTAGTATGACAAATGAGACTTGGTTGAGTCATTAAAGACCCTAAATATGCTTGATGATAGCCATGTCCATCTTCAACAGTGTCAGTTCTCCAGTGATTTTTAACTACTTTAACCAAACGATACTATTTGATGAAGTCTGCTTGTGAATTTAAGAATCTCTTCCATTGATATCATGATAAACTTTAGATCCACAACCAGTCTTGTTTGTAGTGTTTGGTATCTTTCCTGAAAAATTTACATGTTCTATGTTTTCATTAACTGTTGCCATTCTGTGCTTTCTGGAAATAAGAAAACCATGTAGACATAGTTTTAATATTGTGAAACAAAGGAGAAAAATTCCTCCAATGTTTTTATATTTTTAACTTTTTGAAGTATATTGCATAGATGGACAAGGCCACACTGCTTGCTGAAGTCATCAAGCAAGTGAAAGAACTGAAGAAGAATGCAATGGAAGCCTCTAAAGGTCTTCTTATTCCAATGGATACCGATGAAGTCACAGTTGAGCCAAGTGACCATCCTGCTGGAGATGGCTCTTTTTCATTCAAAGCCTCTCTATGCTGTGAATACCGACCGCAACTCCTTTCCGATCTTAAACAAGCTCTTGATCCCCTTCACCTTAAGATAGTGAAGGCCGAAATATCCAGCTTGGAGGGGAGGTTGAAGAATGTTTTTATCTTCACAGCCGCTGACTGCAAGGAAGGGTTCAGCAATAATTCTAATGCGCATGGAGTTCTTTTAAGTTCCGTCCATCAGGCTCTCAGTTCTGTTCTTACTGAGTCTTCTATATTGTCAGAACACTCAGCAAGCACTATGAGCAAAAGGCGAAAAGTTTCTTTCTTTGATTCTTCGAGCTCATCAACATAAAGTTTGAGATCGTTAAGTGATAAATATTGAAATCATCGTATTACCTATAAGCTTAAACTTTCTGTTAAGATGGGTGGGAAACGAAACTTAACAAAATCATCAGCAAGTATGGTATCCATGTGAATATTGTCGTTATAACACAATCTCCCGATATCTATACATATTATGTACAGAGTGAATTACACCATGTGCATGCTGCTGAAAGTGGTTGTTGTAATTCAATTCGAGATGTCCATGGATTGAAATTCAAATGTGGATAGGGGCATGACTGGACTATGTAGACCAGTGGTATTAATTTCTGCCTGTGCTTGTGTAATACTATAATACTGTGTAAGTGGTTATGATGGATATTGTTTATCCCGAGTAAATAATGTTTGGTTTGTAATTTTGTTGTATGATTCAAATATATGTAGTTCTTTTACCCAAATTTGTCTATGGAATTTTTACGCGTTGCAGTTCGGTTTTGGTCTTCATCATGCAACTTGTTTAATAACCAAATAGAATCAAACCGCTTGACCCAAACGGATGTGAACCTTGTAATGCTTTAAAAACCCAAAAAAGAAAGCAAAAGAGGCCCGACTTGTGTAGGAGAATCTTGCTTCTAATTTTTTACTCAATTGATTTTACTTAAAATCATAAATTCTACTTTGTATTCATTGGATTTAAATTATTACAGTTCTAAAATTTTAATATATTTATACCTTTTGATTGTATAGCTTTTTTCCAGGTAGGTCACATGAAAATAGAGATGAGAGAATTTCAATGAATATATCTTATTCATATATCTTGAGATTACAACAGGAGAGCAATATATAACAAGAAGAGCAATGGGAAACCTACACTAAAAAAGGTAACAGATCACCAATTCCTTGCTACAAATCAGGAACGTAATTGGTTCCAAAAATAGGAAGAACAAAAATAGGAAGAAAATATTTACAATGGTAAAGAATATGTAAAGAATATTTCTACACACCCCCTCAAGTTGGTGCATAGATATCATGTATGCCCAACTTGTCAATCCATCTCAAAAAATCACGACTAGTTACTGCCTTAGTTAAAACATCTGCCAATTGGTCTTCTGATCGTATCTGAGGTAACTCCAAAGTTTTATTATCCAGCTTCTCCTTGATAAAGAATCTATCAACTTCAACATGTTTAGTTCTATCATGCTGGACTGGATTGTGAGCTATATCACGAGCAGCCTTATTATCACAGTACAATTGAATTGGACGCTGTAAAGGATAACCCAGGTCTTGTAGTAACAATTTCAGCCATATAGCTTCACATAATCCAAGTGCAATTCCTCTATATTCAGCTTCTGCACTTGAGCGAGAAACCACATGTTGTTTCTTGCTTCTCCAGGTAACAAGATTACCTCCTACGAATGTAAAGTAACCAAATGTAGATCTCCTATCTACTAATGCTCCAGCCCAATCAGCATCCGTATATACAACAATATCTTCTATAGTTGCATTTTTCTTGAACAAAATACCTCTTCCAGGTGAAAACTTCAAGTATCTCAATATTCTCATGACTGCCTCCATATGTTTCTCTCCAGGATTATGCATGAATTGGCTGACAATACTCAAGGCATATGCTAGATCAGGTCTTGTGTGAGCCAAATACATTAGTCTCCCAACAAGCCTTTGATATCTTCCTTTATCAACAGGAATTTGACCTTCTTCTATGCATAGTTTCAATCCTTCTTCAACTGGTGTATTAACAGGTTGACAACCTGACATTCCTGTTTCCTTCAATAAATCTAGAATATACTTTCTTTGAGATAAGAAAATTCCTTCCTTTGATCTTGAGACTTCTATTCCAAGGAAATATTTCAAATAGCCCAAATCCTTCATCTCAAATTCTTTTGACAAGTATTCTCTTAGAGCTTTTACCTCATCAGGGTCATTACCAGTTATAACCATATCATCAACATATACAATGAGAGCTGTGACTTTATCCTCCACTCTTTTCAGAAATAATGTATGGTCTGAATTACTTTGACGGTATCCAAAAACAATCATTGACTTTGTGAATCTTCCAAACCATGCTCTTGGGGACTACTTTAATCCATATAACGCCCTTTTTAATTTGCACACTTTTCCAGTCATTCTTTCATGCATCGCACATCCTGGTGGAAGCTCTATATAAATCTCCTCATTTAGTTCACCATGCAAAAAAGCATTCTTCACATCAAACTGATGCAGAGGCCAATCCAAATTTGCTGCTAGCGACAACACTATTCGTACTGTGTTGATTTTGGCAACAGGAGCAAAAGTCTCTTTATAATCAACTCCATAGGTTTGAGTATATCCTTTAGCAACCAATCGTGCTTTAAAGCGTTCAATTGTACCATCAGCTCGATATTTGACAGTGAATACCCAACGACATCCTACTGGTTTCTTTCCTGGTGGACAATCAACAAATTCCCACGTTCCATTTTTTTTTAGTGACTCCATTTCTTCATTTATTGCTGCTTTCCACCTCGGATCAGCTAACGCTTCCTGTTCATTGTTAGGAATAACTACAGAAGATAATTGATTTATAAATGCCTTATTTGATTCTGACAAATTATGAGTTGAAACATAGTTATTCATGGGGTATTTAACTTTACTGGAAAGAGAAGGTTCATAAGTTGGTTTAGGAATACCTCTAGTGGAACGTTCAGGCAATTGTTTCCGGATAGGTTCAACTTGCATGTTAGAAGCATCCAAAATAGACGATTGGTGTGGTACATCCGGGACATCATTTTCTCCGATTGCTTCTCTACCCAGATCTTCATGTGGCAATTCTGTAGTAGTCAAGTCTCCAGTCACGTCTTCAGACTGTTGTTCAACAAATTCTTCAGGTTGTGCAGTAGATTTTTCAGGTTCAGTTATAGGATCAATCCTGTAGTATTCCTGAAGTTCATAATCAAGTGTCATGATGTCCTCCTGGTAATTCTTCCCTGAAATTCAGGTTGAGCAAAATACATTTTTTCCTCATGAAAAACTGCATCTACTGTAACAAACATCTGTTTAGTGGGAGGATGATAGCATTTGTATCCTTTTTGTTGTATAGCATTTCCAAGGAACACACATCTCAAAGCTCGAGGAGCTAGTTTATGGCGTTGTTGCTTATGAATATGTACAAAGACAACACATCCAAACACTCGAAGAGGAAGACTTGATATAGGTGGATAGCTCACAGTCATGCACAAAGTGTGTAATGGTGTTTGAAAATCAAGAACTCGTGAGGGAGTCCTATTAATTAAGTAAACTGCAGCACACAAAGCTTCTCCCCAATAAGACAAAGGCATATGAGCTTGGATTAATAGAGCACGAACCACTTCAAGAAGATGTCGATTTTTTTGCTCTGCTACGCCATTCTGTTGGGGCGTATCAACACATGTGGTTTAATGCAAGATGCCTTGTGTGTCTAAATAATTTTTTATCTCCAAGTTTTTATACTCACCACCATTATCACTACGGAGGATCTGAACTTGTGCATTATATTGAGTCTTGATTATTCTGCAAAACCTTTGAAATAAGATATTCACCTCACTCTTAGATTTCATTAACCACAGCCATGTCATTCTACTGCAATCATCTATAAAAGTAACAAACCAACGAGACCCCCCTAATGTATGAATTTTAGATGGTCCCCATACATCGGAGTGAATAATCATAAATGGAGATGGACTTTTATTCAATACTAGTAAAAAAGAGGTTCTATGACTCTTTGCAAGTTCACATACATCACAATGCATACTGGAAATATCAATCTTCTCAAACAAACTAGGAAATAGTTTCTTCAAGTATCCAAAAGAAGCATGTCCCAATCTTCGGTGTTGTAACCAGATTTCATTTTGACTGCTAGCAGAATTGCCTCCATTCACTGCAAGAGCTTGACGTAATTTATCTGAAATTGTTGTTTTCAAATCCAGGTAGTATAAATTCTCGTGCTTAGTACCACAACCAATCGTCTGTTTTGTTTGGATGTCCTTAAACAAACAAAAGGTAGGCCAAAAAACAATAATGCAAGATAAGGCCGTTGTAATTTGAGAAACAGACAAGAGGTTATATCCAATGGAAGGAACAATAAGAACAGAATCTAAATTTAAAAATTCTGTAACTTTTAAAGATCCTTCACCAATAATAGGAACTTCATCACCATTAGCAGTTGTAACAAAATTTTGTGAGGAGGGTTTAATTTTATCAATTTGGTTAGAATCAAATGTCATATGATTGGTGGCACCAGAATCAATTATCCATGTGTTATTACTAACAGGTGAAGAAGCATAAAAGGACTTACCACCATTACCTGCCTCGGCTATCATCACTGAATGCATTTGTTCACTTTCATTAGTTGCTTTCGCTTCAACAGCTGCAGCAGTAGGTTGACCTTTATTTATGTTCTTCTTTCGAGATTTGTTATGATCCCACCAATCTGGATACCCCACCAACTCATAGCAACGTTCTTTTGTATGTCCAGATTCATTGCAATGTGTACATTTGTATGCTGATTTATTAGTGCTTCGATTACCTCTTTGTTTATTTCTGGCAATCATAGCTACAGTTTCCATAGTTTCAGAATCTCCTTTGAATGTGATTTTCCGATTAGCCTCCCGTCGGATCAAGGCATAACATTCTTCAAGACTGGGAATGGACTCCTTTCGCAAAATATCTCCACGGACTTGTTTAAAGAGGTCATCAAGTCCAGCCAAAAATATGTGCACCCTCAATCTTTCAATGGATTTTTTGTATATTTCAACATCATCAGGATCTTTCATGAAAACTTTGTCTCGATGATCGAGTTCTTGAAAAATCTCAGTGAGTTCACCATAATATTCTGAAAGTGACCTTTCATTCTGCTTAGCTCCAAAGGCCTTTTGATTCAATGCAAAAATCTGCAATTCATCATTCCCATCATAGAACGCTTTCGCCAACGCTGTCCAAATTGCATAAGCAGTAGGCAACCGAACATAGCGTTTCATAATATCAGGAGTCATTGATATTAGCAACCATCTCTTAACTTTCTGGTTTTCCGCATACCACTTCTCGTATCCTTCTTCAGAGTCTTTGGGTGGTGGTGGTTTCCCACGTATATAAGAGAGCTTTTCTCTTTCCGCAATGTGCATCTCCATTAACTGTGACCAAACATCATAATTTGATTCAGTCAAAGTAATGTCAGCGTTAAACGCCCCTTCAGATTGCACTATAATTGGAACATAATTGTTCTTTGAAGATTCAGATTTATCATCCATTTATTCGCAACAGCGTTTCAAATCAATGATTTAGATCAACCACGCTCTGATACCAACATGAAAATAGAGATGAGAGAATTTCAATGAATATATCTTATTCATATATCTTGAGATTACAACAGGAGAGCAATATATAACAAGAAGAGCAATGGGAAACCTACACTAAAAAAGGTAACAGATCACCAATTCCTTGCTACAAATCAGGAACGTAATTGGTTCCAAAAATAGGAAGAACAAAAATAGGAAGAAAATATTTACAATGGTAAAGAATATGTAAAGAATATTTCTACAAGGTCAAAATACAATAAAATTATTCATAGTAACTGATGATCGAGAAGTGAAAAGTTAATTGAAATGCGAATAAGATATATTAAAATAAGATCATTAAAGAGATTACAAAAGAAATAATAAATAAATAGATGACACTTGCTTCTTTTGCCCATTCTTAATTTTATCATTTTTTTTTATATACAAGAATAACTTAATATGAGTTTCTTTTCTTAACCCTTAAAAAAAAAAAGCTTTTCATCACGACATGACATCATTTATCTTTTTTTTTTTTTTTTTTTTTCCTAACAAAAAGGTTTGGTTAATTTTATGGAAGTGAGATAGAGTAGATACTTTCCCCTTACAAAACCATTCTTGCATTTGGTTCATGAAATTGCAATTCTATAGAATTTCTATTATTGTTAAATAAGAAATATTTTTTTCTTGATCTTTTCAACAAATTTTTATATTCTATTCATGTGATCCCATCTAAAGGTATGCAAGAGGGTTAAACGAGTCAACCCAACTTAATCTACTTTAACCTATGGTTTAAACAAACCAATCTATAATAACACTTTCAACAAGTAGGTTATAATTTGTTGCTCCTAACCTAGCTCGCATGGGTTATTGGGTTAAATGAGTTAGTCCACCAAGTCATCCCATTTAATCCATATATATATTTAGTCATTTAACTTATTAATGCATTCTAGTAAGTCATATGAACTAATTCATAATCCACTAACAATAAATTTTTGTTTTTTCATTCAAAATTGTATACAATATAAAGTCTATAATGACCTTTTATTGTTTATCTAGTAGTATAATAAATTGACTTTATATTTTATACCATAATATTGATATTATAATTACAACATATTTATAATATGAATATTATAAAATGATGGAAAGATTAAGAGATGGATTAAAGATAAAAAAAAAAAAAGTATAAAAGAAGAGTGAGGAAGATGGTGATGAATAATGATATGCTGCTTGAGTTTTGTAATTTATTTTGTTAAATTTAAAAGTGAAATGAATTAGTAAGTTACTATTATGTTGTGAATATAATATGTAGTTAGGGTAAATTATGCGAATATTTATTTCCTTAAATTGATGGGTCAGCTAATAGGTTATACGAGTTGACCTATCTTAACCAGCAAATTAAACAGGCATGGGCTTGTTTGGCTCGCTTTTTAAACGAGTTGAAAATTTTAATCCTAACCCATTTTCTAAGTGAATTAAACAGGTCAACTTATAGACCATAATCTATTTGCACAACTTTAATCCCATCTTAAAAGTCAAGTCAAGGGCTTAGGTAAAGTATGTTAGTATTTTTATATATATCCATAATCTATCTATAATGTCATTTTAAATATAATTAAACAAAATAATCATTATTACTTTTCCATTATGTTTTTTTTTTAGAAATGCAATTATATCCATTTCTTATTTTATTTTGCAAAAAAAAAGTGCTATAATGAATATGAAAAAAGGATAATTACAATTCTACTCTAAGAATTGTTATTTAGGTGTAAATATGATAAGTCATGGTCCGATCAAAAGTCTAAACTAAAGTTCATGTGCCATATAGTAAGATGCAATTAGGTTTTGTTTTAATAATATATATATATATATATATATATATGTTTTCTTTGGCCAACGTAGAAGTGAGGACGTTGCTGCTAGAAGAAAGAAGACGGAAGGAGACAGCGAGAAAGGAATGGAGGACATGAGGAGAGACGGCCACCGGGGAAACAGGACTACGAACAGAGAGCAGAGTCAAGCGAGGCCGACAGAGAAGACAAAAATCAGACGACGCGAAAAATTTTACGGAAGACGAGCGGAGCTGAGCACAAAATCTGAATCAGAAATTTAATTGTTCCATCTTTTTTTGGGTGATTTTTTTAACATACTATAAAATAAAAACTTTAATTTTTTAATAAATTCTTCAATTGATTATTTTATGGATTTTATCTATTTATTAGTGTGTTTTCTTGATTTAATCATATACTAAATTCTTTTGAGTGGAAAATTGATGAACCCTAATTACCAATTCGTATTTATTACTCTATTATAATATATTTAAATATTTCGATTATTCTTGTTATAAATCTTGATACTATAATTATGTGTTTAAACTCAAAACATATAAATATGGAATGTCTTATTGAACTGGAAAGGGATTTACGATTAGTTAAAATTCTTGTTTAATTGAATTAGTTTAATGGGAAGATTTACTATTGAATTTGTGATTAGGGTTTAATGCGGTGTTTTTATTAATTTCTGATTAAAGGAATTTAGGAGAAATTAATTTATAACACTAGTCAATTATAATTCGAAAAAAGAGTAATTGTAAATTTGAATCTATGTTAATTTGATTAGATGAATCTAGGATATTAAATTGATTGATTGATAATTTAATGATTCAAAAAATTATTTAAATTGTTATATCATAAAAAGGACTTTAGGACTCAAAAAGAAAAATAAAAGACTTTAACAAATTCACAAGAATAACTAAATAGTTAAATATAATTATAATTCAATTACAATACGATTAGTATATTAGGTGGATTCAATTTTCTCACCTCCTTATTGATTGAATTGAGAAATGTTTATTGTAGTGATTTTTTTAATTTCATTATGAGTTTTACTAAGCATCAGTATGTATCTTTTATTTTAATAATTTTTCATGTGCTTAGATAATAATAAAATTGATATTGATTTGGCAATTAATTTAATCCTTGTGGTTTATTCAATGCCTACAATTAGAGCTTTTGGGATTAGAAGACCAACTATTCAGGCGAATAATTTTGAGCTCAAACCTACACTCAGTCAAATGGTCTAAGCGAATCAATTTGGAGGATTACTACATGAGGATCCTAACGAGCACATTGCAATGTTCCTCCAAATTTGTGATACTTTCAAAAGTAATGGAGTGTCGAATGGTGCAATCAAACCGAGACTTTTTCCTTTTTCTCTATGAGATAAGGTGAGAAGTTGGTTGAATTCAATGCCACAGGAGTCGATAACCACTTGGAACTAACTTTCTTTAAAGTTTCTTTCAAGGTTCTTTCCACCTGCACAAACTACAAAACTAAAAAATGACATCACAAATTTTGTTCGGATTGAAGAGGAATCACTTTATGATGCTTGGGAAAGATATAAGGAAGCACTTAGGAAATGTCCACACCACAAGCTACCCTCTTAGCTCATAGTTCAAATGTTCTATGATGGTTTGGGAGCTATATCTAGATCAATGGTGGATATGAATTGATAGAAGATATGGCTTCTAATGCATATAGCTAGCAGAACGAAAGGGCATGACCTAAACTTGCAATAGTGAATGAGATGAACTCAATTTCCGATTTAGCTACTCAAGTTGTACAACTTACTACATAGATAAGTAAACTCACTACATCTAATTCTTTTAATTTTAATTCAATTATTTCTTGTGAGTTGTGTGCAAGTCTACATGCTACTAAAGAGTGCTTAGTAAGAAACTCGTTTATATCAACATCATCAAATGGTGCTCTCAAGTAAGTTAGTTTTGTCAATACTTTTAAGAGGAATAATTAAGGACCTTATTCGAGCACATATAATCCTAGTTGACTAAATCATCTAAACTTTTCATTAAGAAATGAGAATAATGTTTTGAGACCACTATTTGGGTTCTAAAATCAAAAACCAAGTCAGAATATACTACCTCAGCTAAAGTAATCAAATTTAGAGGAGCTCATAATAAGTTACATGCAAAAAATTGACACCATGTTGCAAAATCAATAAGCATCTATTTGAAATTTGGAAGCATAATTAGATCAAATGTCACAATAATTGAGTAGTAGACCATCAAGGTTTCTATCAAACAACATTGAAAAGAATCCCAAGTGTGCATGTGATCATACTTAGGAATAGTAGGCAACTAGGAGAATTGGGTGAGGAAGAGCAACAGCATGGGGAATAGATAGAAAAGAAAGATCAAGGGAAGCAAAAATTGGAGGAATCAAAGCCCAAGCCACCAAAGGTGAAACCATATGTTCCTCCAATTCCATTTCTTAGGAGATTGAAGCAACAACAATTGGATGCTCAATTTGCCTAATTTCTTTATTTTTTAAGAAGCTTCAAATCAAATCCCATTTACAAAAGAACTCTAGAGCATGCCGTCTTATGTAAAATTCATGAAGGGGTTGCCTATGATGCTTACAAGAGAGTGCTCAATTATATTACACAATGATCTATCTCATCTTACTCAAAAACTGAGAGATCAAAGGAGTTTCATTATTCCATGCACCATTGGAATTTTTCATTTTGATAAGGTACTTACTAATTATAGTGCTAGTATTAATTTGATGCTTTCATCTATTTTCAAGAAACTAAGACTTGGAGAATGTAAGCAAATGCATGTCACTTTGCAACTTGTCGATTAAAGCATCAAATATCCAAAAGGTATTGTAGAAAACGTTTTAGTGAAGGTAGATAAATTCATATTTCTGGTTAACTTTGTAGTTTTGGAAATGGAAGAGGATAGGGATGTTTCTATGATACTTTGTAGACCGTTCCTAGTAATAGGTAAGGCATTTATTGATGTGGAACAAGGTAAGCTCATTTTGAAAGTAATGGATAAACAAGTTACTTTTAATGTTTATGATGCTATGAAACAATTTGATGATAATAAGTCCTATTACACCATTAATATGGTTGATGAACTTTTATTTAAGTCTGTAGAGGAGGAGATAGGTGTAGAGATTATGGAATTAGTCTTAAGAGATATTGATGAATAGAGTGATGATGAGTTGAAAGACAATTGCATTAATTAGGTGCCTAAAATTAAATGTAAATAATATGAGGAGCTTAGAACTAGTGAGATAAAACCAATGCCATAAGTTGCAAAACCCCTAGTGATTGAACTGAAACCTTTACCTAATCATTTAAAATATGCTTTTCTTGGAACAGATGATACACTACCAATAATTATTTCTTCTTCTTTGACAAGTGATCAAGAGTAGCAATTGTTGGATGCTCTTAGAGAGCATAAAGAAGCAATTGTGAGGACAATAGCAGACATTAAAGGAATCGGCCCTTTGATATGCACTCATAGAATTTTGTTGGAAAATGAATGCAAACCTATAGTACAACTACATAAGAGACTAAACCTAACATTAAAAGAGGTAGTGAAAAAGGAGGTGCTTAAGCTAATTGATGCAAGTATTATCTATCCTATCTTTGACAGTAAATGGGTTAGTCCTATATATGTGGTTCCAAAGAAAGGTAGTATGACTATGGTAAAAAATGATAGTAATGAGTTGTACCTACTTGCACTATAATGGGTTAGAGAGTTTGTATAGATTATAGAAAATTAAATGATGCCACCCGAAAAGATTACTTTCCTCTTCCATTCATAAACTAAATGTTGGAGAGACTTGTAGAGCATGAGTATTATTGTTTTTTAGATGGTTATTCTAGTTATAATCAAATTCACATAGCATTAGAGGATTAGGAAAAAACCACATTTACTTGCCCTTATGGCACTTTCGCTTTTAGCAGAATGTTGTTTGGTTTATGCAATGCACTCGTTACATTTCAAAGGTGTTTGATGGCTATTTTTTCAGATATGATTGAAAATTTTATTGAAATTTTTAAGGATGATGTTTTTGCATTTGGAACTTCTTTTTATGCACATTTGAAAAATCTATCATATGTACTTAAGAAATATAAGGACACAAATTTGACTCTTGATTGGGAAAAATGTCATTTCATGATGAGAGAGGGGATTGTTTTGGGTCACAAAATTTCTACAAGAGGTATTGAAGTTAACAAGGCAAAAGTAGAGATTATTGAGAGTTGCCACCACCCATGTTAGTAAAAGGAGTCAAGAGCTTTTTAGGACATGTTAGCTTCTATAGGAGATTTATCAGGGGCTTCTCTAAAATCTCTAAACCTCTTTGTAACTTATTGTTGAAAAATGCTACTTTTCTTTTTAATGACCAATGTTTACCGGCATTCAATCTTTTGAAGGAGAAGCTCACCTCTGCACTCGTAATAGTTGCACCAAATCGGGAGCTTCCTTTTGAGATCATGTGTGATGCTAGTGACTTTACTGTAAGAGCTGTGTTAGGGCAAAGGAAAGGTAAGTTATTTTAGGTTATATACTATGCCAATAGAACCGTAAATGAGGCTCAAAGGAATTATGCCACAATTGAAAAATATTTTTTAGCTATTATATTTGCTTATGACGAATTCCAGGCTTATTTAATTGGTTCTAAAGTTATAGTGTATACAAATCATGCAACTCTTAAATATCTCCTTGTTAAACCTAATGTTAAACCTAGGTTAATTCATTAGATTCTACTGCTGCAAGAATTTGATACTGAATTTGAGGATAGGAAAGGTACTGAAAATTTGGTGGCAGATCATTTATCTTACTTAGAAATTGATGGCATAGAGCCACCAATTAATGAGACTATTCCTAATGAACAATTGCATGCAATAGATATTTAAGGATTAACTTAGTGTGTTGATATTGTAAATTATTTATTTAGCAAAATAATTTCTTATGATATGAGCTATCAACAAAAGAAAAAAAAATTGCATGATGTTAAATATTATTTTTGGGACGAGCTATACTTATTTAAATGTTGTGCTGACCAAATAATTCGATGATGTGTGCCTAAATCTAAACAATCTAGCATTTTACAGTATTGTTATTTTAAAGAAATAGGAGGACATTTTGGAGTTGAAAGAACTGTAGCAAAAATTTTATCTTGCGGATTTTATTAACCTAATTTGTTTAGTGATTGTAGAAAATTTATTATGTCTTATGCTCAATGCTAGAGAACTAGAAATATATTTAGGAGACATGAATTACCACCAAACAATATTTTGGTAATAAAGCTTTTTGATGTGTGGGGAATTGATTTCATGGGTCATTTTTCCTCATCTTTTTCAAACAAATTCATACTTGTGACTATGGATTATGTTTCAAAATGGGTAGAAGCTGTTACTTTACAAACAAACAATGCATGAGTTGTAAAATTTTTGAAAAAAGGATATTTTTACTAGATTTGGGGTGCCTAAAGCAATAATTAGTAATGGGGGGAAGCATTTTGTAACAAACAATTTGAAAATCTTTTATCTAAGTGTGGAGTTACTCATAAAATTGCTACCCCTTATCATCCACAAATTTCTAGTCAAGTAGAGGTAACAAATCGAGAATTAAAGCATATTCTAGAAAAGATTGTTAATGCATGTAGAAAAAATTGGTCATTGAAACTTGATGATGCACTATAGGCTTACAAGACAGTTTTTAAGACACCTATAGTCATATCCCCTTATAAAATTGTTATTAGTAAATCATATCACCTACTTGTAGAGCTTAAGCATAAGGCATATTAGGCTATAAAATTCCTTAACTTTGATATGCAGGTTGTAGGTGAAAAGAGGTTGCTCTAGCTTAATCAATTGGCTAAATTCAGAGATGAAACATATGAGAATGCTCACATCTACAAAGAAAGAGCAAAGAGATGGAATGATAAGAACATACTAAAATGAGAGTTTTTACTAAGGCAGAAGGCTTTAGTATATAACTCTTGCCTCAAATTGTTTCCAAGTAAGTTGAAGTCACAATGGTCTAGACCATTTGTCATAACTAATGTTTTTCCCTACAATATTGTTGAATTGAAAATTAAATATAACCGTACTTTTAAAGTGAATGGCCACCTTCTCAAACATTTTTATGAAGGTAAAGACATTAGTAGAAACACAACCATTGTTGACTTAGGAAATCTTACTCTAAGAAATTGAAAAGTTAGGCTAGTGATTATAAACTAAGTGCTTTATAGGAGGTAACCCACACATTTTCTTTATGAGTTTAAAAAAATAATAACGATAACTTAAAAAAATTATGGTTTTCTTTTTTTTTCATTTTTCTTTGTTTTTCTTTTCTTTTTTTTTTCAGCTCATTTGAATTAGTCAACAAAGTATAGACAAGAAAAAGCTCAAGAAGAAGAGTGATCAAATCAACACCCTAAGGGAGTATTCTTCTTTTTATTCTTTTTTTTTTAATTATTTTTAATATTGAGGACAATGCTGGTTTTAAGGTAGGGGGTGGATACAACATGTTGCATGATAGAAATTGCATGATTTAAATAATTGGCTTATTCTTGTTTCTTTTTGCATCAAAATGTAACTTTGTGCTAATTTTTTCGATTTTACACAAAATTTTGCTTGATTTTCTTTTTCATGAACTTTTACCACTTTTTTTTTTTAGTAAAACAATGGAATCATTTAAGTGCAATGTTTCATACTTTTAAACTTTAGGTCTAAAACCTTGGTTGAGGCAACATTGTTTATGAAAAATTAGTCATGTGCAATTTATGGATTCACTTCATCGTATACTTGTTCCTAAGAAATTTTTGACAGATATGAAAATCTTTTGTACTTATGATCAAATGAAGTTTTTTCATAGTTATCTTTCTTAAAAATAAAGTTGGGGGCAAAAAATTAAAAAAAATACATTTTAAAATAAAATAAAATAATAATAAAATAAGTGCTAATTTTACTCCAATGTCTTGAGTCTTTAACTCAAGTTATAAATATCTCTAAGCCCTAGCCTCAAATACTTTTTTACTTTCCCTAAGGTATTTGGGTAATAAAATCCACTTAGTCAAAAGGTTATGGTATGTCACTCAATTTAAATAAAAATAAAAGTCTAGTAGTAGGCCTCGTTAACTTGAGTGATTAAGTTCGTAGGGTGCTCTTTAGGAAATAACATCTATTGTCTTGAGTAACGAGTTTGGGAATATCGACCTAAAACTTACTACATGTGTTAAGAGAAAAGTTTAAGAAAACTAGACTTAAAAAAAGAAAGAAAGAAGCCCTCCTTTATATAGAGAGATTACTAAGATTGAACATATGAAATATACATAAGTATTTGAGTTTGAATGTGTTCAAATTTATTAAAGTGTAAACGACTTTTCTTGAGTAGATTAATGTAAAACTCAATTCAAGGATGATAAACTTTAGTTTAAATTTTATGAAAATTTTGTATTACATAGATTAATTATTTTAGTCAAATAGTTTAAGTGTTATTAGGGCATAATATAAGAAGGTTGAGCAAATATTTTGTGTAATAAAGTTGCCAGTACCTCCATTGATTAAGGATGCAAAAGTGATTCATGTGATTGTGTTAGTTTTGTTTAGATCATGTAAGAGAGATAGACTAGTATAAGTGTAATGTGATACTTTCCTCTTAGTTTAAATTGAATAGCAAGCAAATTTTAAAGTTGGGAACAATTAATAAGTTATATATTTATGTATTTTTACTCAATTTTTAATTAAACTTATACGTATATTTTTAACAGGAAAAATGTACATTTAAAATTTAATTGTGAAAGCTAACTATTTAAAATATAATACCAAGTAAATTCAATCATGGTCCAATCAAAAGTTTAAGTTGAAGTTCACGTGCTACATAGTAAGAAGCTATATATATATAAGAAAAGATGGACTTAGGTCGAAAAGAAATAAATAAAAGAAAAAAAGAAAGCCAAAGAAATCATGAATGAACAAGCAGAAAAAAAAGAAGTGAGGACGTTGCTACCAGAAGAACAAAGATAGAAGGAAACAGCGAGAAAGGGATCGACAACACGAGGAGAGATGGCTATAGGGGGAAATAAGGGGTTACGAACTTAAATATTGTTATTTTTTAAAATTACATAAATATTGTATCTGAAATAATTATTCCTAAAATAGAAATAAAAAACGCAAAGGCCATTTGCGGCTTTAGGGTAAAAAAAAATTTAATTGAAGACATAAACTCAATTTGCACATTTAGTACAATTTGTATTGAAGGCATGAAAGAGGTATGCGCCTTCATTGCAAATTGTACTTAATTTTTTTTTTTTCGTGATGGGATTTATAAACCTATATTACAAACCTATAAAAGTTATGAAAAAAAAGATTGCAAACCTGTAAAATTATTATAAAAGTAATACTGTAAATTTATAAAAATGATATAATAAATTTGCACGATATCATAACATGTGATTTGTAATGCACAGAAAAAAAATTTGCACTGACAATTTCTAATATAAATATGAATCCTCAATTCATATGCTCATATTTCCATCTTTCCATTTTCTTTGCAAATTTCTCTCTATCTCATTATTTGGAAATTTTTGTTTCACGTAGGTTTTAGTTTGTTGAAGTGCGTGTGTGAAAATATCTTCATCAAAGCAAAATCTCGATATGTTTTCTTTAAAAAAATTATTTTCTTTGCTAGTATACTACTTTAGATAAATGTAAAAAAAAAAAATACGTGTAATTATTTGTACTCCACAATTTTATTGAAATAGTAGTTATTGTTAATTAATTATTAATTAGTAATTAATTAGCTATTAATATATCATGAATTAACATTAGCAAATTAATTAGTTAAAAATTTTAATATTTTTTAAATGATATGTCTAAATTATTCATTGTGAAAAATATTGTAAAAGTAATCATTATTGATGAAGTAATTAGTTCTTAAATAGTCATTATTTAATCATTAGAAAAATAATTATGAAAAAACTTTATATTGATTATAATGTATTATGTTTATGTGTTATTATAATGTATTTTTGTAAACATAGTTATTAAATTAAGTTGTTGTTAATTAATTATTAATTAGCAGTGACTAGTCGTTCATATGTAAGTAATTTATTATTATAAAAATTAGCGATAAATTGTGTATTGATTGCAAATATAAAATATATGAATGGTTTTGTATAATCAGTTATAAAATTAAGTAGTTATTAATGATCCATTAATTACAGGTGATTAGTCGTTAATATGTTATTAATTAATTATTATAAAATTAAGTAGTGAAAAAATTTGTGTTGGTTGTAAATGTAAAATATTTGTATGATATTGTACAATTAGTTATAAAATTAAGCATTTATTAATGATTTATTAATTAAAGATAATTAGTTGTTAATATGTCATTAATTAACTGTTATAAAATTAATTAGTAAAAAATTTTATATTGGCAACAAATGTAAAATATTTCTATGTTTTTGTAGAATTAGTTATAAAATTAAGTAGTTATTAATGATCCATTAATTAAAGGTGATTAGTCGTTAATATGCCATTAATTAGTAAAAAAATTTGTATTAGCTGCAAATGTAAAATATTTGTATGTTTTTATAGAATTAGTTATAAAATTAAGTAATTAGTGATCTATTAGTTAAAGGTGATTAGTTGTTAATATGTCATTAATTAATTGTTATAAAATTAATTAGTGAAAAATTTTGTAGTGGTAGGAAATGTAAAATATTTGTATGTTTTTTTATAGAATTAGTTATAAAATTAAGTAGATATTAATGATATGTTAATTAAAGGTAATTAGTCGTTAATATGTCATTAATTAATTATTATAAAATTAATTAGCGAAAAATTTTGTTTTGATTACAAATATAAAATATTTGTATGATTTCGTACAATTAGTTATAAAATGAAGTAGTTATTAATGATTCGTTTATCAAAGATGATTAGTCATTAATATTTCATTAATTAATTATTATGAAATTAATTAGTAAAAATTTTTGTGTTAGTTGTAGATGTAAAAAAAATTGTGTATTTTGGTACAATTAGTTATAAAATTAAGTAGCTATTAATGATTTGTTAATTAAAGATAATTAGTTGTTAATATGTCATTAATTAATTATCATAAAATTAATTAAATATTAAATAGTCGCTAATAAGTCATAATTAATATATTGATATTAATGGTAACATATACTAAATTTTTTAATACATATTCTATTTTGCATAATAGATGGAGCCTGGAGTTTTCGATCTTTCAGTCTTGACACAATAGGAGGGACATCGATCACAAGCTGTTTAGGATGGAGAGGTAAACAACTTTTCACTTATTAATTAATTTATATTGCATTAGGAATAGTAAAACATTTCGTGTGTTATCAGTATAGGATCAACCAACCCTTACTGTTCGACGACACGAATTGTCACTCTGTTGCGATGAGTACACCATCCCCCTCAATCTCCAAATGGAGCCATACTTACATTTGGCTGGATTCGAAGGAGTAAGCAGCTTGCCATACATACCCCTAGATTAGCACATGATTATAGCATTGGTGGAGCGATGGCGGCTAGAGATGCACACATTCCACATGCTAATAGGGGAGTTTACCATTACCTTATAGGATATAGAGATCCAGTTAGGACTCCCCGTAGATGGTTAGGCAGTTACATGGAGTAGTTGCTTGGATTGGGGCACAATTTGTGAAGATTGCTAAGAGCAAGGGCAAGGCCTAATGGTTTGGGGGGATGGAACATTAGTATGACGTGGCTTTGTGATATGTTCTAGATGCTCCTACTTAAAGTCGAAGCTAAGTAAATCCATCGATATACGCATACTTATATAATATAGCTGTTTAGGGGGGGGGGGGGGGGGGGGTTATCTTTGCCAATAAATCCAATGCCCTCATCTACGCGATGTGGTTACCCCTGTTGGAGCATTTCAACATTGCTAAGATGTACAGCTAGGGGTTCACATGTCTAGCATGGTTATATCACTAACTATGTATCGCATCATCGCCATCGACACATGAGATTGGAGGAGCTACCATTCTCCTACAAGTGTGGGCCTATGATAGATTTCCCTACATAGTACCCCTTAACCGACATAGATTTTATATAGAAGCTGGATGTCCATTGGCGGCATATTAGAACATGAGGAAAGACACACAGTGTCACCCTACCTACATTGTCGGTGTAGATCGGGATACGTTGGACAAGCAAAACATGTCATAGGTATTTTGGTAACCTTTTTTTTTTTTCTTACATTTCATAATATTGATCGTTTATAGTTAATATAATTTCCTATTTCTTAAGTGGAATGGGAGTCGTACGATGGGAATATCATTAATCTTCTACCTTATTTCTACAAAGGTGACATGCACATTTGGACGACTCGGGTGCCACTAATTTGTTTCCATATTGTTGAGTGGCATTTCCCAAACCGAGTAGCCAGCTAGTTTGATAAGTTCCAATATATCGTACAACCAGTGAATACATAGCTAGAGCTCCATCAAATTAACCTGCGGGGAAGGATTGATGTTGATTAGCCGGTCTAGCATGCAGTATATATACATATGTGGGAAGAGCGACTCCATCGAGTGGTTTACGTAGAGGGCCCTAGTGGTGTGCATAACAATTACATGCAGTGGTATGGCTTAATTAGTCGACGATGGATTGGACACATAGGGGTTATGCTTAGATTTTTGGTAAGTACGATTGACATCAACACTCCATAAGTGAATAATTACATGACTGTTGGTTATTTAATTTATATTTTGTTCATACTTGCAGGGTGAAACCTTATGACAAATCTGCTTTATTGTTAGATATGGACATGACCATGAGAATAGCTGCTCAAGGTCTTCACTTTATGCAATAGCATAGGGGGTAACACTGTATCCACATCTGCAACAGCAGCATACCCAAGAGGTGGAGGTCGATGCACAACCAATTCTTGTGCAGCGACAGATAGTAGGACAACGACGACCTCAAAACTGGGGTGAGACATAAGAAAATCATATATAGGACCAACAAATGCCTTTTTGATTTTGATGCGATGTATACTAACTCAGAGCTGATTTTTAGTTAATATGAGACACCATATCAGCATTCTATAAGTGGTCTTATTTCAACACTGTCGGCTCCACAGAAGAAACGCTCCAGAAAACAACCTATGTACGAAGGTGAATCATCAACTCAACCTAGAGTCCCGTGACTTGGCAAGTGTTCGACGATGCTCCCTAGTAGCATCTAACACAAGAGTCTAAAGCTCTTCCAACTCCACTTCCAAGGCCAACCAATGCCTTCACTCAACTAGCAAGATAATTCATTAGGGGAAGGAGATAGGATGGGATAGGGATAGGAACCCACAATTTGTTATTAATTTCACACGTATATGTTCCATTGAAACTATTAAGTTGATGTATTTTTACATTTTGTAATGAATTATTGCACATTCCAACTAATAGATAATGTTACCCCTTGCCTATCATATATGCAATGTGTATATATACAAATTTACAACTTTGAATATGTGAAAACCAATTAACAAATATGCAAAGAAATTAACATTTAATATAAATTCTCAATAAATTACAAAATTGCAAATATATATACAAAATATCAAGCATTCCCCTTCTACTACGTCAAAACAAATTGGATGAAGTGGTTAAGGATTCACCTAAGCTGCAACAGGAAAAAAGTTAATGTTAGCATCACAAATACAATGTCAAAAGTGATGAAATATGCATTAGTATCCATCATTTACCATTATCATATCAATGTGGGCACATTCTTCTATTATGCCCTCCCTATGCTCCGCAAAGTCTATATGTGATTTAATTTGAACACTCTGTAATATTCATCTCCATGTGGTATCTTGTCCGCCTCGATTTTCCCTTCTTTCGTGCAAGGTCTCCCCTTGGGCGAAGTGACCAAAAGTGTACTGGCCCCCAATCTAACTCGTCCCCTATAGGCATGAAATGCATCCTATATGTGTGTTCATGATATGTCCATCTACACCAATCAGGTATAGAGTATGTCATATCAAACCTAAGTGAGGTAGCTACAACAAATGCATGGGAGCATGGAATTTTGTATATTTGCCACTTCTGGCAACTGCATATGTTGTGAACAAAGTCAATAATGTACGTTTAGCCCCCTTTCCTTAACCTACTGGCGATGCAACAATTATCGGTGAGGACTTCAAAAACTTTATCGTGCTTGTTATAATCGATGACCCTATGGTTATTAGCTCATGAACTCCATCGGTCAATTTTTCAGGTTGCATATTTGGTGAAAATTTTACCCTTCGCCATATTCTTCAATGCCTTTGTATGCTTTTAGACAAGTACCACATGCAGTTGTAGAACATCTTCTTCACCAAAGCAGTCATAGGTAACTCTTGAGTCTCCTTTAACATGGAATTGTACCTTCAATAATGTTAGAGGTCATATACCCAAACTGATAGCAACCATCATGAGTTAGCGTCCACATATCCAACAACATGTCTTTAAACCAATCCAACACATCTGGCTTAATAATCCTCACCGGCTCCATCACATAATTCAACTTGCAAGATTGTGCTTGCAACCTAGTGTATGTGATTAACCTCTTGCATTGCATGTTTTTATGTGCCGAGTTGAAGTTGCTTGCAAGGTGTTGTAGACAGAACCACTACACTACAAACGAAGGCCGCTATCCATTCGCTTCTTCTTAGATTGCTGATCTGATGCCTACGTATCTATCTGATATGAGGCGAATGGTTTCACGACCTTTACGGTCACTAACAACATATTCCTTTGGTTTCCTAAAAAACCAGCCTCATGTCTCAACTGTCTCTTGATCAATTAAAGTGAATGCCAACGAAAGTATATGATTGTTGCTAACAACATCACAAGCAACTAGCAACTTATGAGTATACTTCCCATATAGAAAAGTGGTATCAATGGTAACAACTAGTCTAAGGAATCTCTATGCTGTGATGCATGGACTAAATGTCTAGAATACCCACTTCAAAGTAAAAACACTAGGGGTACTCGATTTGCTCCACCCCTAATCAATTCGTGTTTTGGGATTTGTATTTTCTCTCGCATTAAGAAGTTTAGGCAGTTCATTGTAAGACTTCTCCTAATCCCCATACATATGCTTGATAGCCCCTTTTTTCCCCTCCCAAACTCGTCTCCTATTGATCCTATAGCAAAATTCTTATTCGACAATAGAAGCCAACTCGACCATCTTCATATCAAGATTGTCCTTAAAAAGATTTACAAATCGATTAGTAAGAAGATTGCAATTTATTGCATGTATGTGGATTCTCGATTCTCGTCACTATGAACATGCCCTCTAACTTCTTCTTTTAGGCCTAAAGCCTCCATTTACAATTGTCATCCTTTTTCAAATAATAAATAGACCATAACAATGGACTAGACGCTATAACGGTGAAGTTACAATGGTTCTTCATATGGTAAGACTTCACTGCTTAAATTACATCTGTTTTCATTTTGAATCTCATGCCCTTATAGAAATCATCATTGTTGCTTAAATTACTAGAAATATTAGTTTGCTTCTGCCCAAAATAAATATAACCATTATCACCCCTAACATTGTAGTACGAAACAATATCTCTAACTGCCATGCTTGGTGGTTCGGCCTACTCTAATTGATATATTGGTTGTCTCGAGTAGGTATGTATGGTTGAAGAGTCTTCTTCAAGTACTTCATCTCCCTCATTCTCACTTTCCCCCATTTTCCTCGTTAAAACTCTCCTCATTATCGATACTCTCCTCCTCAACACCCAATCCTACATTGATGTCAATTGCAGCCTCTACTCCTACACGAACCATGTATGGATCCCATATATCTGGTCGTTGTAATACTAGAGTAATTGCTTTATCTATTTCATCTTGGTCATTGACTTCCATCAAGGTTAGAATTAAAGGTTGAAATGTCGATGGCTTGAGCTGCATTTCTACAATAACATGTGACGAATGCAGTTGATTGCTTGTATCGAATGTTTGCCTTACCAAGGGGCCTCTCAAATTGTTAGAAATTCTGATGTATAATTGTTGTATGCTACAGTCTCTATATGATTTAGCCATTTCAATAAAATTTTCAATATCTCTGCCATCCCTGATTGCCATTAATGTATAATGTATTGCTCTCATGAAACATAGCATGCTTGTGAATTATCTCAACCCCCACTTTGGTTAGATCGACTCCGATGCTATGACATATTTTGTATAAGAATTCGTTGTAGTTGACATTTTTCTTTATTTTCAACATTTTTTACCAGATTCCTATCATATTCCGCCCCCCAGTTACCAACCATAATATTTCCAAATGCATAGAACATCAATTTCACATAGTTAGCAATTGTTTCCCTATTTACAGTATATATAAATTATGAGCTTTAAAAAAAATATGACAATTTCTAATAACAACATTCTAAAAATTTGAATTAAAAAAATTTTCGTATCATTTTTAATTTTATTTTTTCCCATTATTTCCAAACAAATATTTTCTAAACATTTGATAGATATTATTTTTTAATAACATTTTTGCTACTAAAAATTTCAATAATTTTTGTATCATTTTACAACGCTGTAAAAATTATTTTACATTCCAAACATTACAAATTTTCATCATAATATTTTTTTCATATTTCCAATAACAACATTCTTAAAATTTTCACAAAAAAAAAAAAAATTTCCATATCATTTTAAATTTTAATTTTTTGCCATTATTTCTAAATAATTTTTTTTTCTAAAAATTTGTTAGATATTATTTTTTTATAATATTTTTGCTGCTAAATATTTCGATAATTTTTGTATTATTTTACAACATTATAAAAATTATTTCACATTCTAGATATTACAAATTTTTATCACAATATTTTTTATAAAAATATAGATAATATTTTTATTTAATATTTGTAAATAATATCAAAATTTTTGTCATAACAAGTGTCGAGTCTAATTTCTGAAATCCCATTCCTAATCTGATCTAGACTAGACCCTATGCTCATCTAATGTAGATCCTCGACTTGAGTTAGGAATTTCGTTTGATTTTTGGAGTCGCCACCCAACTGTTGTTGGGAAAATTGAATTAAGACTAAAGGAGCGGATTAGTCTTAATTTGGACTACTAGTCGTCGTTATTTCCTCTTCTCGTTTTTGTAAAAAGAGGAAAAGGGAAAACCAGAGTTTCTAAGTCTGGAGGCTAACCTATTAAAACCTTTATGGTTACCACCTAATCTCCTAAAATTGTTCATCTTTAGAAATGTGTTTTTATTGTGTTTCTGTTACTTTTTATTATGTTTTTGAATTATTTTAAGAAAAGGATTTTTCATTAATTTTATGGGTTGACCCGAATGGGTGCCTACGTACCTGCTACTCAGGATCAAACAAGCCGTAGTTCGCTTTTCTGAAAACTTTAAGTGTGTTGGTGATTTATGAAACCTCTTTTAGTTTTATGTTTTTATCATTTTTGGGATTTTTTTTCTGAAAAAACTTCTAAGCCTAAGCTTTGATTTTATTTTGAAAATGATTTTAGGGAACAACATCAATTTTGGATTTATTTGAAGGAAAATGATTTTTCTAAGTGCTAAAACTCATTTTTTATGATTCTTTTATAATTTTTGAATTTTTTAATGATTTTTATGATTTTTTTGTTATTTTTGTTGATTTTTGTGATTTTTGGGAATTTTTGTGATTTTTGGTTTATTATCTATCCTATTTTGACATCTAAAATTTTATTATTATTTTCCTAATGTTTTTTTTTTATTTTTCTATATTTTTTTATTTTTTTATTTATCTATTTATTATTATTTTTCTACATTATTAAATTCTAGAAAAATCTAATTTCTACATTTTCCTATTTATTAAAAATAAAAAATAAACAAATAAATAAATAAATAAATAACTAAATAACAAATAATTAATTAATTAATTAATTCAGAATAAATAAATAAACAAAATTAATTAAATAAAAAAAATTAAAAAATCCGGAAAATCCGACTTACCTGGATCTGGGTCGGTGCGCGGGTTGGGTCGAATCGGGTCGGGTCGGGTCAATTGGACACGGCGGCGGGGAAGGCTCGCTTACGGCGTTCCGGTGGCCTTTTGCAGCGGGTGAGGTGTCGAATCCTAGCTTCTCGAGGTTGCTGGATCCAATGGTGGCGGTGGTTTGCTCCCAGAACGTCTCTTTGCGGTGGCTCTAGCTCCAGTTGGTGGTTTCGGCTTCAAGCTTCTCCGGTGTGCTCCGATTCGCTCCTTTCTCTCACTTGTGATTTTCGTGCTCTAGCTTCCTCCTGTTCTTCTCTATTTATAGACATCTCAAATCTACTCCGGATAATCTCAAATCCTCCGATTTGGATAAACCCATATTTTTTCGTTTTTGGATTCGATTTTATCCCGGCGATTTGATGTTGATCTCTTGTTTTTCTTTGATTTATCTGATGGATTTGGCTTTATCTTGACAGCAATCCAAAAGATTTGAGGAAAAACGGCCGATTTTGTCTTCATCGGATCTGCTCCGGCTTCTCCTCACGTTTGTCCGAGTGAGGAAGACGATCACGCGCGACGCACGCGTTTTCTCTCGGCCAATCGCATGCTACCACGTGGCAGCTCCAGGGAAAAGAAAGAAAAAAATTTTCCAAGCGCGCGAGGGGATTAGAACTCGGGACCTCAGGCGTTTTCACACGTTCCAGGTGCACACACGAACCAGCTGAGCTGGCCCAATTTCCTGATTTTTCTAATTTCGCAAATTACATATATGCAATGTGATTTTTCTATTTTTTTGTATTTTTTGAAATTTCAAAAATTTGTAAAAATTGTTTATTACTTATTATTGCTATTTTTGAAATCTTTTTTTCAAAATTGATGTGTTTTCCTATTTATTTTTATTTTTTTGAATATTTTTATTACTTTTGGTAAATTAGAGAAAAATTGGGAAAAATTGAAAAAAAAAATTGAAGATTATTGAGAATTGATTATTTTTTGAAAATTATTGACTCCTAGGGCAAAAATGGGGTGTTTACAGCTGCCCCACTTTGTGGTAAAGTTTGAAAAACTTAACTACAAAGACAAACAAAAGACACCATTTTTGGCCTCTTGAATGGATTTTGGTAGGAAAATGCCCTAAGAGTTGATAATCCCATAATTGAAAATGGTCCTAACAATTTCGAGTAATGCTCCTTCCCCAAAAGTGCTTTATGGGCTGACTAATTGGCGACAGGACACATCTCAAGCATTGTGTAGGAATGTATGAGAAATGATGATAAGAAGCGTCTTATCAGACTTGCAACCTTGGAAAGAAGATTTACTTAGGAAGCGCCCTTATGAGCTGACTACCTGTCAACAGAAGAGTCTTGTTAGACTAGCAACTGTTTGGAGGAATATTTCCGAAAAGTGCCCCGAGAGCTAACTAATCGGCATGGTTTAGGAAAGTGCCCCTCATGGGCTGACTAACCTTGAGTGGAATGCCTCAGGAAGTGCCCCCTATGAGCTAACCTTGAGGTAGATTTTTAGGAAAGTGCCCCCAATGGGCTAACTAACCTTTGATGGGATTGTCTCAAAAAGTGCCCCCCATGGGCTAACCATGAGAACAGATTTTTAGGAAAGTGCCCCATATGGGCTGACTAACCTGGAATTGAACTTGTCTCAAAAAGTGCCCCCCTATGGGCTAACCATGAGAACAAAGTTTTAGGAAAATGCCCCCTATGGGCTGACTAACCTTTGATTGGACTCGTCTCAAAAAGTGCCCCCTATGGGCTGACCATGAGAACAAGGTTTTTAGGAAAGTGCCCCCTATGGGCTAACTAACCTGGATTTGACTTGTCTCAAAAAGTGCCCCCTATGGGCTGACCATGAGAACAAGGTTTTTAGGAAAGTGCCCCCTATGGGCTGACTAACCTGGATTGGACCTGTCTCAGAAAGTGCCCCCTATGGGCTGACCATGAGAACAAAGTTTTAGGAAAGTGCCCCCTATGGGCTGACTAACCTTTGATTGGACTCGTCTCAAAAAGTGCCCCCTATGGGCTGACCATGAGAACAAGGTTTTTAGGAAAGTGCCCCCTATGGGCTAACTAACCTGGATTGGACTTGTCTCAAAAAGTGCCCCCTATGGGTTGACCATGAGAACAAGGTTTTTAGGAAAGTGCCCCTATGGGCTGACTAACCTGGATTGGACCTGTCTCAAAAAGTGCCCCCTATGGGCTGACCATGAGAACAAGGTTTTTAGGAAAGTGCCCCCTATGGGCTGACTAACCTGGATTGGACCTGTCTCAAAAAGTGCCCCCTATGGGCTAACCATGAGAACAAGGTTTTTAGGAAAGTGCCCCCTATAGGCTGACTAACCTGGATTGGACTTGTCTCAAAAAGTGCCCCCTATGGGTTGACCATGAGAACAAGGTTTTTAGGAAAGTGCCCCCTATGGGCTGACTAACCTTGAATTGAATTTGCCTCAAAAAGTGCCCCCTATGGGCTGACCATGAGGTAGATTTTTAGGAAAGTGCCCCCTATGGGCTGACTAACCTAGGATTGAATTGTCTCAAAAAGTGCCCCCTATAGGCTGACCATGAGAACAAAGTTTAGGAAAGTGCCCCCTATGGGCTGACTAACCTTGAATTGAATTTGCCTCAAAAAGTGCCCCCTATGGGCTGACCATGAGGTAGATTTTTAGGAAAGTGCCCCCTATGGGCTGACTAACCTAGGATTGAATTGTCTCAAAAAGTGCCCCCTATAGGCTGACCATGAGAACAAAGTTTAGGAAAGTGCCCCCTATGGGCTGACTAACCTAATGTGAAAATGATATCTAGAAAGGTGTCTTTATAGACTAACCTTGGAAGAGATCTAGGGAAGTGCCCCTTTTTGGGCTGACTATCCTGTTAAGGGGAATGTTTAGACAAATGCCCCACTATGGGCTGACTCATTTTGTGCTTTTGAATATGCTTTCTACAGCTTAAACTAAATGATGTGATGATATGATAGTTATTTATTTTAATATGCTTGCCAGTTTATCGTGGATAGCAACCAAACAAACGAACCTTCGGGCTGGTTTGCTTCTGCTTCATTTCTTCTTATCTTGATATAGGGTCAACAATTTTGATGTGCTCCCTTTCTTTATACACAGCGCTCTTTTGACGGTAATGTTACCATAATAACGCGCTCAGTTTTAATGCTAAAAAATAGATAGGATTATATCACAAACCATATTAAGATTCATTATCATTTTAGTGTTTATTTTTTATTGGTGAAATGGTGGGTAATGTGTTTAAGGATATTTGTTATGGTGCGAATTGATTCGGATTATTGACCATTCAGGGATATTAACTTTGCTTGTAAAAAGTAAAAACTTGACTCAACAAATTTTACACCGAACATTGGCTTTCATAAACATTGGCAAAATTTCAATTCCCTTGCCTAAAGATAGTACATCTTTACAGCATCTGTGTTAATGGGATCTCTCAACTCGGGACCATCCATCTGAGTTAATATCAGAGCACCTCCTGACAGAACCTTTTTTACCACATATGGACCTTCATAGTTTGGGGTGAATTTTCCTCTGAGTCCTGCGCGTTCGGGAGAACCTTCCTTAACACCAGATCCCCCTCTTTAAAGTACCGAGGTCTCATCTTCTTATTAAATGCTCAAGCCATTCTTTGTTGGTAACACTGACCATGACATAATGCGGTAAGTCTTCTTTCATCAATTAGATTCAGCTGATCAAGCCTCTTCTTTACCCAATCTGATTCAGCTAACCAAGTTTCTGACAGGATTCTGAATGATGGTATCTCAACTTCAACTGGTAGCATTGCCTCTGTACCATATACCAATGAGTAAGGGCTAGCTCCTGTAGATGTTCTTATTGAAGTCCTGTAAGCCATGAGAGCAAACGGTAACATTTCATGCCAATCTTTGTAAGTTGTTGTCATTTTCTCGATGATCTTTTTAATATTTTTGTTAGCTGCTTCTACTGCTCCGTTCATTTGAGGTCGGTAGAGAGTTGAATTTATGTGGTTTATGTGGAATTGTTGACATAAACCTGTCATCAATTTGTTGTTAAGATTGGTACCGTTGTCGGTGATGATGGACTCGGGAACTCCGTATCGGGCTATTATGTCCCTTTTTAAGAAGCGGACTATTACCCCTTTGTGACATTGGTGTATGATGAAGCTTCTACCCACTTGGTGAAGTAATTGATCGCTACCAGTATAAATCTGTGGCCGTTGGATGCTGTTGGAGTGATAGGGCCAATTATGTCGATTCCCCACATGGAGAATGGCCATGGTGCTGATAACAAATGTAGCTCGTTGGGTGGAGCATTGATCTGGTTCGCATAAACTTGACATAAATGACAGTGTTTGACATATTTTATGCAATCTGATTCCATAGTCAACCAATAATATCCTAACCTCATGATTTTTCGGGCCAACATGTAGCCATTCATATGAGGTCCACATACTCCTTCATGTACTTCTTTCATCAGTTTGCATGCTTCATCTTTGTCTACACATCTCAACAGAGTGGTATCAGATGATCTCTTGTAAAGTATGGACCCACTTAATAGGAAATGGCTTGCTAACCGTCTGAGTGTTCTTTGGTTATTCTTGTTAGCCATTTTGGGGTATTTACCTTCTTGGAGAAAGGTCTTAATATTGTGATACCAAGGTTTGTTATCTTGTATCTTTTCAATTGTTAAACAGTAGGTGGGCCGACTTTCGATGTCTATTTTCATCGGTTGAACTTTGGCTCCTCCTGTTATCTGGATCATAGATGCTAGTGTGGCTAGGGCATCTGCGAACTGATTCTGAGTTCTCGGGATGTATGTGAAAGTGATTGCCTTGAATTCTTCAACTAGCTCTGTCAAGTGTTGATGGTACGGTACCAGTTTGGGGTCTTTAGTCTTGTATTCCCCTCTTGTCTATAGTATGATGAGCGACGAATCCCCATATACTTCTAATTCGTGGATTCCCATTTGACGGGCCATTTTGAGGCCAAGAATACATGCTTCATATTCTGCGATATTATTGGTATAGGGAAATGTAAGTCTCGTCGCTGCAGGGAATTGCATGCCGTCCAGGGATATCAATACCACCCCAACCCCACAACCGAATACATTAGCGGCTCCATCGAAAAACAGTTTCCATTTTGGGTTCTGCTCTGTCCCAAAGTCTTCTACCGGCCTATCTTCCACTGACAATATATTCTCATCCGGAAATTGGGCCTGTAGTTCTTGGGAATCTGTCTCGACAGGGTGTTCCGCCAACTGGTCGGCTAAAGCTTGCCCTTTCATCGAGTTCTGATTTACGTATGTGATGTCAAACTCGGATAAGAGCATTTGCCACTTAGAGATTCTCCCTATCAAGGCTGGTTTCTCTGCCAAGTATTTCAAGGGATCATGTCTTGTTAGCAGTTCAATATGGTAATAAAGGGTGTATTGCCTTAGTCGATGCATGACCCAGATTAAAGCACAACACGTCTTCTCCACCTTTGAGTACCTCTGTTCCCCATCTGTGAACTTCTTGCTCAGATAATATATGGAACGCTCTCTTCCCTCGTCATCTTTCTGCCCTAGCACACATCCCATGGATTCAGGGAGTATAGTGAGGTATAAGAATAAGGGCTTTCCTTGTTTCGGGACTATTAAGACTGGAGGTTTTGTAAGATAGTCTTTGATTGTTTCGAATGCCTCTTCGCATTCGTTGTCCCATTCTATCGTGGTGTTCTTCTTCAACAGACGGAATAATGGCCGGCATTTGTCGGTGAGCTATGAGATAAAACGAGCTATGTAATTTAATCTTTCCAGTAAGCTTCTTACTTCTTTAACGGAGCGTGGGGACGGTAATTCTAATATGGACTTTACCTTGTCAGGGTCAATTTTAATGCCTTCCTGGCTTATGACAAACCCTAACAATTTCCCCGTTGTGACCCCGAAAGTACATTTTTCTGGGTTCAACTTAAGCTGGAACTTTCTCAGTCGTTTAAACAATTTTCTCAGGATATCTATATGGTTTTCTCCTTTTTTGGATTTGGCGATCATGTCGTCGACATATACTTCAACCTCTCGATGCATCATATCGTGAAGTATAGCGACCATGGCTTTCTGATACGTCGCCCTAGCGTTCTTCAAACCGAAAGGCATGACTTTATAACAGAAAGTTCCCCATGTTGTGATGAAAGTCGTTTTGGTTTTATCTTCTTTAGCCATTTTTATTTGATTATATCCTGAAAAACCGTCCATGAATGAGAAGAGATGGTTTCCCGCAGTATTGTCTACTAGAACATCAATGTGAGGTAGGGGGAAGTTATCCTTTGGCATGGCTTGGTTTAAGTCCCGAAAGTCTATGCATACGCGTACTTTTCCATTCTTTTTCATGACAGGGACTACATTTGCTACCCACTCTGGGTAGTCGGATACTTCAATGATCCCTACTTCTAGTAGCTTCTTGACTTCTTTGATTTTCAGTAAGATGTCAGGCCTAAATCTTCTCAGTTTTTGTTTTTTAGGTTTGACATCTTCCCTTGTGGGAAGCCTGTGAACTACTATTGACTGGTCTAGCCCTAGCATGTCACCATACGACCAGGCAAACACATCTGCATATTCCGTTAATAGCTCGGTTATCTCACGTTTTTGCTCGGCATTCAAACTGGTCCCAATTTTGAGGTTCTTAGGGTTTTCCATGCTTCCTAGATTTACTGTCTCCACAGGCTCGTTGATCGAGATTCTACCTTGTTCATGTTTTAGCCAATTTTCTTGTATTATTTCGTGGTCTAAAATATCGCCTTCAACAACTGACCCAGCAGCGTTGGAAACGATATCAGCGTTTTTACTTTCTACCAGTGCGAAATATCCCTGATGTTCGATGGTAGGAGATCTGAGTAAAATGAAAGCATATATATATGTAAGAAAAAAAAAACAAACTGTAATTGAACTTGATAAAGAGTCTCAATAAAATTTGTTTAATAATCTTTCTCTACTCTTGAGCTAACCTAGCGCTACTGATAGGATAACAAAACCAATTGTTGAGAACCGGATGTTGGTTAGACGTGCGGGGAGTTGATTTCCCCTTGCTGTCGTCCTCTTCATTTATCCGAAGCTCTTGAATGACGTTTGCCTTTCGGAAAGATTGTTGGAGAGGTGGGATGCACATCTGGGTGTCGGTTAGCTTCTCCCTTATTCTGCCTTTGGCCCCTTTTGTTTGCGCTTCTTCTACGGTCGTAGGAATGTACCCTAGTCCAAACGTCCCATGCTGCCCCTCTTTAAACTGACGGCCCTCCTTGCTGGTCACCATGTTTACTTCATTGAAAATCTGCAACCCCAGGTCTTCTGAACCTTCATCCCCAATATAAAGTATGGCAGTCTCTTTGTATATGGCGTAATCCTGCTCGCCCAGTACAGTGACTATCTACCCGTTTGTGATGAATTTGACCCTTTGGTGGAGACTAGAGGGGACGGCTCCAGCGGCATGTATCCAAGGTCGTCCCAAGAGCAAATTAAAAGATCTTGGGATATCGAGGACCTGGAAAGAGATGTGGAATGTTTGTGGACCAATTTCCACCGGTAGGCTCACCTCCCCTATTATGTCTCTTTTGGACCCGTCAAAAGCTCTGACCACTGTGGAGTTGGGTTTTATATTGCTTGGATCGACCCCCAATAAGTCGAGCGTTGCCAATGGGCAACGTTGAGAGATGATCCGTTATCGATAAGTACTCAGGAGACAATGGTGTCATTGCACCTGACCACTACGAATAGTGGTTTGGTATGTTGGTCTCCCTCTTCCCCTAGCTCTTCCGGAGAGAAGGATATTTGGTCCATTGCAAAAATGGAGTCTGCCACGTGACCCAATTTGTCTGTAGCGATACCTTCCGGGACCTGAATCTTTTTCAGCACTTTAAAGAGTGCTTCCCTGTGAGGTTTGGATGTTGTGAGAAGGCCCATGAGCGATATCTGTGCTGGAATTTTATTTAATTGTTCCATGATCTTGTATTCACTAGCCTTAACCATCTTCGTGAACGCAGCAAGTCCCTCTTCCTCTTCTTCCCCTTTTTCCACGGTAGGTTCTTCAGTCGGGCTCTTATACTTTGGATCATATAATCTCCCAGAGCGGGTGATGCCTCCCACTATAGGAGGTCGCTCTTGTTCGAGGGCCCAATAGTCGAACGGTGCAGCCTTGTAATTCTCTACCGGTATCGGGACATTGAATACATATCTTTTTCTTGGCATTTGTACCTCGGTTGATTGTCCCTCATAGCACTGTATAACCCTGGGCTTCTGATGAGAGTTGATCATGTGGACAGTCTTCCCCTCTTCCTTTGTCGGGTTGTCCTCCTTCTCAAACTCCGGTCCCCATCCGCTAGGTGGCCCTTGCTCAGTTGGGGTATAAGAATAATTCACTAAGTACTGAAATCTCCCGTGTGATTCCCCCAAAGTGCCGATCGTTGGGTCTCCAGCTGACCACCTTCTTTTAATGTGTGTTTTTGGAGTCTCTTATGGAGCTTAGCGGGATTGCTTCTTTTGTGGCTCGGTCTTCAAGGCTTCTTTGGGAACCGACTCCTCAGATGTAATCATATTAATGGCGGGCCTGTGATTGGGCAGGGGGTTGGTGTTGACATTGGGTGCTGGGGCGTTCACGAAATCCAATTGTATGATTCCTGCATCAATTAAATCTTGGATTTTGTGTCGGAGCCTCCAGCACCTATATGTGGAATGCCCCTCCTGACCCATGTGGTAGTTACACTTGAGATTTGAGTCAAAGTTCTTGGGCTTGTACCGGTCGTTGGGGATCTCGAAACTAATCAAGTTGTCTGCCCTCAACCGGGCGAAGACTTGACTAAGTGGGATGAGGATTGGAGTGAACTGCCTTGAGACCCTGACAGCCTGAGTTTGACCCGTCGTGGTTTGTTGGACCGGGGTACTCGTGGTCTGAAATGTAACACGAGTCCCGGCCTTTTCTGCTTTACCGGAGTGGACCGTGCTAACAGTGGACTCTTTAGCTCTGTTTCCTCCCACAGGCCTCTGTGTCGGTGTGACCCTAGGAGGCTCCATTGTTTGGAGTCTACCGGTGGTGATGGCGTTCTCAATCCTACAGCCCGCGGCCACCAACTCTGCAAAACTGGAGGAGGTTTGGCCTACTAGATGTGAAAAGTAAGTCTTGTCCAGGGTATCAACAAATATGGATGTCAATTCCTTCTGTGACATCGGGGTTGCTACCCTAGCGGCCTGGGCTCTCCAACGCTGAGCATATTCCTTGAACGACTCAGCATGTCTCTTCCGGAGACTTCCCAGGTCGATTACAGATGGGGCGACTTCAATATTGAACTTATATTGGTCATAAAACGCCCGGGCTAGCTTATCCCAAGTGTTGACAATGTTGAAGTCCAGGTGGGCATACCATACCAGTGCAGGGCCTGTGAGGCTGTCTTGGAATGTCTGAAGCATGAGCTGGTCGTATTGAGCATACTTGCTCATTTTCCGGGCATATAGCCTGGTATGCATTTTGGGGCAGCCAGTCCCATAATACTTTTCGAACTCTGGGGTCTTGAACTTCTCGGGGTATGCCTCTTCTCTGTATGCTGGCAGGTTGGTGATTCCGGCCTGTTCAAAACCGTCAGGGCCCTCAATGGTTCTCATCTTGTCATGGAGCTGCTGGAAGAGTCGTTTCTCCATCTCCTTCTGCCTCTCTTCCATCTCCTTTTTTAGGTCATCAGAGGTCGGCCCCTGGTTGACCTTTGGCTCATATTCAAAGGCCGGGTTAAGGTGGGAATTGATCTCTTCATATTCCGGAGGCTGTCCCTCCACTGCTTTCCCCTTTCTGGCCCCTGAATACTCTTCCTGGGTTGGCTGAGTGTTGCGCAGGAGGCCGATGCTTTCAGTTAAGAGGTGAACCTGGGCAGCCAGTTGTTGGATTGTTTGTTCTAGGGACATGATCCTAGAGTCCGAGGCAGCTTCAGCGTTGGTGTTGTTGCGGTTGTCACTGCTGTTGGCCATTTTTGCTCTTGAGCGCGTGAGAACTGGGCTTCGAGGAGGGTTCGATTGTCTGGAAGCTATTTTGATACCTGGATTCGCATTTTGTTTTGCTTTTAGTGTAATGAATGCAAGAATGATATGCATGTGTCACGCGGATGCTAAAAAGTAAAAAGGGTTGACAATTGACTGACAATGTAATATTGAAAATTCACTTTTAATATTAAAAATTATGGAGTTCAAAATAAAATATTACAAATAAAGATCTACTTCCTAGTTCTTTTAGTCTTCTGTTGTGGAGGCTCAGACTTGCCACTGATGACGGCTTCTAGTTCCTTGACTTTGGCTTGGCACTTCTCTAATTGCGCTTCTAAAGCCTTGTTCCTTTGGTCGGATTCTTTGAAGCGTCCCTTCCAGATGTCTTTCTTATAATCTGCAGTTTCAAAGTATACCTCCATTCGGGCCTTAACTTGCTCCAGGTAGATTTCTGTCTCTGGGTTAATCTTGTCTGGTCTTGGCTGAGTGATGTTTAGAACCCGATACGCTCTTTCCCCCGTCTGATATAGCTGGTGGATTACAAATTCTCTAGTGGCTCGGTGCTTTCCCACTTCGCCTTCTAATTCCCCGAGGTCCACATTCGGGCTTTCAATTCTGGCTTCCCAAAGTGCTTTGACCTCTGCCAGCTTCACAAACTTCTCAGCTACTAACAGGTTCGGATCTTGATAATCAAAGGTAACTGCTTGTACCGAGGGCCGATAAACTATGTCTTGGATAGTGCCGAACTGGCGGACTACTGAGTTTGGGTGATATCCGATACATCCGCTGATTCGATTAAAGGCACTGCTTGGAAGTTTCTGCAGGTCAAGATGATTTTGTTACAGCAACTCCACCTGGCTGTCCATAGAATATCTGCGGCACTGAAGCTCCTAAGCAGCTCTACCCAACTGTGGCTGGTAAGGTCGTCGGGTAGCTTTACCTTTTCTACACATGAATCCACCAGATCCACCTATTGGGCTAGGGTTTTCCTGACCATGTAGCTAATATGGCTTACAAACCATATTAGCAGAAGGTTGAGGCTAGAGCGAAGGATCCCATGGCCTTTCTTCTTGAGGAAGTTTAAATTCTGGATCTGTTCAGCCAGTAGAGCCAGGATGTAGGATCTTCCTTCCAGGAATTGAGTCACCAGCTCTGCAACCCTGTAGTGAATATAGAAGGTCCCGGTGGGGAACAGTATGGTGGCGAAGGCTATCAAGATGAAAGCGTTCACCCTTCTCTGTCTGTAAGTCTTGGGGTCCCCACTCAGGACGTCCTTTCTATCCCCATTGTCCTCTCGGGCGATGAACCATGCTTCTAAATCATCCATCCGTATGCAATATCCATTACAGTCCGCCAGGGCTTTGTTGACTGCTTTCTTACGGATGCCTAATAATCTGCTGAAGGTACCGGCTGGCCCGGCCTCTAGGTCTGGAATGTAGATCTGATCGGTTAGTGCTGGAGCCTATAGCAACTGGGTGTACTCCTCCAAGGTAGGGGTGATCTCATGCGGCCCGATAAAGAAAGCAGCGGGCTCGATTTCCCATAATTGGAGCATAGCCCGGACTAAAGGCAAATTCACCTCTATCTTTGTCAGTGAGAGTATGGGGCCGATTTTTTGCTGGATAAAGGCCTGCTCCTCTGGGTTGTACAAAGTAAACCAGTGGCCCAATACCATTTTCGGGTCCAAAGGTTTGTACACCCGTATTTCTTTGCAGAGGAGACGGTTGACTGCACTGCTAGCCATCTATTACAATAAGAAATAACCTAGTTACAAACAGCACTACGAAAACATTACAGGGAAATGGTCCTGAACTCCAAGGACAAAATAACAAACCATTACATTGTCATTCAATTGTCAAACCCCTTATGATGTTATGTATGCAAGTAGGTTGGTTCTAATTGGTTCCCGAGCTCTATGGCCTCCCGCATTCTCGGAGAAATGGATCTCAGGCCATATCGAAGCATAGGGTGGGGTAGCCTAATCGGTCTCGAACGGTGAATCAACTCACTTCGCCCGAAACCTACACAATGGCTCCCCGTCTTAGGTTTCTAGGACGGTCCGGGTTCGACCGCATCTACTTACACAAACATATGTATGCATGCTGAACCCTCACAAGAAAGAAAAACTAAAAATCTAACTAATTCCTGAAAGGTTAGCAACAGAGTAAAAAGAATGAAACACATTTCTTAAAGAGAACAATTCGAAGAGATTCAGGTGGCTAGCCTACTGGCATGTATCCCCAGTGGAGTCGCCATCCTGTCGAGTCTAATTTCTGAATTCCCATTCCTAATCCGATTTAGACTAAACCCTATGCTCATCTAATGTAGATCCTCGACTTGAGTTAGGAATTTCGTTTGATTTTTGGAGTCGCCACCTAACTGTTGTTGGGAAAATTGAATTAAGACTAAAGGAGCGGATTAGTCTTAATTTGGACTACTAGTCGTCGTTATTTCCTCTTCTCGTTTTTGTGAAAAGAGGAAAAGGGAAAACCAGAGTTTCTAAGTCCGGAGGCTAACCTATTAAAACCTTTACGATTACTACCTAATCTCCTAAAATTGTTCATCTTTAGAAATGCGTTTTCATTGTGTTTCTGTTACTTTTTATTATGTTTTTGAATTATTTTAAGAAAAGGATTTTTCATTAATTTTATGGGTTGACCCAAATGGGTGCCTACGTACCTGCTACTCAGGATCAAACAAGCCGTAGTTCGCTTTTCTGAAAACTTTAAGTGTGTTGGTGAATTTTAATTTATGAAACCTCTTTTAGTTTTATGTTTTTATCATTTTTGGGATTTTTTTTTCTAAAAAAACTTCTAAGCCTAAGCTTTGATTTTATTTTGAAAATGATTTTAGGGAAAAACATCAATTTTGGATTTATTTGAAGGAAAATGATTTTTCTAAGTGCTAAAACTCATTTTTTATGATTCTTTTATAATTTTTGAATTTTTTTATGATTTTTATGATTTTTTTTGTTATTTTTGTGATTTCTGAGAATTTTGTGGATTTTTGTGATTTTTGGGAATTTTTGTTGATTTTCGTGATTTTTGGGAATTTTTGTGATTTTTGGTTTATTATCTATCCTATTTTGACATCTAATTTTTTTTTTATTATTTTCCTAATTTCTTTATTATTTTTCTATATATATTTTTTTATTTTTTTATTTATCTATTTATTATTATTTTTCTACATTATTAAATTTTAGAAAAATCTAATTTCTACATTTTCCTATTTATTAAAAATAAAACATAAACAAATAAATAAATAACTAAATAACAAATAATAAATAAATTAATTAATTCAGAATAAATAAATAAACAAAATTAATTAAATAAAAAAAATAAAAAATCCAAAAAATCTGACTTACCTGGATCGGGGTCGGTGCACGGGTCGGGTCGGGTCGATCGAACACGGCGGCTGGGAAGGCTCGTTCACGGCGTTCCGGTGGCCTTTTGCAGTGGGTGAGGTGTCGAATCCTAGCTTCTTGAGGTTACTGGATCCAATGGTGGCGGTGGTTTGCTCCCAGAACATCTCTTTGCGGTGGCTCTAGCTCCGGTTGGTAGTTTCGGCTTCAAGCTTCTCCGATGTGCTTCGATTCGCTCCTTTCTCTCTCTTTCTCTCACTTGTGATTTTCGTGCTCTAGCTTCCTCCTATTCTTCTCTATTTATAGACATCTCAAATCTACTCCAGATAATCTCAAATCCTCCGATTTGGATAAACCCATATTTTTCCGTTTTTGGATTCGATTTTATCCCGGCGATTTGATGTTGATCTCTTGTTTTTCTTTGATTTATCTGATGGATTTGGCTTTATCTTGACAGCAATCCAAAAGATTTGAGGAAAAACGGCCGATTTCGTCTTCATCGGATCTGCTTCGGCTTCTCCTCGCGTTTGTCCGGGTGAGGAAGACGATCACGCGCGACGCACGCATTTTCTCTCGGCCAATCGCATGCTACCACGTGGCAGCTCTAGGGAAAAGAAAGAAAAAAATTTTCCGAGCGTGCGGGGGGATTCGAACTTGGGACCTCAGGCGTTTTCACACGTTCTAGGCGCACACACGAACCATCTGAGCTAGCCCAATTTCCTGATTTTTCTAATTTCGCAAATTGCATATATGCAATGCAATTTTTCTATTTTTTTGTATTTTTTGAAATTTCAAAAATTTGTAAAAATTGTTTATTACTTATTATTGCTATTTCTGAAATCTTTTTTTCAAAATTGATGTGTTTTCCTTTTTATTTTTATTTTTTTGAATATTTTTATTACTTTTGGTAAATTAGAGAAAAATTGGGAAAAATTGAAAAAAAATTGAAGATTATTGAGAATTGATTATTTTTTGAAAATTATTGACTCCTAGGGCAAAAATTGGGTGTTTACAATAACAAATCCTCATTCTAATGCAAAAATTAATATCACATGTTATGTATTACAGGATCTACATAAATCATATGTAACAAACTACAAACTAATAATAAATAGTAATAATTTCTACAAAATATAACATTACAATAATATTTTTCTCAAACAATAACATTAAACATAGAAAAAAAATTCAACTTTCCAAAAAAAAAAATACCACAATCGATTATTTGTTGAGGAAATGCTTAAATCTAGGTAAATTACTTCAAATCCCTTTGCTCTGCAAAAATCACTTCTTCGTCTTTTTCTTGTGTGTGAATGAGAGAAAAATAAAATAAATCTGCTATGTCGACTAGTTTACCTTGTTTCTTTGGAAAATTACTTTATTGTGTTTCTGTATTTATATTTTTATTTTGTGTATTCTTATTACATGATTTTTGCTTTTAGATCGATGGTGAATGTTAAAAGAAAAAAAATATTGGATGATGGGATTGAAGCAAGGTATACGCCTTCTGTTTAATTTTTTTTTAACTTAAAGTCAAAAATGGCGTCTACGTCTTCAAAACTTATTTTATGAATAATTATTTTAGGTACAATATTTAAGTAATTTTTTAAAAAAATAACAATATTTAAGTTCGTAACTCAGGAAATAGGACTTCAAACAGAGAATGGAGTTAAGTGAGACCGACAGAGAAGACAAAAATCAAAAGAGGTAACAAAATTTATGGAAGATGAGCAGAAATAAGCACAAAATCTGAATCGGAAATTTATTTTTTCCATTTTTTTTTTGGTTTCTTTACATATTATAAATTTGAAACTTTAATTCTTTAATAGATTCTTAATAGATTATTTTATGGATTGTGTCTATTTGTTGGTGCACTTTCTTGATTTAATCATGTATTAAATTCTTTTGTGTGGGAAATTGATAAACCTTAATTACTAATTCGTATTTGTTATTCTATTATAGTATATTTAGATATTTGAATTATTCTTATGATGAATCTTGATGCTATGATTATATATTTATGGCTTAAAACATATAATTAGGAATGCCTTATTGAATTGCAAGGGAATTTAGGACTAGTTAAAATTCTTGTTTAATTAAATTAATTTAATCGAAAGATTTACTTTCATTAATTGAACTGAATTTTCAATTAGGGCTTAATGCCGTGTTTTTATTATTTTCTAATTAAAGGAATTTATGAGAAATTAATTTATGACACTAGTTAACTATATTTCAAAAGAAGAGTAATTGTAAATTTGAATGCATGTTAATCTGACTAGAGGAATCTAGGAAATCAAATTGATTGATTGATAATTTAATGATTTAAAAGATAATTTAAATTGCTATATTATAAAAAGGACTTTAGGACTCGAAAAGGGAAATAAAGGACTTTAGCAAATTTATAGGAATAGCCAAGTAGTTAAATATAATTACAATACGATTAGTATATTAGGTGAATTCAATTTTCCCACTTCCTTGTTAATTGAATCAAGAAAGGTTTATTTTAGTGATTGTTTCAATTTCATTGTTAGTTTTACATAGCATTAGTATACATGTTTTTTATTTTAATAATTTTTCATGTGCTTAGATAATCATAGAATTGATATTGGTTTAGTAATTAATTTAATCCTTATGGGAACGACAACTCTACTATTTCTATATTACTTTATTGACCTAATATACTTGTTAGTATCTATATTTATAAAATTTTTAGGGATCAAAATACATTCTTATACCTTTATATATTGTCGTCTTCTTAAAACTTGTTCCAAAGAATGTATTTATCAACCTAAACTATCACTACAATAAGAAAAGTTTCATTAAGTATTGCATGTCATGTATATATATATGTGGTAGGTAAATATTAGTAGAGATATAGGTAGTTTTTTTTTTCTATATTTATATATACTATCATGTATTCAAATTTTATTGATATTTACTTACTATTTGTTCATATGCACGATGAGTATCTATTAAATCTTTTTCCACTAAAAGATATATCACCATGGCTTGAAAGAAGTTGAAATAGCAAACATTTTGATTTCATGTTACATTTGGTATGTAGGAATTATCTACTTTTGAATGGATTGGAATAGAGTAAAATAAAATTGAGTGGGGATCGAAATGATAAATCAATTCCCATATTTGAAACATCCATGGAATCATTGTTTCATTCATGCATCATAATGATATTTGTAAAATATATCCTTAATTTGTGGTTGAAATGATATATATTACATATTATTTTTTTTCTTTTGTAAATTTCCACTAAGGAGGTGAATTTAAATTGATTCTACTTTAAAGACGACTGCAATTTTGGCTTTTGAAAGCACTTGCAAACTTGAGAAAGAGAATGAAACTTAGAATTGCAAATTCTATCCTCCATTCATTCATGTGTACTAAATTTACCAATATGTCATATTTATTACATGGGAATGAATTCATAATAGAATTGTGATTTTAAGTTCTATTTTCTTTCTTATGTTTGAAAGCATTTTTAAAAGCTGAAATTATTATTATTTGGAATCGACAATTTTGATTTTGAGGAAGCGGAATCACAATTCCATTCCACCATAACTAATATAAAATTACTAAGATAACCCTAAACTTAATATTAAAATCAGCTTTATGCTCCCATATGAAATTTTATGTATTTGGTTCATATTTTTTTTGTTGGTTTGGCATATGTTTGGTATTTACTCAAATATGAGTATTTAACTTAAAACATATTAAAAAAAGATAAAAGGTAAAAGTTAAAATTTTATTAAAATAAAAACATATTAGATATAGATCAAATAATTATATAAATATTCTTTGGTGTTTGCTTTGCCTGAGGACGTGGGAATTTTTCTACAATCAATTGAAACAAACCAACACATCATAGTCTGATTGCATTTGTGATTAGCCAAATGATAATCCAATAAATTTACTTTTTTGGGAATTCGAGAATATACCACTGTCGAGCAATAGTTTTACGGTAAACTTATAAATTTGCTCTGAGATAAATATTATCAAATTATCTACCAAATGGAAACCACCAAAGTCTTTTTTTTTTTTTTCCTTTCTGATAAATAGACTTTCTTATGATAAGTATTTCCATTAGCAATTTATTTTTATAAAAGAGACGAGTAACCAAATATGGGTATTTAAAAAAAAAAAAATTGGAGAAAATTATTAAATGCTTAATCGCCCAAAATCTAGAAAAAGAAAGCACATTATTTTTCAAATTTTGATTAATAAAATTACATAAAGTTATTAAAATTCAAATTATTTAGTATCGCATAAAATATGTTTTTAGCTATACTATTTATCAATTAGCACATTAAAGAATAAATTTACAATGTAATCCAAATTACATGTACATAACAAAACAATAAACTTATCGGATATGTTTGGTTCAATTTTTTTTTTCTAGTTCAATGTGGATATTTGATTTAAAACAGAAAAAAAAAGATAAAGGTGAAAATTATACCTATATTCTCATTAAAAGAACTAAATTTTTATTATAATAAAACATATTATTAATATATAAAATAATAGTGAAATTCATGATTGAATTGATTTATAAAAAATATGGATAGAATCATAGAAAAATCTTATTAAATACAAATTATACAATTACCTAAACACAAATTTTAAATCGTTACAAATTAGATATACAATCTGAAGTTAAAAGCAATTACAGAAAAAAAAAAGGCAAGAAGTTAAAGATGGAAATTAAAAAATAAAAAAGATTCCTTTATCGAAATTTTATTTGATTTAAAAAACTGAACATTCATTAAAAATTTTGAAATGTCATGTTGCTTTCCGTCTCGGTTTCTTCCGGTTTAGAAACAAAGACAAGCTTTGTTTGGTTTTGGTGCTGACTGCTGAATTCGAACTAAAATAAAGTTAAAAGATAAAACTAGAACAGTATTGGATTGTGATCTAATGGCGAAAGAACAAGAGAAGAAACCCAGAATACTTCAATTCGCACCGTTTCAGAGCGCAGTAGATGAAGGTTTCTGGCACAAATTCTCTTCTCTCAAACTGAACAAACTAGGAATTGATGATTCTCCTCTTCCCATATTTGGTAAATTATGCAAAACCCACTTCTCGTTTTCTACTTTTTGGGACTCCTTTTGATAAATGTTTATGAGCTGCGATTGTTTGGATGCTGAAAAACAGTACCTGGCAAATCTTGGTAATGGATTCCTATGTTCTTTGGTAAAGTTTCAAGCTTTTCTTCAACTAGAAATTAGTTTGTACCAATTTGATGCTGTAGCATTGGGATTAGACTAATTTAGGTAGTGGGTTAATGCTTGCTTTGATAAAGTTTCAAATTTTAATTCAACTAGAAATAAGTTTGTGTCAATCTGATTGGTAGCATTGGGATTATACTAAATTGGGTAATGGGTTTTTATATTTTTGCATAAAATTTCAAGGTTTGGTTCAATTGTGGATGAGCTTGTATGAGTTTGATGCTGTAGCGTTGGGATCGGATCTATAGCAGTCCAGGATCTCATTTGTGCAGCCGAGCTGCAATGGTTAATTGTAAGGAAGGAGGGGCAAAGATAAGTTAATATAAATGTTTTAAAAGCAGTATTTGAAAATTTGCTCGGTCCGGTTTGCCCAATCTTCTAGAACTCCTTGTCGTTATCAGAATCACCCCTACTTGCCATATTCAAGTTGGCCAAGAGGCGAATTCAGGCTCCCATGATGTTTCAAACTTTAGTTTAATTAGAAATGAGCTTGTCTCCGTGTGATGTTTTAGCATCAATATTAGATTAATGGGAGAACTAGTTTAAATAATTTATTCAAAGGTTTTAGGAATAAATTTTGAAAATTCTGAGGCTGGGTTTGGGCAGCATGGTCTAGAGCACCCTCCTTGGTTTGCCTCAGTTTTAGATAATCACATGCTATGGCAAAAGATGGTGTTAATACAAATCCTTGTAAGTCCTAGGTGCAGATTTAAAGAATTCTTGCAGTCAGAATCCACCTGATGTTGTCATCAACAAAATTAAAAAGACCATTTATTTGGCTTTCGCAATTTTTTGTTTGTACAAAATATTTGACTTTTGTTTTTTTTCCTGATTGGGAGGTTTGTTCAATGGAGTGTTAGTGGTGTAAAGTAATCAATATTGCAATTTAGTGCAATTTCTCAAAACCTTGTTGTGAAGTAGTTTATGGAGTTTGTTTATTGGAACTTATAAAAAGTGAATCCACTCAGTTGTGTGATAACTTTGCTCAGGTAGTTGTGATTTTCCATAGAGTTGCCCATCTTATGGTTTTTCTTTTACATGTTTTATCAATTATCTACTAAGGCTGGTTTGGGGGAGTTTGATGTAGGCATGAAGTTTCTGTATTGCAGGTTTCTATGCACCTTGTTCGCATTCTCAAGTGTCTAATCACCTTACTCTTCTTTCCGAGTCTCTATCTGAAGCAAGTCAACAATCCTCTGAACCAACCACCAGTAGAGGGAATAGGAATAGGTGCTCTGTGCCAGGCACTCTTTACAACACCAATACTTTAGAAAGCTATCATGCTCTTGATAAACAAAACTTGCTGAAGGCAGAAGCAAAAAAGGTATGGGATTGGGATTTAGCAGAAACTTCAGTTTCAGATATGCTTCACAAAAATGAGGAAATAAATTGGTATGGAAATATACTAATGTGCAGTTATAAGTTAACCCTATGAGTACTGTAAAAGAATAATTATATGTTATCTGCTTTTTTATGAGCTGCTGATTCCGTATGTGGTGATAAGCCGTTCTGTCAGTTCAGTCATTACAACATAAAAGACTTAAGACAAAATGATGGCAAATTTTGCTCTTAAGAGTAGATTTCTGTATCACAAAATTCCATGAATTACTTTGACTCAATTTCTTTTTCTCTCTCTTTTAACAACTGTCTTATTTAGAATGAAAGTAAGATTTGCAACAGGCTAACTATTTTCAATGCCCTCATTCCATGATATATAGCAGAACTAGCACCGATTTGCTACTAGTTGATGAGTTTGTTTCTTGTCAATTATCAGATTTGGGAGGACATTAATTCTGGAAAGGCAGTGGAAGATGTAGCTGTGCTGAGTAGGTTTCTTCTTATCTCATTTGCAGACCTCAAGAAGTGGAGTTTCTACTACTGGTTTGCCTTCCCTGCACTAGTTCTTGAACCCACTGCAATTTTGGTCGACATTAAGCCTGCTTTGCAGTGGTTCAACCCAGATGAGGTGCATTTCCGGCTATTGGAAATTGACCTTGTACCACCAATTTTCTCCAGAATAAAAATAGTTGCTTTTCTTGTAGGCAGAATCGTTGGCTTCTGCTTGTAATGTGTGGCGAAGTTCTGCTGTAACTGCTGGTAGAGGAACCTTCTGTATAGTTTGTATTTGTTTAAAGCTTTTGTTTGAGAGATGTTTGGCTCGATACTGTTTATAGCTTACGTATCAATGTTGCAGATGTGCCATTCTTTTTGGTTTGTATTGCTTCAGATTCATCCGTGACTGTCAGGCATCTGAAGGAATATGAAACCTGCAAAGATTCTGGTAATAAGGTTGGTTAGCAGTTTAGCAGTTGTTAGTTTATATGCTACTCTTGCTTGCTGTTTTCGCTAAGTAGTTTGTTGACTCCTATGTTAAATAGTTAAAATTATAACATTATCGATTACAGACCTTTTTCTTTTCCTTTTTTCTTTTTGGTGGTTAATTTTTGACCTTTACCTTTTGCACGTGCTCAGTTGCTATTTGGTTTTTATGATCCATGCCATCTTCCAAATAACCCTGGCTGGCCTCTTCGCAACTTCCTTGCACTTATTTTCACCAGATGGAATGTTGATAATGTGCAATTTTTGTGCTATCGAGAGAGTCGAGGCTTTGCAGACATGTCACTTTCACTTGTTGGTGAGGCTGCAGTTCCTGCTCCACAAGGTATATTGGGAACTGGGTAACAACTTTTCTCTGGACCTTATAATCATCTCTCTCTGCTCCTGAGTTACCTATCAATGCTATGTAATGTGGTGTATAAAACTTGTTAGGATGGAGAGATTGCCTGAGCATGCCCAATGCTGTAGGATGGGAACAAATCATGGGTAGAAAAGGGGCAAGGTGTATCAGTCTTGCTAAAACAATGGACCCAACTAGGTAAATACACAAGTTCTCTATTTCATTCACCAGCACTTAAAACAAGTTTACCAAGTTTCTTGAGAACTTGTTTACAGGCTAGCCATATCCGCTGCAGATCTGAACTTGAAATTGATGCGGTGGCGTGCTTTACCCTCTCTGGACCTGAATGTTTTATCTGCTACTAAATGCCTTCTTCTAGGAGCAGGTACTTTGGGATGCCAGGTTGCCCGCATGCTCATGGTGAGTATTCATGCAAGCTATGTCTTGTGACATGACCCATCATGTTCTTGATCTTAAAGACTATATATTTTCTCAGGCTTGGGGTGTAAGAAAAATCACACTACTTGACAATGGGAAGGTGGCTATGTCTAATCCACTGAGGCAATCCTTGTATACTCTTGATGACTGTTTGAATGGTGGTGAATTTAAAGCCACTGCGGCAGTTAGAAGTCTCAAGAAGATATTTCCAGCTGTGGTGAGTGAGAAAATAAATCTGAACCAAGAAAGGAAAAGTTATATTGCCATATTGTTTCAAGTGTTAGAGCATACATATTTATAGCTGTACATAATCTTCTAAACTAGGAAAAAAAAAAGGAAATAATGACTTAGGAGATTTAGGAGATTACAGAAAATATAAACAAGGAAAGCATAGCTATAGTTACAGCATTAAAATCCTATTTTACAGCCTATAATATACTCTAAATATAGAGTAATATTCTGTAGGATATTCTCTATTCTAACACTCCTCCTCAAGCTGTTTTGTAAATATCTTGCTCCCCCTGCTTACTCACTAGAAAATCAAATTGTTTTTTCAGTAGATCTTTAGTAATTATGTCAGCCACCTGTTGAGAAGTAGGAACATAAGGAACACATATTAATCAACTTTCAAGTTTTTCCTTGATAAAGTGCCTATCAACTTCAACATGTTTAGTCTGACCATGAAAAACTGGATTATGAGCAATTGAAATGGCAGCCTTGTTATCACAATAGATTTTTATAGGAAGTGACATATGGAGCTTCAAATCTTCTGGCATTTTCTTAATCTAGATAGCTTCACAAATCCCATGTGCAAGGGGATCTAAATTCTGATTCAGTACTACTTTGTGCCACAACACTTTGTTTCTTGCTTCTCCAGGTTACCAAATTTCCTCCAACAAATGTGCAATATCTAGATGTTGATTACCTATCTGTCACACTACTAGCCCAATCAGCATTGGTATAAACTTCCACTTGAAAGTGATAATGTTTTTTAAACATCATTCCAGGAGTCCCCTGTAGATACTTTAGTATCCTATATGCAGCTTCAAAGTGTTCTCGACTAGGTGCATGCATGAATTGGCTTATCATGCTTACAGCAAATGCTATATCAGGGAAAGTGTGCGATGTATATATAAGCTTGCCCACCAAACGCTAAAATTTCGCCTTTTCAATCACATCTTCAATTTTAGTTGATTTTAGCTTGAGATTCACTGCCATTGTAGTTTTAGCAGCCTTGCAACCTAGAAGACTGGTTTCATTTAATAAATCAAGAATATATTTCCTTTGATTTACAAATATTCCTTCATGCGATCTTGCAAATTCTATGCCAAGAAAATATTTTAACGTTCCCAGATCTTTAATTTCAAAGTCTTCAGCGAACGTTTTCTTCAATGTTGCTAACAAGTGATGTTCCTAGATCATCACTTGTTAATATCATGTCATCAACATAGACAATGAGGATTGCTATTTTTCCTTTATTAGCGTGTTTATTAAAAAAAGTATGGTCTGCTTGATTCTACCGATATCCATATCTTTTTATAGTTTTCCCAGATCACTTAAACCATACTCTTGGAGATTGTTTAAGACCTTATGAAGACTTCCTAAGTCTGCAAACTTTATTTTGACTAACGGACTTTTCAAAACTAGGAGGCAAACTCATAAACATGTCCTATTCCAAATCACCATTCAAGAATGCATTTTTTACATCTAGTTGATACAATACCCAATTGAAATTAACAGCAAGAGATAATAGAACATGTATAGAATTAATTTTGGCTACCAAGAACCCTGGAATCCTATCTGGGAAGGTCAATGGCTACGTCCTACTGATGAGCAGTTTCCATGTGCCTGTCCTTCTCCACCATCCTCTATTGCTGAGTGGTCTTGAAATGGAAAATCATATGCTCTTTTCTCTTTTGAATGACGACTGGTTTTAGTGTGATTCAGTCCTTTCCTTATTTTAGATGGTTCCGTATATAGAAGGTGGAGGCTAAAGCATTGGGCCGGGAGCATCTACTTCATTTCCCAAGCCTGAGCGGGAAAGGGCTCTCTCTCTCCCAGACAATCAGGAGGCGCCAACTTGTCTGCATTCCCATGTAGAAGAGGAATTAATAATCCTTTTCAATATTGAGCACAAGAGAACCCTATTTGGGGTGAAAGTTTCATGGTAATCAACACCATATGTTTGAGTAAACCCCTTAGCTACAAGTCTCGCTTTATATCTCTATAAACTACCATCTGCCCTGCATTTCACAGTAAATACCCAATTACGCCCAATTGTTTTCTGACCTTTGGGCAGCTCTTCAATTTCCTATGTCCCATTTTTCTTTAGTGCATCCATTTCCTCCACCATCGCTGTTCTCCAATTTGGTATAGCTGAGTGGAAAAATTAACACTTGTTGGAAGTGGCTCGATCTCTTATGTTTTCTATGTTTGTCCATAAATATCTTTGGGGAGAAGCAATTTTAGCTGTAGCTTATTTGATAAATAGAATGCCTACCAGGGTACTTAACTTCATTACTCTTCTTGAGTGTTTTAAAAATTTCTTCCTTGAAAATCGAATTTCTTCTAAATTACCTCTTAAAATATTTAGATGTGTAGCTTTTGTTCATTTACCCAATAAGAATTGATCCAAGCTTGATCCAAGGGCTGAAAAATATGTTTTTATTGGCTATGCATCAAATCAAAAGGGGTACAAGTGTTTTAATCCAAAATCATGAAAAGTCCTAGTTACAATGGATGTTTTATTCCTCGAAAATCAGCCTTATTTTCAAAAGCATTTTCTTCAGGGGGAGAGCTTAAAGGAAGAAAACATTGGGGACAAAACACCTATTTTTACTACTTTGTCTCAAACTGTGATTTCTACACCTAAGGAGGCCTTGCTAGAAATTGTTGAATCTTTGATAGGGGGGAGAAATACTACAAAATAATCCTAAGGATCAAGAACTTGAGGTCTTAGTTTATGCAAGGAGAAAGAATCATCAAAAGAGTAAAGAACCTACCGTTCCTTTAGCACCTAGTCAGTTTACTATCTTGGATTCAAGTACTAAAGACACTCACCTTCTTTTGTCTCATGAATATTCTCATTTTTATGTCCCTATTGCTCTTAGAGAAGGAACTCGTTCTTGCACTATTTACCCTATTGCAAAATATCTGTCTTATGATTGTCTCTCTAAAAAACATTGGGCATTAACTTCAAGAATCTCTAATCTGGTTGTTCCAAGAAACTTTCAGGAAGCACTTAGTGATCCCAAGTGGAGAATAACTGTGATGGAGGCAATGGATGCACTAAGGAAAAATGGGACTAGGGAAATTGTAGAGCTGCCCAAAGGTCAGAAAACAGTTGGGTGTAAATACAAAGCAAATGATAGTGTAGAGAGATATAAGGCGAGACTTGAGACTTGTGGCTAAGGGGTTTACTCAGGAATATGGTGTTGATTACCAAGAAACTTTTGCCTGCAATAGATGAATAAGAACCATCTACTATACGAATCTTTTCTTGACCAGAACAAGGAACGTAAGTATGAAATAAATTTAAAAAACTTGTCATATGATCAGATGCTCCAGAATCAATGATCCATGGAGCAGATTGTGATAACGAGTAACACACCAAGGCATTTAAATTAGTACCTGTTTGTGCCAGAGAAGCATTAGGAGAACTAGATGATCCAGAATTGGATATGAGTAGTTTCAGGATATGATCCACTTGCTTGAAAGGAACTGTCTCGACTTCATTAGCAGTAGAATTTCTTTTGATTTTCCCTTCATGTTTACCTTTCCAGTTTTCTGGTTTGCCATGGAGTTTCCATCAAGTTTCTCTAGTATGCCTTGGCTTATTGCAATAATCACACCAAACATGATTTTTGTCATCAGATTTCTTTGTTGTCATTTTACCTGTATGGGTATTTATGTTTTTTGGTGTGCTGCTTGGTGCTTTTTTACCCAACATTACCAGCCTGCGACTCTCCTCGTGGCAGACCTCAGCAAAAACTTCACCAATAGATGGAAGCGGATGTCTCCCAATTACTCAACCCCTAACCTCATCAAACTCAAACATTGAATCCCATGAGGAATTTGAAAGTCTGGTCGTCCTCTACTTTCTTCTTGTAATAGTTACAATCCTCGGAAGATTTCCACTCATAAGAATTAAATAGATCAAGGTCTAGCCATAGACTTTTTAGAGAATTGAAATACTTTTTAATGTTATCCTCACCTTGGCGAATTTCTCCAAGTTTCAGCATTATTTCATATACTTGAGATTGATTTTCCAAGTTTGAATACATTAAATTAATATTATCCCAAAGTTCATTTGCTGTGTGATAACACATAGTTAGAACTAATATTCTCTTCCATAGAGTTCACTAACCATGTCATAACCATAGAGTTTTTTGCATCCTAAATTGGATAGGTTGGATCATCTAAGTCTGGTTCCTCTTATCATATCACTGGTTAGATATCCAATCTTTCTTTTACCTCAAATGTACATGCACACAGATTGGGATCAATGCAAAAAATTGTCCCCATTCAGCCTGATAGTGGTGATTTGGACTGAATGAAATCAGAAGGAATGTCTTGAGGATTCTTTGTCAAAGGTGCAGACTTCGATGTGATTTTAGACATGGTAGTGAATGGAAGAAAGAAAAAAGTGTTTGATAGTTAGGGTTTCTGGTTCAGAAGAAATGACCTTGCTGTGGTACCATGAGAAAATAAATCTAACCAAGAAAGGAAAAGTTATATCGCCATATTGTTTCAAGTATTACAGCATACATATAGTTTTTACCTAATTGTTCTTTCTTAGGAAGCTGAAGGCGTCATTATGGCTATACCCATGCCAGGGCATCCAGTTTCTAGCCAAGAGGAAGATAGTGTCCTTGATGATTGTAGACACTTGCATGACTTAATTGATTCTCATGATGTGGTTTTCTTGCTGACGGACACAAGAGAAAGTCGATGGCTACCAACATTGTTATGTGCCTCTTTGAACAAGGTATGTTTCTTGTTCATCAATAACGTTAAGTTGGCGTGTTATGTAGTTTCATGAATATTTCTGCAATTCTTTAATCAGAATGTAAAACTCTTCAGTTTTCATTGGTTGTACTGGTATAAATAGTTTTGATACTAATATTTCTGGAAAATCCCTTGTGTTTCCTCCCTGTGGCTGCAGATTACAATCACTGCTGCTCTAGGATTTGATAGCTTCTTGGTCATGCGTCATGGAGCTGGCCCCTTCTGCTGTTCAGATGACCTAAAAACTGAATCTGTGGACAGTATATCCGTTAGTGTGGACAGCCTGATGCTCTCTGAGAAAAGTGGAAGGCAAAGATTGGGGTGCTACTTTTGCAATGATGTTGTTGCACCAATTGATGTTTGTTGCTGAAACACGATATATATATATATATGTATATATATTTGCTTCTTCCTACTTTGTTATGCTTACTGAAGTTTTCCCCCTCTTTTTGCTTGCAGTCAACTGCTAATCGCACTCTTGACCAGCAGTGCACTGTTACACGTCCTGGGTTAGCTCCTATTGCATCTGCTCTGGCAGTTGAACTTCTAGTAGGGATTCTACATCATCCACATAGGTGAAACTACTGACTGCTATTTCTTGTAAATTTTCTCCTCATCCGCATACAACCATGTATTCTAAATTTCGTGCTATTAACAGGACTCATGCAGAAGGTGAGCATGCAAATGCTTATGCAAGTGGAAGTTCTGAACAACCTCTTGGCATTTTGCCTCATCAGATACGAGGCTCTTTTCCGCAGTTCTCTCAAATTACCCTACTGGGTCACTGCTCAAAAAGTTGTACAGCTTGCTCTGAAACTGTAAGATGTCTGGGGTCAGTTTATGTCTTTATTAAAATATTAAGAAAATCCTTGAGTCTCCTTTTGGAATGTCTTAGAATTTCCTTTTTCCCCTGTCGGTCACACTCTCCTGAATGGATAGAGATATCCAACCAGCTGCTTGATTTTTCGTTGCCCTGATTTTTGCTTTTGTCTCTTGGTCTTGTAGTTCATTGGCAGAATTTGCAATAAATCTTTATCCTCTGCCCGCATATGTGGCAAAATAAGATGAGTGGTACTTATGAGAAAAAAAGAGTGAATTACGTTGACACCTCTTATATGCTTAAGAAAGTACAAACTCACCATCGTTTTCAATACCTTCTTTGGCTGTGCGTTTCAATACTTTACATTGACAATTCTGAGAACTTTTTAACTACACAGACATCCCAAATATATAACTTGTGCATTGAACCCCCTATTATTAAACATTTTCCTAATAGGTTCGTAAATGTCTTTGTCCCTGATAACTTCAATTAATTCACAAAAACATTTAAATAGGTTATATGAATGCACTAAAAAAGTAGGTTTGGCCGCTCTGATAAGGTTAGGAATATAAAAGAAATCGGGGTCCCTTATTGTTATGGGAACTTTCAGGGGCATCAATGCACTTTTCCAGAACTGAACATGCCACATTTTGTGCTGTGATATTTTGCCTCATTGATTTGGTCTTCTAGTTCGTTTGTTAGAATTTACTGTATTGTTTATCCTTTGCTCCATGAATGCAGCAAAATAAATTTAACCATTCCACACAGATGGAAGGATATACTCCCTTGATAAAATATTGAGGGTAAAAAGTGCTTCATCGTTCAGTTGATGATGAACTTCTGTTGAGTTTGTGCCTTCTTTAATTGCTTTTATGACTCTTTAGTATTAAATCTGATCATATTCCAGGCTTTTAGTTATCAATTAGTTTTCCTTGTATTGTGAGCTTTACGTGTTGGGATGCTTTCAATCTTGAGACCTTGACTACTTTTTCGTTGTTGAGAACTTACAATCGGCAATAGATTTCACGATTTTGCTTTATCATGAGGAAAGTTAAAACTACTCTTTATAAAGAAAATGAAGTTAAACGTAGGTTGATTAGTCCCAAGTTTCAATGATTTTCTGCCATCAAACGAGTAGGAGTCTGCATTCTTCTCTGTTTCGATGAAAGGCTTTACACTTTCTGAAGCTGATGATCCTAACTGCCTGTTACGATTGAATGGTGCAGGTGGTGTCTGAATATCAACGCAGAGGAATGGAATTTGTGTTACAAGCAATTAATCATCCTACTTACCTAGAGGATCTAACTGGACTAACAGATTTGGTTAAATCAGCTAGCTCTTTCCAATTGGACTGGGATGACGACATGGATGCTGGGAATGATGACGGCGATTGCATTGAAATCTAGGGAGTCACAATCAATTGTACAGGTCAAAGCAATTCACTTTCATACATCATGTAGGCGCCATCCAGTAACTTATTGCTCAAAGACTGACCAACACATGCAAACATGTTTTGGACTCGTTTCATACGACTAGGTTGAACATAAAAAACGCAAATTTAGTGAAAGCTTGTGCAAAGTTATTTCGCAAGATACTAGCAGTTGGTGAATGGAAGGTAGGGATTTGATTTGCCGGTTATTACGTGGATCTTGCTCACTTTGCTTTCCAGAAATACGAAGATGTCCGGTTCACTCTGATTTTTTTTTTTTTTTTGTCATCATCTGTAAACTACACGAGAAAAACCATAGATGGAAAAGGTGCTTGAGCGGATGGGGCCTTGGTCTAAACGCTCTAATCTTCAAGTTCGAACCTTATAAGGAATCAGTCGGGAAGTTTACTCTTCCCTATGAGTCCTCTAGGGCCTAGGCAATCATGGATTTCCTATCCCTGACTTGTTCCAGCAGTTGCCTGCCAGACCCTAAAACAAAATGGTACTCATTAAATCCATCAATAAATCTAAGCACATCATCCTTTTGTTGCACAAAAGCAGATTGTTTGAAGTAATCCAGGGTAAAAGGACAAAAACCATCAAAATTATCTATGAACCAAATTGCAAATATATCTCCAACCCAGTGGTCGGATGAGTTTAGTATGATCTTTTTATTAACAGTTTTTAAGATTCAGATAATTGTTTGGATTTGATCTGTACGAAAAGTAAACAGTCTATCCATACCAGCATTTTTTAGGAAGCGTATTTGAAATCATCCTAAGCTATTTACAAAATCGAAAAATCTGCAAGCTAGCTAGTTAAAAGAGATCAAGTCCCTAATATAGCTATGTGCTTTGTGCTTATCGTTCTTAAGGTACTTAGAATTTTTACATTGAATATAATTTAAAGATTGATATTAATCTTTTTTATTATTCCCAGTTTGCTGATCATTAATCATTTGTGAATAGCCAAATATAATTGAAAGAGATTCTTGTAATCATCAGTTGGACTCATAACTCATGCGATCATTACTTTAGGCCATGTTTTTTCGTTTACTTTTTGGGGTGTTTCTTATGATATAGTATCTATCGTTGTCAACAATAACCATAGTCATAGAAAGCGGCTGTGTTCGGTGGGAGATGTTAGTAGCAGTTGATGGCTAATAGTGTTGGAGGGTTAAATAAATAATTAAAAAAAAACGCTATAACGATTCTATTTTCTTTTAATAAAATAATTATTTTCTTTTTTTTTTCTTTCTATAAAATAATATTTTAATATATTTGTATAGACCTTATTCCTATTCCAAAAGGAGTAATTATTTATAACCTTATTTTTGGTTTAATTATCTTGAAAAATAACTTCGTTTTAGAGTCATATTTAAGGATAACTATAACTACACTCTTTAAAATATTAATTAACTATAGATAAATCTTTAAACTTCTTAAATATAATTTTATCATCTTATAACTTTTTTAACACATATAATTAATTATTCAAATCATTACTAAAATCCCAAAAAAGTTATTAAAAATATTATAAATAGCAGTGCTTTTATGCCTTTATCAGTGCTTTAAGTATTTATATTTTTTTAAAAATTATGAAAAGGTGAAATTATACTTGTCAAGACTTTTATAATTTAATTATATGCATGTTGGTCTTTTAGTAAAATGGATCATATTTGAATTTTCTTTTTCCCTATTATAATTGCTAAAAAAAAAAAAAGTCATACTTTAAAAATTCACAAATTATCTATATGTTGATGATTATTTGAGAAGATCCTTATATTTATGTATTGTTTAAACATAATTCTGTATATAAGGGTCCTAGAAGGATGGAATACTTTATTGAAAAATCGTTCCCTTTCATGTCATCAATTGAAAGGATCATACGTGGTTTTTAGAAATTAGAGACATTGCAATCTTATTTTGGCATTTAGACATATGACAAAAAGGAACAAATGGATCGTTTATTGTCCATTCTGCATCAGTTTTAATTCATGTGAGTGTCTGCTAAATGTTAAAAAATCATTTCATGTATCACGTAAAGTTGTTTATGATGTAACTTTACCAACCAGCTTTATTAACTTCATCATTTAGATATTGAACATCACGGATGACTATAAATTCACCTCTGAACATATGTTTTTTTAGTAGTTTAAATAGGTATTGAACATTATATAAGACTTAAGAGGCTCGATCAAGTCATGATGTTCAACATCATGCTAATATCGCGTTAATTTGGGTTTATGTATATCGTTCGATTTTTTTTTTTTTTCATAATAGCTATTGATCTGCAAATGTACGCAACCGAAGCATTCATGCTCGAATCTAAAGTCACACAAACATAATCGAAATCTTATGATTAATATTAGATATCGAAAACAAACGTGCGTTGTATTCTTGCTACCCGACCTGAACATGTTTGGGTGTAAACTTGATTAGTTCAATGAAATTAGCCGGTAGATGCTTCCATGTATTAAAGGAATATGAAAATTGTCAAGTTGTACAAATAGCAGGGCTAAGTGCAATTGGTTAGGTTTAAATAAGTTTCACAAATTTTCAAAATGTGAAGTGAGTAATTTTTTTTTCATTAAAAAAAAAACATAGAAACCATTAAGAAAAAAAAAAAAAAAATTAGGCTAGTTTGATGGTTTCAAAAATGGTGAATTGGCTTGTGCAACCACTTGGTATAAAGACTTGTATCACTTATGGCTCGGTCTTTTGGCAACCCGTGACTTGATGGATTGGATTGGACTGAGGCCTTATGCCTGGCTCTATTTTTTAGGCATAATTTTTGAAAATGTGATCATACATCGCTAAATCTAGGGATGTAAATGAGTTGGATTCATTAAAACTTCAATCTGATAAAGAAGTATATATTCAAAATTCATGCTGAGCCGATAGGGTTTTTTTTTTTACTCAATATGAACTTGATGCAATTAACAAATGACCTGACTCGAACTTTATCCGAATAGCGATTAAATCTTTTTTTTTTTTCATACTTTAACTTATTTTATATATCATTTTTTTAATTTATTATTAATCTACTTATGATAGAAAAAAAAAAAAAAAAAAAAAAAAAATATAAAAATATATTGATTAAAAATATAATAATAAAATAAAGTATATTGATTATAAATTATAATATTAATTTATTTTTTTAAAAAAATATTTTGATCTGGTTTTTCCATTGGATTTTTTCTAAATTTCATAACTCAACCCTAAATCATATCAGGTTTTATTCAATATCTTAAACTTGATTCCTAAACTCTATAGGGTCAAACCCTATAAGGTTTTTATCAAGTCAGTTGGGGGGGTATCCTATTACGACCCACCTCGGTTGCATCCGTACTAAAGTCTTAAAATAGTTGCTATTTGTAGACTTTTTACTATGAGTGTTAAAATACGAGTAGTGACTTGAGTGAAATTGTAGTTTTTTAAAGTTATGAAAAGGTAAATTTACTTTATAAAAAAGAAAAAGTTAGATCCTACATATTTTTTTTAACCAAATTGTTTTGATCTGGTTTTTCCATTGGATTTTTTTTCTAAATTTCATAACTCAACCCTAAATCATATAAGGTTTTATTCAATATCTTAAACTTGATCCTAAACTCTATAGGGTCAAACCCTACAAGGTTTTTATCAAGTCAGTTGAGGCGGGTATCCTATTACGACCCACCCTGGTTGCATCCCTACTAAAGTCTTAAAATAGTTGCTATTTGTAGACTTTTTAATATGAGTGTTAAAATACGAATAGTGACTTGAGTGAAATTGTAGTTTTTTAAAGTTATAAAAAGGTAAATTTACTTTATAAAAAAGAAAAAGTTAGATCCTACATATTTTTTTTAACCAAATTGTTTGTCATTAATGTCAATACTAAGTAAATGCTTTAGAAGAAAGCATAAATCATTGGAATTTTGGTGTCAAGTGTAAAAAAATTCGAAATACATACAAAATTACTAATTTTGTTCTCGATTGCGAGTATGATTTCTCGTTTGGCCCTTAGGAGATATATATATGTCTTCTAATTTACGACATTATGATGATGTAATATATATCAACAATTATTGTAATGTAGATAAAGTTGATAGGCCATATTGCTTTCAGAAAAATAGGAAGCCCGTGGTCCTAAAGGTAGGAAGATTGGACCGTAGGCGTGAATCCAGTATAAATACATTACCTTAAATTGGATAATAATATTAAAAAAAAAGGCTAAACTTCTTTCCTACACATAACAAATAATTCTTTTAGTTTATAAATAATTCAAATAGGGTATAAGAAAGCAAAGTCGTCCGAATTTCAAGGCTATGATTGTAATATAGGTATAACAGATACATGTGAAATTAGATGTATTTATTTATTTATTTCTTATATATAAGATATTAAATATCATATACCAAATAATATAATCACATATAAATTTCATTTTCGAATATAACAATAATGAATCAATATAAGGCATGGTTAATTCTAAATACAACAAGTCGAAGCTCTTTTTAAGCCATTATCCTTGTAAATTTTGAATTTTTTACTCAATTCCGAAGTTTAGAGATAAATCCTACTTCACACCATCCTTGAATGTTGAATCTTTAGCACATCCCATAATCTATCTACATCAGAATGTCCTTACAGCACTAATAAGAGAAACATTAAAGTGGGTTCACGAGGCAAAAAGGCAACAGTCCGAACAATTATATGCATTTGGAAGTCAATTCAGCAACAGCCTTTGGTGTACGAACTTCACAAGAATAATAAGAGGTGGGCCGTATCATGATCGCGTTCTTGAAATTGATTCTATATTTCACTCTGATTAATAAAAACGTAGGTCTATGAAACAACCCCCACACCACCCCACCACCCAACCCACCCCCCCCCCCCCCCCCCCCCACCCTCCACGGCTACCACAGCGACACAAACCCAGTCATTCCACAGCGATTTTCCATACTTTTCCGCTTTTATTTTATAAACCATCAATTGTGAGTAAAAGATTAATTGTTAGGGATAAGTAGGTAAATATATTGTACAAGGTATCTAATGAGTAGGTTTCAAGTGAGTGTAAGGGTAGTAGGATAGATTCCGTATAGATTTTTCAAAACTTATTTACAAGATAGGACATGAGTATGTGATCTTATTATCTTGTCTATTATGAAACTAAATTTTAAAGTATATAAGATATAGATGTCAAAGCATTTTATAAAAATTATTAAATAATATTAATGATTGAATAATAAATGATAATATTATATTTTTTGATCAATAAATACTTTAATTAAAAAAGAAGAAGTATGAACACATAAGTTAATAACTTAAATAGATAAATTTAATATCAGTTCTTTCACTTTATGTTTTCCATTCTTTTCCTTATTCTTTCTCATTTTCTTTTCCAACTTTACACTTTTCATTCTTTTTCCTTATTATTCCTCATTTACTAAGTAATAAAATCAAAAAACTTGAAATAATGAATGCAGCAAAAATTACCTTTTTTTTTAATTTTATAATTTTTTCTACAGGTGTTATAAGATTATACATGTGAAGAAATTATAGTAATATATATATTATTTTTAAAATATCATATATATTTAAAATTTATAAGAAAAAAAATAAAATTTATAGATTTTATAGAATATCTTATACCCAATAGGTTTTATAGAATAGAGGTTTTAAGATAGTTATAGAGTGCTATAGGGTAGAATCTGATTCCAAAATTTGGAAATAGATACCTTACAAAGTATGAAATGGATAGGGTTTTATGTTCTACCCACCTTGAGCTTGCTCGCCTTATTATATCATGGAGAGTAAATTAAAAAAAATTAGGGATTTAAAATTTAGACAAAAGGGTTCATTACAATAAAGAGGATTTATGTTTATCTCCGAGTGCAAATTAAGGGTGCGAGTTTTAAGTAGTGTAACTTGAGAACAAACATTCTTGCACGTAGTGTATATCAATGATATTATTACCATTGTTATTATGTTATCGTAATGAATGCCGAGGTTTATTACAATGAAGAAGATTTATGTTTGTCTTTAAAACCAAATTGAAGATGTGATTTTTATGTGATGCAAACACACAAGAAATATTCCTAATTGTGGTGCATATAGATAATGTTATTTACTTCATGTGATAGCGACGTTAACATGTGTTGCAGTCAGAGGATTAAAATTTCCCTAAATTACAAATAGATGACAAATGTGACGTTGCATAAATAGGAAATAAGTTTACATTTAGGTGCAAATACCTAAATAAAGGATGAACATATAACAATGTTAATAGATTATAATAGGGGGTTTACAACATTTTATATGCACCACTTAAAACTTACATCCTTTATTTGCATTCGAAAGTAAACATATGCTCTCTCCAATCTTCATTGTAATTATCTCTTAGAAAAAAATTTTAATTAATGCAATGAGAAAGAACCAAATCATCCAATAATTAATCTAAGCTAATTAGATCATACCAAAATTTTAAATAAGTATTTAAATAAAAAATAATTAGGGTTATATTATAGTACAATTTAGGAGTTATAAATTATTAGATTGATTACCAAAATAATTAGAGCTATAAATTAAAGGGAAATTTGGGTTATAAATATTTAACAAATGAAGCGATTTGACCTGACTCGAACTTTACCCGAATAGCGATTAAATCTTTTTTTTTTTTCATACTTTAACTTATTTTCATATATCATTTTTTAATTTATTATTAATCTACTTATGATAAAAAAAAAGAAAAAAAAATAAAAATAAAAATAAAAAATAAAAAAATAAAATATAAAAATATATTGATTAAAAATATAATAATAAAATAAAGTATACTGATTATAAATTATAATATTAATTTATTTTTTTAAAAAATATTTTGATCTAGTTTTTCCATTGGATTTTTTCTAAATTTCATAACTCAACCCTAAATCATATCAGGTTTTATTCAATATCTTAAACTTGATCCTAAGCTCTATAGGGTCAAACCCTACAAGGTTTTTATCAAGTCAGTTGGGGTGGGTATCCTATTACGACCCACCTCGGTTGCATCCCTACTAAAGTCTTAAAATAGTTGCTATTTGTAGACTTTTTACTATGAGTGTTAAAATACGAGTAGTGACTTGAGTGAAATTGTAGTTTTTTAAAGTTATGAAAAGGTAAATTTACTTTATAAAAAAGAAAAAGTTAGATCCTACATATTTTTTTTAACCAAATTGTTTTGATCTGGTTTTTCCATTGGATTTTTTTTCTAAATTTCATAACTCAACCCTAAATCATATCAGGTTTTATTCAATATCTTAAACTTGATCCTAAACTCTATAGGGTCAAACCTTACAAGGTTTTTATCAAGTCAGTTGGGGCGGGTATCCTATTACGACCCACCCCGGTTGCATCCCTACTAAAGTCTTAAAATAGTTGCTATTTGTAGACTTTTTAATGTGAGTGTTAAAATATGAATAGTGACTTGAGTGAAATTGTAGTTTTTTAAAGTTATAAAAAGGTAAATTTACTTTATAAAAAAGAAAAAGTTAGATCCTACATATTTTTTTTAACCAAATTGTTTGTCATTAATGTCAATACTAAGTAAATGCTTTAGAAGAAAGCATAAATCATTGGAATTTTGGTGTCAAGTGTAAAAAAATTCGAAATACATACAAAATTACTAATTTTGTTCTCGATTGCGAGTATGATTTCTCGTTTGGCCCTTAGGAGATATATATATGTCTTCTAATTTACGACATTATGATGATGTAATATATATCAACAATTATTGTAATGTAGATAAAGTTGATAGGCCATATTGCTTTCAGAAAAATAGGAAGCCCGTGGTCCTAAAGGTAGGAAGATTGGACCGTAGGCGTGAATCCAGTATAAATACATTACCTTAAATTGGATAATAATATTAAAAAAAAGGCTAAACTTCTTTCCTACACATAACAAATAATTCTTTTAGTTTATAAATAATTCAAATAGGGTATAAGAAAGCAAAGTCGTCCGAATTTCAAGGCTATGATTGTAATATAGGTATAACAGATACATGTGAAATTAGATGTATTTATTTATTTATTTCTTATATATAAGATATTAAATATCATATACCAAATAATATAATCACATATAAATTTCATTTTCGAATATAACAATAATGAATCAATATAAGGCATGGTTAATTCTAAATACAACAAGTCGAAGCTCTTTTTAAGCCATTATCCTTGTACATTTTGAATTTTTTACTCAATTCCGAAGTTTAGAGATAAATCCTACTTCACACCATCCTTGAATGTTGAATCTTTAGCACATCCCATAATCTATCTACATCAGAATGTCCTTACAGCACTAACAAGAGAAACATTAAAGTGGGTTCACGAGGCAAAAAGGCAACAGTCCGAACAATTATATGCATTTGGAAGTCAATTCAGCAACAGCCTTTGGTGTACGAACTTCACAAGAATAATAAGAGGTGGGCCGTATCATGATCGCGTTCTTGAAATTGATTCTATATTTCACTCTGATTAATAAAAACGTAGGTCTATGAAACAACCCCCACACCACCCCACCACACCCCCCGGCTACCACAGCCACACAAACCCAGTCATTCCACAGCGATTTTCCATACTTTTCCGCTTTTATTTTATAAACCATCAATTGTGAGTAAAAGATTGATTGTTAGGGATAAGTAGGTAAATATATTGTACAAGGTATCTAATGAGTAGGTTTCAAGTGAGTGTAAGGGTAGTAGGATAGATTCCGTATAGATTTTTCATAACTTATTTACAAGATAGGACATGAGTATGTGATCTTATTATCTTGTCTATTATGAAACTAAATTTTAAAGTATATAAGATATAGATGTAAAAGCATTTTATAAAAATTATTAAATAATATTAATGATTGAATAATAAATGATAATATTATATTTTTTGATCAATAAATACTTTAATTAAAAAAGAAGAAGTATGAACACATAAGTTAATAACTTAAATAGATAAATTTAATATCAGTTCTTTCACTTTATGTTTTCCATTCTTTTCCTTATTCTTTCTCATTTTCTTTTCCAACTTTACACTTTCCATTCTTTTTCCTTATTATTCCTCATTTACTAAGTAATAAAATAAAAAAACTTGAAATAATGAATGCAGCAAAAATTACCTTTTTTTTAAATTTTATAATTTTTTCTACAGGTGTTATAAGATTATACATGTGAAGAAATTATAGTAATATATATATTATTTTTAAAATATCATATATATTTAAAATTTATAAGAAAAAAAATAAAATTTATAGATTTTATAGAATATCTTATACCCAATAGGTTTTATAGAATAGAGGTTTTAAGATAGTTATAGAGTGCTATAGGGTAGAATCTGATTCCAAAATTTGGAAATAGATACCTTACAAAGTATGAAATGGATAGGGTTTTATGTTCTACCCACCTTGAGCTTGCTCGCCTTATTATATCATGGAGAGTAAATTAAAAAAAAATTAGGGATTTAAAATTTAGACAAAAGGGTTCATTACAATAAAGAGGATTTATGTTTATCTCCGAGTGCAAATTAAGGGTGCGAGTTTTAAGTAGTGTAACTTGAGAACAAACATTCTTGCACGTAGTGTATATCAATGATATTATTACCATTGTTATTATGTTATCGTAATGCATGCCGAGGTTTATTACAATGAAGAAGATTTATGTTTGTCTTTAAAACCAAATTGAAGATGTGATTTTTATGTGATGCAAACACACAAGAAATATTCCTAATTGTGGTGCATATAGATAATGTTATTTACTTCATGTGATAGCGACGTTAACATGTGTTGCAGTCAGAGGATTAAAATTTCCCTAAATTACAAATAGATGACAAATGTGAGGTTGCATAAATAGGAAATAAGTTTACATTTAGGTGCAAATACCTAAATAAAGGATGAACATATAACAATGTTAATAGATTATAATAGGGGGTTTACAACATTTTATATGCACCACTTAAAACTTACATCCTTTATTTGCATTCGAAAGTAAACATATGCTCTCTCCAATCTTCATTGTAATTATCTCTTAGACAAAAATTTTAATTAATGCAATGAGAAAGAACCAAATCATCCAATAATTAATCTAAGCTAATTAGATCATACCAAAATTTTAAATAAGTATTTAAATAAAAAATAATTAGGGTTATATTATAGTACAATTTAGGAGTTATAAATTATTAGATTGATTACCAAAATAATTAGAGCTATAAATTAAAGGGAAATTTGGGTTATAAATATTTAACAAGTTAAGTTTGGGTTTAAGTGATAAAGTGAGCAATGTTTGTAAATAAATGGAGGGTTAAGTAAAATTAGGGCGAGTGATCATTGGGTAATTTATTTTACCTTACTCTTGCTTGGAAAAGTTGCTCACGGCCATCTTGCAACATCAATAGCGTTCAAATGAACAAAATTCAGTATCTAGCAAAAAGCCCTAGTGAAGTCGTATGACCAATAACCAATGAATGAACAAATAAATGAAAATTCCAAATTAATACTTTGAATGACGTCCAAATTTAACTAAAATGATAAAGTTATGAGAAAGCTCAATCAAAAAATATATTGACAAAACTACAAATTTAATTTACTCATAATGAAGACTCTCAGTTGGGACATGATAGAAACAACAATGGTCGCCTGTGAAGTGGAACTCCAATTTGATTTTGAATGCTTACATAAGTGATTTTGAAACCCGTTGGATTAAGTTGAAATCCCTTCTTCAACTGTAACATTAGAAATTGTTACCGTATAATACTGGTTTGTGGAAATGTTGTTATTAATTAGTTAGATATTTAATTAGTTAAGAATAGAAAATAGGACCTATTATTGTATAAATTCATTCATTTAATGAGAAATCAAAAAATAAAAAATCTTGTTTAAGTAACTATTATGATTCAAACTTAAGAAAAAAGCTCATCCTAAAAACTAGTATAATAGATGAAAGAGCCCTTTAAACTTAAGTATTGTATTTGGTTTATACTACTTTTTTATGTGGGATTATAACGGGAACTTCTATTATTCTATATCCTCTCTTATATCTTTTATACCCATATACTGCCCCCTACTACCATAATCTCTTTTTGAGGTTCTCCTTATTTAGAATCGAGAAAATACTAATTAAGCTATGACCGCTCATAACAAATGTATATAAATTAGAAAACCAGTTTAAATTGGTCAAATAGTTACGGAGTTGGCAAGTTATCAAACAAAATTATAGATAATATTTTATTACTAATATGATTCATTCATGTAAATACGTTGATCAAGATTCTAAAAATTCTCTTTATTTACTCCTAATTTTTCTTGGAGATAAGCGCCGATATCGATTTCATACACCAAAATGCCAATTTACTTAAACCGGTCTTGGTGACCATAATTCTTAATTCTGCGCCTGCTTTTTAACTCATGTAAGTGTCTGCTAATATTTCTTTTCACGTATCACGTAAAGTTGTTTGTGATTTAACTTTGTCAGCTTATTTACTTTATCATTTAGTTGTTGAAGGTCTCCATCTCGAAACAGTACCTGTTTCCATGATCAAATTTTAATAATAATACTAGGATGCTGCTTCTGTTCGATATTGTGCTTCACGAGGACCCTTTCCCTAGTATGTGTGTGTTTGGCAAAAAGATGGAGATATGATTTTAACAATAATTCACTGCTAATCTTGCATCTATGTTTTTTATTAAGCATGAAACCGTGTTCTATGTACTATCATGTTTTTCCAATAGTGAAAATTAGTTTTCTTATTTAAGGTAACTCATTTTTTCCATATAGTTACTATCAATTCTATATCCATGTGTTTTTATTAAGTCAATAAATATCATCTAACTTTGAATTTTGAGTATCCAGGTATATATATATAAAAAAAAAAAAATCCCCGCCCTATCAACCAAACATATTAGGAGAATATATTCATATTCATTGTAGCTTAAATTTAAATAAATATTTTTGTAACTAATTTTATTTTAGGAGAAATTTAGATAAATCTATCTTACTATGTAAATTAGTAGATTTTGTTTTTAGTTAAAATAGTTCTTGAGCTTTTAAAAATACATGTGAGCTGTAAATATTAATCATGTTTGAATACATGATATTGATAGTAAATTAAGGATAGTTTTTTTTTTTTTTTTAAATCTACTATCAATATTGTTACATGTTAAAATATTATTAGGATTTATATATTCATACACATAGTCTGATTTATTTAATGACTCTTTTTTCTTTAAAAAGAGGGTATTTATTATATTTTCAAGGTTCTCTCATCCTTTGTTCCAGGGATTTGGATCCTTGTTGTAAAAGGCCTTTTGCCGCAAGCTCGGCTTAGTGGTTTTTGGCGCATCTAAATGTGGACTAGAAGTGAAGGTGATGGGGCAAGATAGATTTATCGTTTGAAGCCTTTGATGACTGAGGATGCAAGTGTACTTGAGAGGATTTTCGACTATTAGAAGTGTTGTTACTTTGTATTTTCGTTCTAGCAGGGTTTACTTTGAAACCCCATCCAATCCCTCTTGGTTGATTATTTAGAACTTTCAACTACCACATGTCAACTATGCCTAGTTCTCCCTAAACTTTATAGAAAAAAAAAAAACTTTGAAAGCATAAAAATTTTAGTCATAATCTCAAAAACAGATTTCTGTCCCATTAGGGAAAAGGATAATTACACTAGGAAATATACCTTTGTGTGTGTAAGTAGATGATGAAAATTAAATTAGTTAGTCCATCTGAGTCATGGCTTCAGTAACCCAGTAAAAACTATGTCAATTTGGGTTGGCTTGTAACTTGATATGCCAGCATCTAGGCGGAATTTAGTATGTCATATCATCCTAAAACGACTAAGTTTTAGTAGGATGGTATGGACGACTCAAATGGAACATTCTTGTTTAACATTTGTCACGTATTAATAATTTTAGCACAGGATTTGGATTTTAGGTTATAGATCACATAACAAATAAAAATAAGAAAGATATAACAAGTTAAAAAGAAGAAGAAAAAACTCATAAAATTGTAGAAAACCTAAAAACAATAAGGGTAAAAACTATAAGTAAGACTAAATTAATACATTATAAGGTGAAGAAAATTAAGAATATAAATAAAATAAACCTACTTGCGAGCTACTCGTGTTTAACTCAATATTTATTTAAGTTTGACTTAATAATAGTTGAATTGAGCTCAAGCTCTAGCTATTCAAGTAGGTTATTAAGTCGAATTTAGGCTTTATGATATTTGGTTCAAGTAGCTTGAAGGTCTAATTAAACTCAAATCAAGCTTAAACGTTATTTTAGTCCAAGTGAAGTTTAGATATTAATATCTATTTTAATTAAAATAATAGTTTTTTTTTTAAATAATTGAGTTGAATGAGCTTAATTAGATTAAGCTCGAACTTGATGATTAACAATTTGAGTTTAGCATGAGCTCAAAATTGTAAGCTCTCTCAAACTTGAGTGCAAACTTTGTCATCACAATCTAACTTATTTATAACCCTAATAACAACAATTTAGTGGTTTTCTAACAATCTTAGTGCACTCAATTCTTTTAACAAGTCCTTTAAGTTTTCTGTTCTCTCATGTATTCTAGCTAATATACATAAAAATATATAGATAGAGCTACAAGAAGCTAAATCTTAATAAATATCATAGCAAGTCCTTCTAGTTTTCTATTCTCTCATGTATTCTAGCTAATATACATAAAACAATATAAATAGAGTTAGAAGAAGCCAAATCTTAATACATATCACAACAAATAACTTAAGTACTAAGAAAATACAAAACAATAAACTCCAAGGATATAATGACCCCAATTTACTCTTTGCTTATTTATTTGTCAAAATGCTATTCTATAATAGAGTCTCATGTAAATTCAAGACATAAATTCAACAAATCTTTGTCTTAACTTAAATTTTTATAGCTCAATATACCTACTCATACGTTTGAGCAACACCTTCAAGATAACTATTTAATCAATCTTGCTAATTGCACACTTTACTTGCATGTCTTCATCATCTTGTGCCTAAATAACGTTGTTCGCCAACTCCAACAAACATGTATAGCTATGATTGTTGACACTTGCAATACCTCTTTACACCCTAGTTTGTATACTCTTAGTTACCAAGTGCTTCTTAGACCCTCTAAGCTTCACCTTTCTTTAGACTCTCTTCATTGTAGCACTTCTTGCAACACCTAGGTGAAGTAAAGTGGACTTTTAGCTTGCATAGCTAACACACATTTTTTTTTTTTTATCATTAAAAACGACATAGCTTCTAGGATCCTTTGCCTTAGGATCGATATTTCTAAGACAATCACCAAGAATCAATATCCCTAGTAATAGGAAAAACATTTTGGACCTATCTCCTCTCATTATCATCAAACCTTTAGAGGACACCTCCAAACTACCTAATCTCACTGCACCACAATAACCAAGATGATCCATCAAGTCAATAGATAAAATATTAAAGGATAACTCTTAGGGGTTGATGCAGAATCATAAAAGTGGGGGACCAAACTTATTTTATATAAGTTAATATTATAATTATTTATTAAAAAAAAAACTTCGCTTGATAAGCAAATAATAACTCAAGATTTTATTTAGTTAATTATAATTTTGTGATGAAGAATTTAATTGTTATTAATTATTATGAATAGAAAGTAAAAAAAAAAGGATAAAAGAAAATATTATTCAAACAACAAAAAGAAAAGATATATGTACCATGGAAAAAAAAAAAACTCTTTATGGAATTTGAACCCACGATCACAAGTATTTAAATTTAAGTACTTAATCGCCTAACCATATCTAATATTTTATTGATAATTAGTCTTTAAAATATGCATAGAATGTTTTTTTCTTCTTCTTCTTTTTAATTAACTTTAAATAATTAATTTTTTCAACCTTTGAGGGGGTTGGAGCCCTTTGTAGCCTCCCCTTAAATCTACTATGATCACTCTCACACATATCGCACTTTCGATATTGTGCATCTAGCCATTATATAGTCTAATCCAAACTTTGCTTACACCAGCAATCATTAATATGTAGCCATTGCCCATCTATATAAAACAACTCCACATAGGCTTGCCATCTTAGAACTAATCTCGCTTACAACACATGTGGAAAGCACTTCTAAGTTCAAAAATTTAATCCTTAGATTTCCTTTGACCATTAAATGTCAATAATATCTTATGATTTTCTAACTCGGCAATTGGGGTATTAGCAATAGCTTTACCTCTATCATTTGCATTTGGCCTTGATTTTACCTATCAAGGCATTCTGACCTTACATGTTCTTTTCATTTGCTGTGATAATAGATAATGGACTAACCTTTAAGCCCCCCTCTAAAACTATCATTGCTAGTAGATTATCGGTTTTCGATATTTAAACCTTTTGCAACCTCACTACTTACGAATCCCATCTTGTGATTTAATTAATCATTGCTTAATAAATTACTTTTATCTCTTACAAACAAGCTATTTTTATCATAGATCATAGTCTTTTTGAATCTATGGAATGAAGATGCAAAGAGCATAGTAATATCATTACTTGGTATTTAATCTTAATCATAACATCAATATTTTTTTAATAATTTATTAGAGACATAAAATTCAAAATATGCTATCTTATCAACAAATCATCACTATCTATGGCGGATACATTTTTTGCTTCAACACTAGTTCGTTCACAAGAGACTTGATCATATGTAACTCTTCTAATTTTTTTTTTTTTCATAATATTGTAGCTATCTCCATTGCTAGTACCTCTATAAAACACTAATTGTTAAACTTACTTAGATCATTTTCTAGGCCTTCTTATCAAATTCTATTCACTCATCATCCTTCATGGACTCAAGCTATTAATCCATAACCTTTTTCAAACCTAATTACACAAAGACCGCTTGCATTACCACTTGCTAAAACCTAAAATTTGTGCAACAATCAAATTTCCCAATAAACATAATTAATAGCTATCTCTTAAGTGTACTGAGCATAAATTCTCAAAATCCTTTATCTCGTAACCTTTCCTTGGTAGTAAATCGTTAGGATAAGATCTCTTTTTTTGTTTGTTAGCCATAAAACATACAAATATATGAGATATAACAAGGGAGAAGGAAAGACACATAGAATACAAGTGGACAGCCCAAAAGAATGGGGGTGAAAAACTATGGGTAAGACTAAATCCATCTATTATAGTATAGCACTAATAGTACAATCAATGTCTTACAATCTTAGAGCATTTAATTCCTCTTATAAGTTGCTTGGATAAAATGCTCTCTCATTTATTCTACTAAATATACATAATGGCATATACGTAGAGTTACAAGAAGTAAGTCCTATACACATGCTAAGAAGTAACTAAGGCACCATAAAGGTACAAATATGAAGCCGTCATGAACATAATGATCCTAATTAATCCTTTACCCATTTCTTACCCTAAATGTTCTTTTGTAACAAAGTCTTGTACAAATTCAAGATAAAAGCTCAATAAATACCACTAAAGATATATACCACCTTTTATCCTCAATATATATCTAGTGACTCATGTATAATTTTTCCCTTTGATAAGGATAGACCTGCAAATATTTATGCCTCAAGGAAAGAAGTTTTAGAGAATGTGTAAAGAACAACAGAGGTGACTTTTAGCCTTTCACTAGATGAAACCAATTGAGAAGAGATTTAGTTTCTTCTATGGCGATGTAGTCAAGATCCAGTAGTTTGTCAACATTTTCCTAAAAAAGAGCGAATTCTAATAGCACTCCCAATTTTTAATTTCTCGATTTAGTAAAACAAATTTGACATAAAGGAGCTAGAATGGAAAATCATTTTGCCACCTTTCATCAAGGGACTCTAGGGCATTCCATAAGTCATAGAATTGTTAAAAATTTGGATGTACAAATTTGATTAGTTGAATGACATATACACTGGTTTGTACTTCCTTGGATTAAAGGAATAATAAAGTGGAAAATAACGAAATTAACAAAGCAAATGCACCTTATTATATAAGGTGGGTAATTTGGAATTTGACCTACCAACTTGGACACTATATGATATGGTTATAAGTAAGTTTGCATAATCAAAGCTTGTCATGACTAATAAACTAGTCAAACTCGTTTGAATCCATTTACAAATGCATCCATTTAGGTTTAGCATTTGAACCTATTTAATAAATAGGTTCTGTAAGTATGTCGAATCTGATTCGCAAACCCTACTTAGGATTAAAATTTCTATTATTTATAGTTTAGTCATATACTTTACTATTTTATTACATTAGTTTTTCTCTAGTTTCCACTTCTCTCTCTCTCTCTCTCTCTCTCTCTCCTGTCATACCCACTCATGTCATTAGTCTTGCAAGTTGTCATTGTTTTCTCTTTAATTATTGACCCAATCCGCTTTAACTTCTATTTTTACAAGATTTTTTTATTTCTTTCTATATTCTAATTTCCAACATTAAAAAAAAAAGAAAAAAAAGTATAGTATAATACATTTTAAGCTTCACTTTCATATGCATATCCATTTAGGATTTCTTTATTAAGTTGCAACCTCATTAATGAAACCATTTTGTATTTTGAGTAAACACCAAATTGAATATATCAACCAGTTTTTATTTAAGTTAATTTCATGTAATCTGATAGATTAAGTCATATAACAATTATGCCATATAATTTATGTTTGAGTTAGACAAAACACATAGTACTTAAAATTTGAACCAACCGTTGGATTCTTGAGTTATTATGTATTTATCAAACTTATTCATATATTTAGCATGTAAATAGAAAGATATCTTTGCAAGCAATAGTATAATTTGCAATGTAATTTCTGTTATAAGTATTAAGAAAGTTAAAGAAGATATTTGGAGACTTGTTTTTCAAATAGAGACTTGATGGTTTTCATATGTTTATTTTAAAATTTTCTAATCAATAAATGGATTTGATCTAAACATGAAACTTTCTTATTATATATACCAATTTATGGGTTTCTTTGAGTTTCCAAATGCAATTAATACAAAGTTCATGTTATGGGTTGGAGGTTTATGATATGGACTTGTTTAGGTCCAAACATAAAATACAATCTTTTAAGACAAATTGTTAACTTTAAGTAGATTACAAGGTTGTTCCAATAATGTATGCATAGCAAGGTTTGCATTGTACTCTGTCGATTTCATTTAATAAAATTCTAACATTTCTAACTTCTTACATTAAGATTCATTCCTCCTACAACATATGAAATTTCTGAGTAATTGGTTGATTTTCTTAAATTAATTATTATATGTTCTTACGAGCTCTCTCAATTATGAAAGAGAGAATTGGATTTGATAAACTCCTATTTAATTAAGTGAAAAGGGACAAAAATAAGATAGAAAAAATAAGTGAGAAGTATATCTCTAGGTATAAGTTGTATAAATGTAGATTTAGAAAGGATAAATTACGTGCACATATTCTAGACGTGATTACTTATCTGAGTGAAGTTCGACATAAATTATGAAAGGGTGTTAATAGTAATTTACAAGGCTAAAATAATAAATATTATGTCAATGCTAGTTAGAAACATTTAAATCCAATGGGTTATAAAATTCATTATTTATTGTGGGGGTATAGGTCCGAGTGTGAGGGTTATACGTATGCTACGTGGGACTACATTGCATGTGGCTTAATGAGAAAGGCAACAAATCAATGGATAAATGAGATGGAGAGAAGGAGTAGACAATCTCGAATGAGGCTCAATACTATGGTAATAGGTGAATGTTTTTTGGAATATTGTGATTTTGATCTTTTGAGAAAAATCTAGCAGAGTAACAATGTTTTTTCAAAGAAGAGTCCCCTTTGAATGGGGATGCCTTGGGTATTTATAAGATTTAGTTATGAATTTCGTTCATTAGATAGTGATTACAATCAACTATTCTAAGTGAATGAGCCATCATATGAGCTTTGCATAGGTTTAGGTCCATTAATGGTCTTTAATGTATGAGCCTTATTGAGAAAGTTTGAATCGGACCAAATGATCTAACAGGTTTTACACCAAGACCATCAAGCCAAATATTTCATAATCATCCCAAATTATGGGCTTGACTCTCTAGATCTTGCCATCTCGATCTAAAGAATCAAACCCATTAAAATATTAGGTTAAAAGCCCATGAATCGAATTTAGTCCTCTACATTTACTTATTGACTAATTACTTCTATTACATCAAGTTGTTTTTAACGTTATTAAAATCGATCTATTATTAGTGATAATTCAAATATGATGAAGGTGGAAACCAATTGGCCTATTTTGGTTGATCATGAGAAGAGGTTTGCAAGGGTAAGGAGTGTCATGAGAGTATACTCTTGGTAGTCATTAAGGTGACCTATAAAGAGAGGATGCTATGAATGAATCAAATTGGAAGAACTACTTAACCCAATTGTAACTAAATGTGATGAGGACATCACATTTTCAAGAGTAGATCGCGATCCCTATATGAGCAAAGTTCCACATGAATTGTAGGAAAGTCTCAGTAGTGATTTATAAAATTAAGATAGTGAATATCATCAAGTCAAGATTAATTATGAACTTTTATGTTTAGTAGTGAAAAAGTTCCATTGATCACCATTAATTTGACTATTAATTACCATTAAACCGAGACATAATAATTGAAAGTGTTAAATTGTTCGAAATTTTTCAAATTGAAAAAAAAATTAATTAAATAAAAGAAGTTTACATCCCTGTGATGTGAGCATCACAGCTCTAAGGTAACGTTTAGTTATTGGTACTGGATAAGATAAAGAGTACTGGACAGTACAAAACAAGAAGAACTGGATAAAATAAACTTTTGTACCACATTAGGTTTGTTCAGTATTGAACAAGGATTTTTGTGCTATCCAATGTTTGAAATTGCAAAGTACTGGACTGAATATAGTAAATTTGACAGTTTTACCCTTCTGTTATAGTAAATTTGTTTTTTGCCTTCTATTATTGTTTTTTTTCCCTTTCTGGTTGTACATACAGCCTCAGCCTTTTATGTAAGATACATGATTACTCCCCTCATATCATCATATTCTTCTAGGGCTCATTTTTGTTTAGTCTAGAATAGTTTCCAAGTATTCAAATGAAAACAGATTAGCATTGAAGATGCCATTCGAATTTGAATCTTTTTCACTTTTACACATGAAATTTAAAAATGCTATATTGGTATATCTAATTAAATATTTTACTCTTAAAATACTCGATCAAATACTGGTGAATAATAATTTTAACTTGGTAACCACCTTATACATCGATATTCCTTCAACTAGTTTTTTTCACACTTTTTCCACTATAGTCTTGAAATCTGGGTGACTAATCCTGCAATAGAAGAATTTGAAGGGAGATTTCCTTTGCACAACTTCAGAATTTGCATGTACTAGCAGTAGAAACTCCTAGATTGAGAACTTTCACTTTTGTGTTAGCAAACTTTGAGAGCCAAGCCTGACTTAAAATAACCCTATCTAAATGTCTTAGAATCAAATTTGTTAGGCAACAAATTGTCCAAGTATGGAAAATCCTAGAAGATTGTGCATCATCCATCTCTACTTCATAATGAAAATTATTGAAGTCATCGATTCCTTTAGTGAATAGAACGTAACCCCCCACTTTATCTTCCAAGCTATGACACTTAGTAAGATCTCCCAAGTTGACCCAAGGCTCTACAATTGAACTTTTACAATTTAACAAATCATTCCACATAGCTCTTCTTGCTGATTCTGAATTTGCACCATAGACAAAAGACGCAACACAAGCAAAATCAGTCCTCACCATCTTGCAAGCATAGTGTACAACTTGGTTTGATGAGGAAATCACATTTATATTCCAAACATGGGGATTCCATATAACTCATATACGACCAAAAGGGTATGCCTTAAGTTGCCAACTAGGAAGCAAAAGAAGAGTGGCTAGACTTATCATCACAATTGCTTGAGTTGTCACCCAACACACCCAACTCCTCGACAAAGCCATGAGAAACTTCCAAGGCATTAGGAAAGGCAGATGCCCCACCACCATCATTGCTAGGTTGGTAGTTGTCATAGCTACTGGAAGTTGTATAGCCTGCGGACAGACACGAAAGCAGAGCAGATCCAAGTGCCCGGATTTCCTCAAAGCATTAGGAACGGCATGATGACGGCAACTGGAAGTTGTCGAAGGCATCAGGAACGGCGTGACGGCGGCGACTGAAAGTTGTCGAAGGCATTAGGAACGGCGTGACAACAACGACTAGAAGTTGTCGAAGGCATCAGGAACGGTGTAACGATGGCGACTGGAAGTTGTCCAAGGCCTTAGGAATGGCGTGACAACGGCGACGTTCAAACTTGCGGCCGATTCCACGATGAACATCAGTGAAGGAGCAGCATCGATGGGTTTAGCAGCAACTAAACAAGCAAAAGAAAAGTATGAAGGGAAAGTTGGGGATTTCGAAAAGAATGATTTTTTTTTTCAGTACCGTATTTTTTATATCGAATTACACGCGGTATAAAAATTTTCTATTTTATCCAGTGCCTCATTGATTTTTTGTCCAATACTTTCTTCATGGATGACAACTAAATGGAGAACAAAAAAATTTATCCTGTCTAGTACCGGATTTTGATGCTAACAAAATGCAACTTAACGGAGACTCCAATATGCTAGTATGCATTTCATTGGATATCTCTATTTTTTTTCAATACTTTCGAGGATGTGCGGTATAATTTTCGCATCAGAAATTAATCCTCTTGAAGAAGCTTTGTCCAGAAACCAAAAAGTGTAGTCAACCTCGGACATATCACGCTACTTTGATTTGGGAACTATTGGGAAGAACAATTAAAATACATTTTTGGGGTGTGGAGGGCGGGGGGTTGCTATGGCAATCCTTTCAACACCATTAGACTATACAAATTTTACGAGAATGTCGGTGTCAAATGCAAAAGAACTTCTATTTATATTAACTAAATTACAATTCGATTGAAATGCATAATATGGGGGCCAAAATTACTTATTGTAAACTATTGCAAGGATGGAAAAATTGACACGGCTGATTATTTTCGATTTCTAATTTATCATTCAAGTTCTAAACCTATCATGATTTTGTTAATAAAGTATTAAACTTTTCAAAAAGTACATACGAGTTTTAAGCATTTTCTTTCTATTTAAAACTCAAAATACTATAAGTTTAGGTTTGCGAGTATACAATCACTCTTTCCATCCCCAATACCTATGTATAAAAATAAATCTTAAGTTTTATACCCTATAAAAAAATACTCCATCAAAAAATCAGATTGAATACTCTACATGATCAAATACTTTATATGATTTGACATGCTTAGATAATTAAACTCATTGTACGTATACATCATTAATTAAGTTCTATTTGATAGGGTATAAAAAAAAAATACCCTATCAAAAGTTTGGTCAAATACTTTACATAATAAAATAACTTACATAATTCAGCTTGTTTAGATAACTAAATCCACTGAATGTATATATCATTACTTAAACTTAGAGGCACCATTTGGTAAGTAGACGATATTTGATGGACTATGGAAAAATGAGACCACAGTGATGGAGAGTGCTTCGGAACTATATAATAAAACACATGGCTTTATAATAAACTCCACTAGATGGAATGTATAACACATTGCTTTTCTTGGCATCAGATAAAGATAAATATCAGGAAGGTGGGATCTCATTTACCATCCGATGTGTAAGGGCTATGTGTGATCAAGAATCCCTTTGTGGTACACCTCATTGAAGCAACATCTTATTTTAATCATCTAATGTTCTTACTGCCTTTGTGGGAGCAACTTCTCTCCTGTTTATTCCACCAGCACACATGATTCTTTCCTTTTGCAGTGGTGGTCTGGTTCGTAGAATGGATATACGCTCAATTTCATGACTTTTAAGTAAACTATTGCTTTTTGGATTACATTTGTTAGGATAGAATTTGCATGTGTGTAATCCTTTTTCCTATCAGCACTTGTATATCTATCTATCCAGCTTCAGAGTTCTCGAATGCACTAGCTTAACAGGTAGGGTCCGGCCGAGAGGATCCCTTCTTATTCTTCGGTCATTGAAGATCTCCCCCGTATAGCACGAGCGAGGGAGGGAGGGAGGAAGGAAACTCACCCCTTACAATTACATATTATCATTATAATGGATTTTAATATGAGTACCATTTTTGTTAATTTATTCATGTATGATTATTTGAATTATAAGCAATCAAGAGGAATAGAGAAAACTATCTTATCATTGATCCTTAACTTAAAAAATTCGTAATTAATTATATATATAAAGCTGGTTAAGGATCAAGATACCATTCGTATAATTACTAGTTGTAATTTAACTAAAATTTCAATTTTGAAATATAAAAAAAAAGTATATTTTAGTTATCAATATTTACTTATTTTTCTATTTGAATTCTCAATATTTTCAAAATCTTATTGAAAAAAGGAGGCTTTTATCAAATTTAATAAGTTTTTCATTAATTCGTGATATGTATCAACTTTATATTGATTTATAATAATTAAATTAATAAAATGATGATATTAAATATATTTATTTATATTATATAATAAAAATTCATATTAAAATATTTAATGATATAATATAATTTTAAAAATACAAAAATAATAATTAAAATAAAAAAATTTGTTGAACAATTTTGTGTATATCCTTATTATCTTGAGCAACTAGCTCAAGGCCAATTGGAAGTCAATATATGGCTAATACGAATAGAAACTTTAATATATTTAATAAAATTTCTATTTTTTGACTTTTCCTATTTCAAAATTGGATAATCGAGCTTTACTAGTACGTGGTCGGAAATGCATAATAAATTTTCTTCATTACATATCTTTTAGAAATTTAGAGGTCTAAGTAACTAAATATCTAGCAAAATGGAAAGTATTATTGGTTTTATTCTATTTGCCACACTAAATAAACAAGCTACAATCATATAATATAGACTTAAGGAATTTTTAAAATGTGTTTTCACTTTCTGTAATTTTTAAATATGCATACTTACTTTCTAATTAGTTCTTGAAACTCCAAAACCCTTTACATTTATTTAGTGGTTTATGGTTTAGAATTTAAGGTGTAGCATATAAGAATGGGTTTTAATAATGATTTAAAATTATATATATATTTTTTAAAAATTAAAGAAAGGAAAAAATATGATTATCTAGAGTCGCATCAAAATTTACGATGAATGTACTATTGGGCCAAGTAATCAATTAAATTTAAGTTTTGACATAACAACTTCACACGTGAATGAAATTGCATGAATATAGAGCATAGCTCTCAATAATAGTAAATATATTGTACATATCGAAACAATACTGTGGAATCTAACATGGAAATGGCGATTTACGCAACCAAAAATGAACCAGCCAGTGGCCATAATGCTTTTCCACCCAAAAATTTCTCAGCAAATGGAAGGGAAGGGAGAGGTCGATTTGGTGAATAGGTCCGTAAGTGGTGCATTCTCCACTAATCGATCATTCGTGCCCATTAAGGGTCTTGACTCGAATCGAGGAGACGACTGGAATTTTAGGTCGTCTATTCCATCCAAAAGTTTGGCATCGCGTATTCAACTTTCTTTTCCTCGATTTTTTTTTTTTTATTTGGCTGCTATGTGACAGCCGTCATAATATCAGCTTCTATATCTGGTTTGTGTAAAGCTCATACTAATCTAAATATATTTTAATTAATTATATAATAAAAATAATGATAAATTACAAAAAAAGAAGAAGAAAAAAAATTCAAAGCCCTAAGGGCTTTAGCTTGGGCCAGCCATATTGCTCCTAGGCTTAAGGGGTAGGAGCACCAAAGTACAGTAGATGGCATGACTCGCTTTGAATGGTGGATAGCTAGACGAAAAAGAAAAAAAAAATCATTTTGATCCGTCAAGTATCTTATTGGTTCTTTTTTCTTTTTTTCCTTTTAATTTTCAAGGGTGCTTACTCTTGCTGACCACCCAAGCTAAGCCTTCGAATTTTTTCAAAATTATATATATATATATGGTAAAAGACAGTGAAATTTATCAAACCAAAACTTGATATATATGTATATATGTGTGTGTCTACATTTATACTTGGATTAAAATGGCAAAACTTATCAATCTAAAACTATATACACTAATCCTAGCACCTTGGTCAAAATTTAAGTAAACCTTTTGGTTGCCATAAACCAAATATATATTTTCATGCATCTATCAAATTTATTAATGTTGCAAAATGTCATCAACTTTTTGATGTGTGACAAATTAGATTATAAATTGGAATATCAGATGGCGCAATCAAACCTTATCCTGCTATTGATTTTATCAATATTTAATTTTGATTTTTATTATAGATCAATCAAACATATGAATCTTTGATTGATTGATCTAATTTAACTTTGAATTGCTTTGAAACCCGCTTCTTACATCCACATTCATATAGGTTTCCATTTCAAATTCCGTAAAAATTCAATATATAATCTAACATTGCCCTAACTCCGAAGATTCAAATTTGAAGGTGTTCCCCGCTTAGCGCATGGAGGGCTGGATACAAACATATGGCTTTGAAACGAATCACGCCGTATGACCTAATGCCGCCTTTTTCAAAAAGTGGCATCCCCAAATTAAATGGTTTGGAACCACGCAAGTGGTCCTTGATCTAAGAGATATGCCCAAGCCCATTCTCTATTCTATATTCCATTTTATGAACCCCAATCAGCCTGTATGTCAGACAGTCGCCACATGTTTCAGGTCAAAGGCCATCTTATTAGTTAATAGTGTATTTTTCTTTTTCAATTAAGAAACATTTACGTATTAAGATATTGATTAACATATAAGACTCTGCCTTTAATATCTGTCACAGCCAAATAAGTATAAAGGGACAGCTCTATTCATCTGCATGTGCTTTGTGCTTGCTCTCTTTTTGCTCTCCAAACATTTTCCTTCTTTCTCTCTTTATTCTCTCTCAAGTCAATACTTTAATAAATTTTAGGGTTATATATAAGTAAACCCAACTCAGAAGTGATAACAGTTTTGAGTTTCCTTCCCAAAAGAACCAAACATGTCTGATTCTTCTCCTTCTCCTTCCTCTTCCTCTTCCTCTTCCTCCATATGGCTTGTTTCTTACATAAAGCTCAAGTCCTTCACTAAAATAAGACGTTTCCTAGTCTGCAAATCAAGTATAAAAGTCCACAAAGCACCAGATAAAACTGATATTTCCACAAACCACGCACGTCTCGAAGATATTAATCAAACGAATCAAATAGAGGAGGATGATTCCATGATGTTGCTGCAAAAAGCAGTCAAGAGGCTGCACTTTGGAAATTGGGAAGAGAAAGAGATTGGTGCTAAGGAGATTGCCAGAATGGCTAAAAGTGATGTGAAAATAAGGAAGTTGATGGCTGAACTTGGAGTGATAACAGCTCTGGTTGATATGGTGGTGCCGGACCGGGTTTCGCGGCGAGGCACCGCGGTTAAGGCCTTGATCGAGCTGGCTAATGGGGCACACTCGTAAGTTTGCTGATACTCTTAATTTGTTATATCAATATTCTGTCGCAGAATGGTTGTGTTATAGGCTTAATATTGATTACACTAGACGAAAGATATCGGGGATTAATACACCACCGATAATCAAAACTCAAAATATTTATTTATCGCTGCATCATTTATGCTAGTTTAATTTTGAATTATACTACACGTAATTTATGAGAACAAATATGTTTTTAGAGGACCAAAATTTTAATAGAAGACAATGAAAAATGTAACACACAAAGAAGAATACGATAAGCGCATCATGCCTCATAATTATTCAATAAATGGACTTAGTTGCTAAAAATGATATTTCCTTCATTTTATTTTGATTGGTCTTATTAGATTAGGAAAGAATACTACTAAATAAAAATGGGAGGAAATCTGATTTGCAATCATTATGTATATATTACAACCGGTAGAAGGAGGAATCCGATTGTACCATTAAGTTATGAGGTCTTCGCCTAATTTATGAATTAAGATGTGCACAAGTACTGTTCTATCAAATTAGAAATTAGGATGTTTTATGATGAAGATTTTTAGCTCAGGAATCTCAATCTATGCAGTAGACTTAAGTGTTGTCAGGACACAGGAGTGCACAGTTTGGAATTATTAGGTCATATATATTATACTATATTGAATATAAATGGTCAAAGAAAGAATACAGACATATCTACGTGGTTGAGCAACCATATCGATATCATATTAATTTATTAATAATTGCCAAAAAAAATAAAAAATAAAAAAAGACTATTACAGTTCACTATATATTATATATTGTTTTTCTTCAACGAGATCGAATGTTAAAAGTTCTGTTTGATTTGTTCACTTTTCGTTGAATAAACATAGTGTTGTTTCCCAATGGTCCGGTCCGGTCCTGTCCATTCAGAAGTAACCGTGTTTAATTAGCTTATAATATAAATACTAATACTAACTACTACTTGTTTCGGAAGATCACGATTAGGATGATCCTATAGAAAAAATTTAATTAAAAAATAATGCTAAAATTTACACTATTCTACAGATTCTAATAATACTAATTAGATTGATCTAAACCTGGACTAACCCATTTGGCCAAAAACCTATTTTCATTTATCCTTGCACAAGTTTACGTGTGACTATGTCGACTAGTTTAAATTTTATGATAAATTGTAAATACGTTCTTATATTTATTTTATGTGTTTCTTTAAAATAATTAGGTATTTAGATAAAAAAATACATTTAGACTAGTATATAATTATTTTATCATTCATTTTGTGCTTTTTCTTTATTCAAATTTCTAGTATTTTTCTTATTATTTTATCTAAGGATAAAATAGAATTTAATAATATAATTTTTTAAATACTAGAAAGATTTAAACATTTAATTTTAAATATAAAAAATCTAAGTATACATAAAATAGCAATAAAAAACCATTATATAGTTTAATTAATTCTAAAATTTATCTCTCATAAAAAAAATGATATTATTTTATAAAACTCTCTTAGGATGACTAATTTGTTCCTTTTAAATGACAAAAGTAAAAAATTTCAAGGATAAGGTTTGGTTATGGCCATGTCTGAATCTACCTATGTTTTCAAACAAAACACCACCACATCATTCGCTGACTCAGAAAAGCATTATTGCAATGTCGTACTAATGGCCATGGAAAACTCATCTGAGTGGGAGCCCCTACTAGCTAGCTAGGCTAGTACATTATAATTCATACATGCACTTCTTGACTTTTGTAGGATATACGTATTATTTTTAGTGTTCACGTGGTAGTTTACTCTAGTTGCAGTGCTTCTGACTCCGTAGTCTGGGAACTGGGTTTTCTTTTTGTACATTTTTGTTTCCCTTTCAATGAACAAACATGGGAACTATTATGAGAGAATAGATTCCCAATTTTAAACAAGAAATGTTTCATTATTAAATTAAGGAATGAGATGCATGGAGATTGTATTATTGAGGCATGTGTTAGCTGTCTAATCATAGGAACTACGGAAATTATTAACGAATGATTAATTGAATATCACATTTTAGAGAATTAGCTAATAATAAAGGAATACTTCAAATGTAATTTTAAGATCTACTTCATATATTCGTTGAGGTGAGATTCTCAAATATTATGATTCCACAATATCATAATCAAGATATTATTCAATAATCAATGATAATCCTTTCAGGAAGAAAGAAAATTTTTTGTATATAGGAGAACAAAATTACGACTCCTCCAAGCTCTCAATAACCTTGATTCTTAAAACATAAATAATGAAAACTTTAACTTTTGCAAACTATAAAACTGATGATGATTAAAAAATGTTATGAAAATTAAGTGTAGTTGTTCAGATCACACATATCCACATGATCATTGGACTATTAAAAAAGTCTCCCATGTTGATCTAACTTTCAACCATAGATCTGAATTTCAGAATCTTGTTGACTATTCTGGGATTCATTTATATTCCTGTCTCTACTTTGTACGACTTTTTATGTTTTCAAGGAAACCCTTTAATTTTCATATTATTCCGAGGTGAAACATGTTCTTTATTCTGACTCCCTGCTTACTTCTCGTGCTCTTACCTATGGAGTATTCTGAGAAAGTACTTTACTTGGGCGTAAACTTACTAATAGATGTGCAAATATCATTTTCCTAAAATAGTACTTCAATATTATAACTTTTCTGTTCTCTTCACTTTCATGATAAAGATAAAATATGTAAGTTATACACACTAAACTAATAAGATTGACTAAAGATAGATACAATCTGAAAAACAGTGAAACATGATCTGGTAAGTACCTGAAAAATGAAAGTGCCTCGACATGCCGTTAATTTCATTCAATATATATTGAATTTGACGTAAGTTTAACAGTCTAATTACAGTTAATTTTGGCAATATAATCTACATTATTAAGATATTTCAAATGAGAATCTATTGAACTATCCTATAAAGTGGATCATGATAATATTGTAAGACAGTTTGTATGATATCATTTCAGAGTTGATTAAGCTATGGATAGTGCTTGTGAAGTCAAGAAATTCAATGATTATTTCTCATAAATGTTGAAGATAATTGCAAACAAATAATTAGATGCACATAAATCTTTTAAATTTTTAAAATATGATTTTATCACTTAAAATTATAATTGAAAATGCTATTAATAGTTTAGTGATAATTTGAGAGTATATATATGTATTTTTAAAAATTATAAAAAATTAAATTATATTTTAAATATTTAGAAATCTACCAGTATCCAATTAATAATTGACGGTATATTTACAATTTGCTTAAAGCATTATCTTCTTTAGTGAATATCTTTGACTTCTTCTTTCATCTTGCCAACCATGTATATCTGACTTGATTATTTTATAATCTTTATTTTTAGGAACAAAGTCCTAATGTTGGAAGCTGGAATCTTGTTGACCCTACCAAAGGACGGTGACGCAATTGATCAAGAAACAAGACATGGGTTTGCCGAACTACTCTTGTCGCTATCTTCCTTAAAAAATTCCCGTTTATTGCCTCTAGAGTCATCACGAATAATACCATTTATACTAGGATGCATTATTGATGATTCAACTTCAACTCTTGATACCAAGGACACTTGTTTGGGTACGTTGTACAATCTATCCTCAATTTTGGACAGTTCTAAATCGTTATCCTCAAATGCTCTGGTCCAAGCACTCTTGACACTATCCTCAACAAAGGAAATTTCAGAAAAAGCCCTCGCAACTCTAGGAAACCTTGTGTTAACCTTTCCTGGAAAAAGGGTCCTAGAAACCAGCCCTTTGGTGCCCAATAGCTTGATAGAGGTCTTGACATGGGAGGACAAGCCCAAATGCCAGGAATTAGCAGCTTATATTTTAATGATTCTGGCTCACCAAAGTTCAATCCAAAGGGCTAAAATGGCTAAGTCTGGCATTGTGCAAGTACTCCTAGAATTGGCATTGTTAGGGAGCTCTCTAGCACAAAAGAGGGCATTAAAACTGCTCCAGTGGTTCAAGGATGAAGGCCAAACGAGGATGGGACCGCATTCCGGTCCACAAACGGGGCGGATTTCAATGGGATCGCCCATCAACCAAAGGGAGGCTCAAGAAGGGAAGAAAGTGATGCAAGAATTGGTGAAGGAAAGCCTCCACAAGAACATGCAAATAATCACCAAACGGGCGAATGGTGCCCCAAGTTCATGTAGATTGAAGGCATTAGTTATTAGTACAAGTTCGAAAAGCCTGCCCTATTGATCGAGAGAGTGCTGCAGGTGTTTTGCACCGCATCCAACTCAATCAATAAAGCTTCCCTTGAGTGAAGGATAGTGCATATAGAGAAAATTGCATTTCTTGTGCTGGATCTCTTAGTGACTTGTACATGATGAACAAATAATATCATTTTTTTTTAAAGATTCACTTTGATTGTATTGTCCTTGAAGTATAGCTTGAGTTGCAACATTTCCTTGATCAAAGCTATTAAATCAGAGCTTAAGAAGGCTTGGAAAAAAAGATCCAATATTAAATATTAAACATCGATAGTATCGGTCGTTATGATTGCGTTCCTATATTTATTCATAACCTATTTTTATTCTTCCTAAAATCATAGATATAGAATATATATATATATATATATATATCTATATTTATATATATTATGGAAGTTGATGTAGAGAAACTATTCACAAATTTTGTAGTAGTTTATTATCACAATATTTAGATCCATATTTTGGCAACCCATGTTTAGTTAGATGTAAATGAGTCAAACCTACCAATTAAGCCATTTGAATTTGATTCGATTTCAACTTGGCAACAATTGAGTTAAACTTAAGTTTAAGTTATTTGAGTAATTTATCAAGTTGAAATTGAGATTCATGATATTTAGCTCAATTAGCTTGTAAGCCTAATTGAACTTGAATCAAGATTTAATATTAATCAAATTTGAGTTAGGTTTGGATATTAAATGTTATTTTAATTAAAAGAAAATATTTTTTTTAGTTGATTGAGTCTAAACAAGTTTAGGTGAATCAAATTCAAACTTATTGAATACAATTTTGAGATGAGCTAAAACACAAAATTCTAAGTTTGATCAAACCTAAATCAAGTTTTAGCTCAAACTCAATTTGTGTCATTTCGGCTCAATTTATATACAACCCTAATCATGTTATTAAGTTCATGTCTTTATTTGTAATGTCCTTCGTACTCTCCATAGTTGCATACATATAATTATATATTGCATGAAATTTTAAGGGGAGAAACTATCACAAATCATTTGGAAAACTTATTTTATGCCGTCTAGACCAAGATTTTTACAATTTAACAACAGAATCCCCATGTGATTGCTTTCGTAATTTATTCACTATCTACTTTTGTACATCCCAGTATTATATACCTCTAGCAATTTAAACCGAAACCCTTCTTTTAGGTGTTCTGGTAAATATTTTTCAAGATTCAGCATTATTTCATATTTAAAGAGCAAAAAGCTACTTTAATATAGAAGATTTTTATTTTTCAGACAATAATATTTGGGGAAATAAACATCTATTTCGTTTTAGTAGATAGGCATTTTGAGCAAAAATCTAATTCCTTGCTTACAAGTACATATGTATATATTTGTGTAGCCTCCAATTTATAAAAATATGACGTTGTTTCATTTCTATAAAAATATTACAATCATTTTCTATTTCCGTGTCCAACCAACATATGTGGGCTTTGCTTAGTCCAGTAGGGCTGTAGTTAAATCAGAGTTCAAGAGTGATGAAACCAGAATTGAATGCCCGAGTCCGACACTGAGACTCGTCTGCTTTTATGGGGGGCCGTCTGCCATCTGAGTAGGCCCATTTTATGCTACCTTTTAAGTTTAGAATTCTTAAATATAACATTTAATTTAATTTTTATTTATCAAATTTTATATAAAAATTTAAAATTTTGTTAAATAACATATATAATTGAAATTTATTTATTAAATTCACCACCTTAATAAGATAATGAAAACGTAAAGCATTAAAAAGGAGTTCATGTAGAAATATAGTAACAGGTAATCTAGCATTTTTTATACTATTTTCCCACTTGAAGATGCTTCGGTTTTATTTACCTTTACTTTTATTTTTTTATTTTTTCCTTTTCATGAGGTACGTATTTGCAATTTCTAAGACCTACTTTTGGGGGGAACAGAGGAAGAAAGATCTTGATGTTATGACTAAGTATCGGTATAAATAGGAATTAATGGAAACATCAAACAGAATCATGGATGTAAAAGAAACAAAGCCGCTTTGATATAAACATGGGGGGACACTTTGCCTTGTCAATTTCCCCCACGAAGATCGGCGCAATTATATCATGGTTAATTGCAGGGCACCCCAAGCATGGGGCTAGAAATTATTTATTCCACAATCATGATCGGCGCAATCATACTCGGCATCAGATTTTCCAGGATGAGTTCTTCTACCTCTATAAATTTATGCATTTCCAAGGCATATGCACTCATTACTCAAAATAAAACACACATCCTTGTTAACAATCCAATAGTAGTAGACAACATAACATGGCTCTGGTGCCTGAAGCTGCAATCTTCCATGTATTAGTTGCCATTTGGGAACTTTGGGCATCACAAGCTTGGTCACTCGAGCTGCTTGAATTGCTAATGGATGGAATTTGATTTGGGAGTGATAATAAAAAGTAAGAAATTGGAATGGTGATTATTGATGAAGAAATGAGTAAGAATAGATGAATCGAAGTTTTAAGTCATTTTTGGAAATAATATGGAAATATGAGTTGATAATGTAAAGCTAAAATGAAGTTTATGTATTAATTTGAAAGAGGATAAAATTTAGAAAATTTGGCTTTAATTTGAGGTGATTCGAAGTTAAAATAAGTAAAATACGATATTTTGAAGTTGTCGTAACTAAAAATTGGTAGTAAGTTAAGAACGTTTAATTTGCAAAAAATCTAGAAAATTTTAAATAAGTTGATAGAGGGTTGAATTGGGAATCAATTGACTTTTGTTTGACATGATTTGGAGTTCAAAATGAGTGAGATATGCTAGATTTAGTAAAGTAAGTGCATGAAAACTCAAATTTGGAAATTGTGTTAATTGATGCTAAATTGTAATTGGTTTAATAAAGTTTGAATGATGTGTAATGAGAATGATAAATCTAGAAATTTCATGATTAAATGTTCATCTTTTAGTATGTTTTGTGCATTATGATGATTGACTCATTAATAGTAGTTGTTTAAGCGAGTTGACTCAATACTTGACTTACTGAACTATATTTGAATACCTTTGAATGTGCTTTTATGTTGTTTATGATAATCAAATCATTCTTCATGAAATTTAAGATTGATCAAATTTCATCAACTAAAATCATCAAAATTGTGTTGTTGAATGAGTTTTGAGTTAATCACTTTTTTATGGAAAGATTCACCCCAAGATTAGATTTCCATAAAGTATTTTATCAAAATTAAAATCATTTTCACCAAACAAGTGATTAAAGTTTTGGATCAAGATTATTTCAAAAATGTGTTTCATCTTCTTGAGCAAGATAACCAATTTCAAAATGTGTTTATGGGCTTTATTAGTAAATGGGCTTAATTTATAATAGCTAGACTTAAAACCAAATATACCTAATAAATAAGTTGAGCCTTTTAATAAATAGTTTATTTAGGAAAAATAATAAAAAGAGTGAGGCCACCCTTTGAGAGGATTGAATGAGCCTAAATTTGGTTCTCTTGAATTGAACTAATTCCTTTTGAATTGACTCTTTTAAAGTGGTCCAAACTTAGAAATTAAGGAAAATAAAATTAATTAATTAATTAAAATTAAAATTAAATAGATTAGGACTAAACTTCTAAAAGATAAACTGAATCCAATTATTCTTAATCAGTGTAATCTTATCCTAATCTGTTAACAACCTTTGAATCGGTTCAATTAACAAATTGATTCACTAAATTAATTAAAGGAAACATAAAATTATTAATCAGCTTAAAATAGTGGATTTACTTAGAACCTCTATATAAATATACTAGCTTAAATGGGTTTACATCTAATACAAATCAATAATTATGTTTTAATTGCATATTACTTTCTAATTGAGTTGAAAGATCAGCTAATTGAATATCATCTTATGGCTCTACCTTTTTCAGGTACAAAATAGTTGTATGCTGCATGTTAAAATTAGGAAAACTAAAATGGTTTATTACTTAAACTTAGCTTAAGTTTATGTAATGCTAATTGTGTGTGGTCACTTGATCTGGAGAGTGACACTCTTGGATTACGTTTAGCTCAGATTGTTGGGATAATACAATAGTTATGCGCTTGGGTTACAAAGGTGGTGCGGTGAGTAATCGATAGGGTTAATACTTACACAAAGTGGTCATGGAAGCGGAGAGAAGTCGACTAAATGCCGTACGGGGTGCGGGTCTCATAGGTATAGTAGGAATAGGCTACAACCATAGTGGCAAGCCATACGTTTAGAGTGAATTGAATAAGGGTCAATTGCTAATAGTTTGTGAACAAAATATAGGTGAACTATTACTTTAGGGACTATGATATTACAAGTTCAAGAGCTTCAATGATAGTTGCCACTTCCTTTAGATATAAAAAAAATTTATAAATTTTGTAAACATTGAAGTTTAAGAGCTTTATAAAGGAATTATTGTTCTAGTTAATATTAATAATCGTTTCCAAAACTTTGTAGATTTTCTAAAACATTTTCAAATGATAAAGTGTTTTCCTAAACTAAAGAATAATTTTAGGAAATAAAATTAGATTAAAAATCCACTCTTTGTATGGTAAGCCTTAGCATGATATACTTAAGTAGAATACGTGGTGGGCTATCATTGCCCTTAAGGTTTTGAGGTGTGACAAGATGGTTTAAGAAATTTTCTCAAAAGAAAATAACTATAGTGGCTTGCTCTCACAAGCTAAGTATAAAGGCAACCTTTAGGAATGAATCCTAATAAATATAAAAATAATTTAACCAAAAAAAAAATCAAAAGAATAAAATATAAATAAAGAAAAAAAAATCTTTTGATTATATATTTTTTTTCCTTTTCCCCTACATTTTATTTAATCAAATTGAGCATTTTTTCCTTTTCCCCCTACATTTTATTTAAGTTAGTCAAAATGAGCAAACTGATATGCCTATTTATCTAAACACCTATTTGGTTACAACTTATTTTGCCTTAAACTTTATAATTCTTGGACCTGAATCATTGAGTTTTTGAAAATAGATGAGCTATCCTTGTTAAGGTTTATGCACCCATTTAACCTTAACCTTCTTTATTTAAGGTTTAGTTGGTGGCAACTCCACAAAAAAATATTTGTTTCAAAGATTTTACTAAAACAAAAATATATTGCCTTTGCTTTTTGTTGAGTGGTTTATCTTAAGTGGGTTTGGTTTAATACAAGCTAGCTAAATGGAATGAGTGAAAATTCAAGCTTAACACTCAGACATTGAATTTGAAGTCACTTGCATAAGATGTATTGCATTTCCTTTCCTTGTTCTCTATTAATTAGTTCTTTAGGGCTTGATTTCAATTTTGCAAACTAGGTTGCAATTAAGATTTGGCAAGCAGTAAGTGGTGCAATTGAGGCAATAAGCCAAGAAATTACATGTAGATTTAAAAACTACTAGAAAAATTACAAATAATTCTTCTTGTAAGAACACGTTAAGGCTCTGAATCAATTCTAATACATTTTGACCTATAACTCCTATATAAAAACATTTAATACATCCTCAAAATTTCAAAATAATTTCATAAACCGTATCAAACATCTAACGCAGTGGAAGTCTTTAAATACAAAAATAACATTCTTCAAAAGATAATGTCTATTACAGTAAAATAATATAATTCTCCCAAATCCTAATCACCATAATAGTAATGGTAATCTTTTTGTTCCTCTTTTAGTGGCTCAACCAAACCTAAGTTATCTTCTAGGTTATCATCTTTCTCAACACCTGCATCTAAAAATATTCCCCAAAGGGTGAGTTAATACCCAATACGTATAACATAAACACACACACATGAATAAACATAAACAATTATCATATGCATTATGCAGTACTTAAACACATCGTTTCACGATATAATTTATGTCCACAAATAACAATATGGTACCTATGACCCCCTTAACACACTTAACATATTGGAACATAATTTTGTGATGAGAACTACCACTATAGGTGATGTGCTCAAAACTAAGTTTAAGCACATGCAAAACCAATTTGAAAGACAATCATACAATGTCAATCAAACTAGTTCAACAATTGCGCTAATCCTTAATGTTTATGAACCAATTCTTCAAACGTTGATGTGTTCAATCTCAAATATCCAAATGTGATTAGCTCTGATACCAAAAGATGATGTACCTAAAAGGGAGTTTAAGCACATGCAAATGAACCAATTTACAACCCCTAAAGGACAAGATCAAAATCTATTCAAAGTGAGACAAAATTGCGTGAACCCTAATTGATGGAATATGATCCAAATGATAAAAATCAATGAGATTAAATCACAAAGATGATAATTCTCAATTGAATCACGTAATCAACTCAGGTTCCAAGAGAATTCCAATCAAAACATCAACAATAAAACTGTGACCCCTCCTCATAACAAGGCCCTTCTACGCAAAACAATGTATAGTGAAATTGATTGCAATAATAAGTGACAAAACTAATCAATGATATATAATGACAAAAGAGGATACAATTGACACCAATTTTAGATCAAAGAACCACCCTAATCAATCCTAGATATGACTCACTAGTGATGAAAAGGAAAAACGCAATGTAGGGAATTGATATTACTCACAATTCTCTATGTTGTAACTCGCCACAATTCCAATTTTTGGATTGAAATTGATAAGAGCCAATGAAATTAGGAAGAACCCTAATCCCTTACACGAAAAGTGTATGCTGAAAATTTAAACTCCCCCCTCAAAAACCCATACTTGCTTCTTTTAGGGTTAAAATGTCCACAAAATTACAACTATGCCACTTTAGGGTGGCCGGTCCTAAAACACCAATTACAACCAAATAAAACGTCCCAAAAACTTACAAAATAAATGGTTCCAAGGAAATAAAAAACAAATAGAAATAGCCTTCAACATGTTAGCTCTTCAATAGGATTCGTCGGTCCAGCTCATCGCCGGTTTAGGTCATTCCATAGATAACCCACAAGCTGAGTCTTAATGAGTTTGTCCATCGCCCTATAAAGCCTGATAAGTTTGCTTGCTAGAATACGTAATACATAAGTAATAGAAAAGAGGTTAGTATATAAATAATTTCGGGGTCGATTTGCTCAAAAAAGATCATCATCGCCAAGATTTGAAATCCTTTGGCTCTTACCCTAATGATAGGTCTTGTAGGATTTTGATTATTATCATCTCCTCGAGCCTCAAAAAGATTTGTCTTCAAATCTGATAGATCAAATGTAGTAGAGACTCTGTATCCTCCTAGCAAACCATTTGAAGAAGTATCATTGTAAAATCCCAATATCTGAAATACCACAGGGGGTGATTGCTTTCTTTCCTCCATTTCTAGGATATATCTCATCTACAACACATATAATGATCCATCATCCACTAAGGTCTTCCCTTTCTCAACCTGTTCCATTGATATTGTTGCCTCCTTTTCTGATTCACCTGTATGTCACTGACCCTCATGGCCCTTTAATGGTTGGCTCAACTGCTCATAGCCCCCTAAAATCTCTAAAGGTGGACACAACTGTCTCTGAATAGTCTGGCCCTTTGGTGATGAGCTCATTTGACTCTGACCCTCAGAGTCCTCTAAAGGTTTGCTTAACTGCTTATGAACCTCTAAAACCTCTGAAGGTGAACATAACTTCCTCTAAACAATTTGGTCCTCTGGTGGTTGGCTCATCTGACCATAGCCCTCAGGATCCTCTAACGGTTGGTACATTTGTGTCTAGCAAATGTTGTCCTCTGTATGTTAGCTCATGCAACTAGGAGCCTTAGGAACCTCTGAAGGTTGGCATGTCTACTTCTACACAATGTGGCCCTCTGAAGGTTGGTTCATGTGGTTATGATTCTCAGGAATCTCTGATGGTTTATGGATCTGTTGCTGAACCTTTTGGACCTCTGAAGGTAACATTGGATTCAGAATGATGCGTTTACCCTCTTGCTGAAATACATATGTATTCCTGAAGCTATCATGTAAGACGCTCCTATCATATAACCATGGCCAACCAAGAAATATATGAGATGTACACATAGGAATAATATTATATTCAAGCTTATCACAGTACTTATCCCCTATACTGGAGGGTACCCTAGCCCTTTGGGTCACACACAGACTCTTATGAGCATTTAACCAATGTAATGTATAGGGTTTAAGATGCGAGATAGTTTCAAGTTCCAACTTCGATACTAATGATGCAGCTACAACATTAGTACAACTACCACCATCAATAATAATTACGCACAAGTTTCCTTGTACCCTACAAGAAGTATGGAACAAATTTTCTCTTTGTCCATCATCAATGGTAGGAGAGGAAGTCAATACTTGATGTGCCAAAGTAGTAGAAGTATGCACATCATTTGACATGGTTATTAACTAACTTCAATAAGTTAATAACACACTTCACTACAAGCACCACAACAACATACCCTTATACACCTACGGTGCACACACACACAACCAATACAGGAAATGCTTATTGTTACTTCAAGTAAAGCTAAATAAATGAAGTACATACAATCACTTCTAAGTAGTTAAGAATTAAATTCAACCAACAAGTATTTAAGTAATGAGTTTAATTACTTTCACACTTTAAATGTTTGTTTTTGAATTCAAATTCTACTACTTAAACCTTCCTTTCTTGCTTTGGCTTCACACTAATTAACTTCACAATAGGCAGCACTTAAACACAATCACAAATGCACAACTTTACTACCACACAACTCCCCTTTTGCTCATGATTCCACAATATTCACGCCACTAACAACAATTGTCTATACAACACACATAAAAACCAACGCCAAATATACACACCCTTCACTAAATTTACAAAAACACAACTCTACACGCAGACCTCTTCAAGTCACGGTGCACTTTCCCACTTCCACACAATATATCAAACCGCAACAACAACAACAGAGGCAGCTCAAATTTTAAATTCCAATTGAGTTCAATAATTGCAAGATTCCACAAATGATAAGGAGCTATTTCAAATTCAAATGAACATACAATTAAACAATTACTTAATGTGTGTTTTGAAATTCAAATTTCTTCCTTAACTCACACTTTAATTCTAAAAATTCAAATATGAAAATCACAACTACTACTCCTCAAATCCGAAAATACACAAGACAATTTACTCTCATCCAATTGATCACAAAGGATCAACACTTCTTACTCCTTACGGTTCACCTCAAAGAAACTTCACACTCATGGTCAATTCTCAAGGAAACCAAGAATGTTACAAGTCTCCAAGTATACAACAACTAACAACAAGGATATCATTTCAACAACACAATTGAAATAACTCAATTCCACTTCACAATTCAGATCAAGGTGCTGACTCAACAACCCTTAATTTTCGAATTCTAAATTCAATCAACCCCTTCTCAAAACCTCAAGCTCTGGTACTAAAAGATGATGTGCTCAAAACCAAGTTTAAGCACATGCAAAACCAATTTGAAAGACAATCATACAATGTCAATCAAACTAGTTCAACAATTGCTCTAATCCTCAATGTTTTTGAACCAATTCTTCAAATGTTGACATGTTCAATCTTAAATATCAAAATGTGATTATCTCTGATACCAAAAGATGATGTGCTTAAAAGGGAGTTTAAGCACATGCAAATGAACTGATTTACAACCCCTAAAGGACAAGATCAAAATCGGTTCAAAGTGAGATAAAATTGTGTGAACCCTAATTGATGGAATATGATCCGAATGATAAAAATCAATGAGATTAAATCACAAAGATGATAATTCTTAATTGAATCAGGTAATCAACTCAGGTTCCAAGAGAATTCCAATCAAAACACCAACAACAAAATTGTGACCCCTCCTCACAACAAGGCCCTTCTACGCAAAACAATGTATAGTGAAATTGATTGCAATAACAAGTGACAAAAACCAATTAATGATATATAATGACAAAAGAGGATACAATTGATGCCAATTTTAGATCAAAGAACCACCCTAATCAACCCTAGATATGACTCATTAGTGATGAAAAGGAAAAACGCAATGTAGGGAATTGATATTACTCACAATTCTCTATGTTGCAACTCGCCACAATTCCAATTTTTGGATTGAAATTGATAAGAGCCAATGAAATCAGGAAGAACCCTAATCCCTCACACGAAAAGTGTATGCTGCAAATTTCAACTCTCTCCTCAAAAACCCTACTTAAGCAAGTATTTATACTTGCTCATTTTAGGGTTAAAATGTCTACAAAATTATAACTATGCCACTTTAGGGTAGCCGGTCCTAAAACAACAATTACAACTAAATAAAACGTCCAAAAAACTTACAAAATAAACGGTTCCAAGGAAATAAAAAACAAATAGAAATAGCCTTCAACATGCTAGCTCTTCAATAGGATTCGTTGGTTCAACTCAACGTCAGTTTAGGTCATTCCATGGATAACCCATAAGCTGAGTCTTAGTGAGTTTGTCCATTGCCCTATAAAGCCTGATAAATGTGCCTGTTGAAATACACAATACATAAGTAATAGAAAAGAGGTTAGTATATAAATAATTATGGGGTCGATTTACTCAAAAGGATCATCATCGCCAAGATTTGAAATCCTTTAGCTCTTACCCTAATGATAGGTCTTGTAGGATTTTGATTCCTATCAATAGGCCCCACACCCATGATCCCTTAATCCTTAAACTTGGTGATGAGAACTGTCGCTATGGGCCCCACACCCATGGTACACTTAATCTTGGTGATCGGAAGTGCCACTACGGGCCCTATACCCATGTTCACTTAAACCACTTAATCCTGGTGATGAGAACTATCATTATAGGCCCCATACCCATGTACACTTAAACCTGATGATGGGAACTACCACTACAAGCCCCACACCCATGTCCACTTAAACCTCTTAACCAACATTCGGCCCAGATCATTTCCAAGCATGTTCCATTAGAGACAATGTTACATAAGGATCATTGGGGTGCTCCTTAAGGATTTTCTACTACGGGCCTCTAGGCCAAGCCAAGCATATATAACATACAACTTAAGGTAGCGTTTGGTTGGCATTGGAATCTGGCACTAGACTGGACAAAATTTTTTGTCCTCCGTTTGGTTGCCATCCTTGAAGCAAGTACTGGACAAAACACGAATATGGTACTAGACTAAATCAGATATATTTATACCGTGTTTAATTCGGTACAAAAAATTCGGCACTGGACTACAACCCTATTTTTTCGAAATTCCCAATTTCCCCCTCAAAGATCTTGTGTTACTTTGTTCGGTCACTTTCCCTTCCTTCTTTGTTCTGCAATTTTTTCCTCAAGTCTCATCATGTAGTTGCTTCGGAGGAGGAACAACGGCAGCTCATCAGTGCCGGTCCTTCTCAATCGCTCGTCATGGTATCGGCCGCAAGTTCCACCATCAGGTTTATATGCTTCCATCTCTTCTCAAATCCTTGCTTCCTTTACAATGTTCGTCGCATGCTTGTTGGATTTTGTCGTCTGGTTGTCGTTGGTCCTTCTCTGTCGCTCGTCGTATGTTCCTCGCATGCTTCTTGCTTAGGGGGGGTTTAGCTGGTTATTTAGGTTGCTTAAGGGATAGGGTTTAGGCTAATGGATTTTGATTTAGGGTTTAGGTTAATGTTCCTCGCAGCTGTTATAAATCTATAATCAAATGATGACCCTACAAACATGAATCCCAGAATTAGAACACAGTGTGTGAAGAAGGACATTGATGAACCAGGAGACGCATCTCAAGCATATGCCCTTGACTTTGTGGAGCAATTTGTTTCACAAAATAGTAACGAACTGTTTGTAGACAGTGATGGTGTGAAGGTGGTCAAATAGAGGGTGCCTTGCAGCTCAAGTGCAAAAGGAATTAGAAGTGTGGCTAAGCTCGTGGAATTAGGGAAATCAATTGAAAAGATGGAAGTTTTTGAGTGGTTGGATGACGCTTATCTTGAATCTGTAGGGAAAGAAGGCAGGGAGGTAAATCAGAGAATTGTAGAAAAGCATTTCAACCATGGGGATGGAAAAGACTTAGCAGGCTTGTCTAAATCAGATGATGTAGGTAGAGAAAGAGATGAAATGTTTGATGTTGGAGTTTGCACTCAAATGGCAGTAGAAGCTATGGAAGCTTTATCACATGCATGTATCCCTAGTAATGCATGTTCTGGAGACGAACACAATATTCTTCTTGGTTCTCCAATCGATACTGAGACCTCTTCCCCTTGTAATAAGCCATGTTTGAAATCAAGAGATGGCATAGGAGAATCCAAGGAAGGAGTGCGTCCTCTGAAAAGATCTAGAGGAACTAGCAAATCATCAGAATTGTTGGAGCTATTGGATTGAATAATCCTGAGGAAAATGATGCTTTTGCTGAGGCCTGTGCATCACATGATCATAAAGTGTGTGGGTTAAGACAGTCGCAAGGAGAGTTTAACAAATTTATGTGCTGCTCTAGAAGCTGGGCTGCCCAGTATTGGACCTAAGCTAAGAAGTAATAATTATTTAGTGCAATATGCGAGGAGGAGAAAGAAAACTATTACCTTGGAGCAAGTTACTGGTATAAATTATAGTAAAGTGCCTTCAAATCCATCAAAACCAACCAAAAACCAAATATTAAGTCAGGAAGAGTTAACCAGTCTCGAGGCACCAAGCTACCGTTCAAAGCAAATGGTGTTGGAGACATGGAGTTACCCTAAAGGGAAAAGGACACCTCGCACTTTAGTTAAAAATCTAACTTATAGTGATCATTTGCACACTTCGCTTAGACAGACAGGTTTGAAAGAAAAAAAAGACTTTAGGAAATCTAAAGTCTGGTTTGATAATTCTTGTTTTGACATTGATGGGAAGGAAAAGCTGCATTTATCTTCACCTTATAATTGTCTAGAGTTGCCTAGTTCAAAAATTGATTACGCTGGGAACTTATTGATCCCAGATAAGGCATCTGTGTCATCTCCCCTACAAGAAATCTCTAATCTAGAATCAGCAAAAACATAAATTATGGGATAGTTCTTGTTGTACATGCTATCGGTGGATGGACATTTGATAGCACGGAGACAAATAATCTGATAAATGCTCTAGGATACTGCTTATTGACTTATCGCGAGCACAAGAAGAGTTGGGAGGGTCTTCAGAGAAGAGCAATGTCGTAGGACCTTAGTTGGGACAATGCTGCTAAGAATTATGAAGAGGTCCTTGTTGCTGCCAAGTACCGGTGGTGATTCATCACTGTTCAAATTGACCAACTTAATAGTGTTGAGCTTGATTCTAGCTTTGGATCAGGACATATCTGTGCTCGAACTTACTGCCCTTGGTTTTTCTTCTTTCACTTTCCTTTTTGGGGTGCTAGTTGAAAGGAATCGGTGACAAAGCCATCTAATGATGCTGCTTGCCAGATCTAGCCGCCTTTCTTTCTTAAATTAAATCACAAGGCAATTCACTCCCTTTTTTTTTTTTAATGTTTACAAAGTTGAGGATGCGTTTCCCGCATATCTATGTCCATATTCTGCTGCACATGAATCAGTGCATATTTATAGCTAACATCTTTCTCCAGTACTTAATAAGTGGTTCATAATGCGAGACAGTGGAGGCTTCTATTACATCCTAGTACATGTCCTTGGTGGTTTAAAATCTAGTTTCAATCCAATTGAGAATTCTAATTCCTCGATTGCAGCGTAGAAGAATTGAAAATATTCGAAATACTTGTGTCAGTCCAATTGATTGCAGCATAAAGCTTTCTACTTTATCTATAAGCATCGTGGGCATAGAACGATGGATTGCAAGGTAGAATAGGATTAGCAGCTAGCACTAGTAGCAGTAGTGAAACTGACCGATGGAGGCAACGACCTAGAACTCATGCCAGAGTGTTTCCCATGCACTAGAAAGATCAGGTAAATGTTGACAGAATTACAAACACGCTCTTTGTGTTTGTTGCATAATACATATATATTCTCTTTGATGTTGGTGCAACACATTCATCTGTGTTTGGATCTCTTACAATTTCTTGTGATGTTTGTTTGAAACCTTCAAATTCAAATTTGGTGGTAAGTATGCTATTGGGCAAAGGCACGAATTTGAACAAAGTTTCTCCAAACACGAGTATAGGAGTCAAGTGGAGACAGATGTCGATGGACAGGGGTTTGCTTTTAAAAGTATCATGCCGTTGTGGGCTACTACAGTAATTAGGTGCATTGTTGTATACTCAGGGAAGAAAGTTTCAATTTTAGAGAAGGTGTGCAAATATATGCAATTTTAGAATTCTCAATTTTAGAAGAATTGAAAATCCTAGATTATCCAATGAGGCTACTCAATATATGCCCGGCTTCTCTCTTTATGATAAATTATGATGCTATATGTTTTTCCTACCCTAATTGAATTTAGATTATGTAGCATATGATGTTGTCAATTACGTTTTGTATTATGAAAATGATCTTTGGATCCCCAACGTTACACTTATGGGTCTTTCCTTTGATATGTCATATAGATCATGGATCATCATGGATTTCTGATTTGTTTTCTTGGATGGAGAGTCTATATCAATATGCTTACAGTGGCGGCAGCTAGTCTCTATTATATAAACATTTTTTAGAATAGGAGAGTAGAGAGGGGTGTATTGAATGAGCGAGCAATAGCTAGATATGAAACACGTCGAGAGGTGATTGATTCACTCATTAATGGGAGTGATACAAATTGTTTATGGGAGTTAAGGATGTGTAGGAATAGTTTTGCACATCTTTGTGAACTCATTAGGGTACGAGGGGGAATGCATTGTAATGGAAGAGCAACGGTTGAAGAATAAGTTGCGATTTTTATAAACATCCTTGCACATCATACAAAAAATAGGAGTATTCAAGTCGGATTTCATAGATCAGGTGAGACTATTAGTAGAAATTGCCATCAAGTGTTAGCTGCTGTTTTATGGTTACAAGATATCTTACTTGCAAAACCCAACCTAGTACCAGAAGATTGCATTGACGAACGGTGGAAATGGTTTAAGGTAATACAAAAAATCTTTTCGGTACCTTCAGTTAATCAACGATGGTCATGATTACTTATATTACAATACAAATTTATTTCTGTTTCTTTGGGAACATATTAGGGTTGCCTTGGAGTATTAGATGGTACATACATTGTAGTTACGACACCAGTTGCAGATAGACCTAGGTATCGAACAAGGAAAGGGCATCTTGTGATCGTGACATGAAATTTATTTACATATTGGCTAGCTGGGAAGGGTCTACATCAGATTCTAGAGTATTACGTGATGCAGTCATTCGATCTAATGGATTGAGAGTTGCACCTGGTAAGCATTTTAAAAAAGAAAATTGTTTTCATTTTATCTATCCAGTTGAAATTTTTCATGTAAATTTATGTGGTTACATTTCGTTGTAGGTTCATATTATCTAGTGGATGGTGGATATTCCAATGCACCAGGATTCCTTTCCCCTTTTAGAGGGAGGCGTGATCACATTCAAGAGTGGGCTACAAGTCAACGTAGGCCTCAAAATCGTGAGGAATTATTTAACTATAGACATGCAAGGGCAAGAAATGTTGTAGAGAGATGTTTTGGAATTTTGAAGAAACAATGGGGTATTCTAAGGAGTCCATCATTTTATCCCATCAAAATACAATGTCGAATGATTCTAGCTTGTTGTCTATTACACAACTTCATTTGAATGTACATGCCATTAGACCCATTGGAGCACGCTGTAATTGAAGGCGATGAAGTTCCAATTGGAGAAAATGGAATTGATGTAATTAAAACAATAGAACCTACTGAGGCATGGACTGAGACGAGGAATACCTTAGCATAAGAGATGTACGATGAATGGAGGGCCCGTCATAGGAACTAGAATGTCACTAATTGTTGTACTTTCTTTGATTATGTATATTGGATCAGTGTCAGTACTGATTTTTCGTTAATTTTATATTATTGAAATCATTTGGTTGTCGAATTTTCAATTTTATGTTGTAATGTAAATTGAAATATTCTATCCACTGTTTGTATGCATGAATTACATTTTATTTGTTTGGTTTTTGCCTTACACTATGGATTCGTTTAGAGTCATGGATAGTAGAGATAAAAAAACTAGACGTTCTTGGAGCTAAGTTGAGGAAGATACGTTATTGATGGTGCTGGAGGAGTTAGTCGTTGAAGGATACAAAGGAGAAAATGGCAGTTTTAAGAATGGGGCTCATGAAGATGCTTTAAAAAGGATGAAAAGCCACATTCCAGAAATCAATATCAATGTCAGGCAAATTGTTAACAAAATGAAGAGGTAGTCAATGAAACTGGCAGCGGTTGTTGACATGATAAATACTAGTGGTTTTGGGTGGGATGATGCCAAAAAATGTGTTATTGTTGATAGTGATGCGGTCCTTGCTGAATACATAGAGGTAAAATCAACATTATCTTTATTTTGAAATAAGCTCATTTTTTAAACGTTAATTCTTTGTTGTTATAATAACTATTTCTATTGTTTTGTAGAAACATCCAAAGGTTGCTAATCATGCCAACAAGGAATTTAAAGAGTTTGAAAAACTTCAAGGGATATTTGGAAAGGATAGAGCAAATGGCAAAAGGGCTGAGACACTAGCAGATGTGATACAGGACTTGCAAAATGAGGGTGAGGATACTTTTGATGAAGACATGGAGTCAGAACAAGTGCCATAGTCTACTGAAGCCTCCAGCTATGCCTCACGTGATCCATCTATGTGACTGACTCGCAAGCGTCTGATGGAAGAATATGGTGCAGAATTTATATCTACGTTTCAAAAGAGCATTAGTGATGTTAGGAGTGATTTTACTTTACTTATAGGAAAAATTGCTAATCCTCCTAAGGATGATATTGTTACAGAGTTGAAAACGTTAAGATTGTCGGAAAATGAAGAGTTGGATGTTCTTATGCAAATGGCGACAAATCCACAGTATGAGAAGTTTTTTTGGAGGCTTCAAGGAGAACAACGCCTAGCATTTGTTAGGCGAATTATTGGTTGATGTAAAACATGTTTGTAGTATTTATGTAATTGAGACTTCTTTCATTGGCTTCGTATTATTGAACCTCTCTACCCTGGTTTAGTATCTTGTATGGTTAAACCGGTTTTCATATTTTGTAGAAGTTATAACCTCATGTATCTCCTGCAACAGAGTTGGCAGGTTTTCTATCAAATGTAGTTGGCCTGTCATAATCATAGAAACTACTTTGACTATTGAAACGTATGATTATTATCTTATTTATGTTATTTATGCCTTGTTCTTATGAAATATAAAAGTGATTGATGTTCTAATCTAATCGATCTAATTTGTGGATGGATTTTGTAATTTTCAAGTCCTTCAATGACTTGTTTAAAGTGGTTGATGGATATGTGGATGTTTCATGCCTTTAGTGACATATTCAAAATCATAAATAACGTATTATTTCATTAAATATAACATAATTCTTTTCCCTATAATATTTAATATTATATATTAAACCTTCAAATCATTTTTTCTTATAATAATATCAAATATATATAAATAACTATGATATAAATAAAAGGGCAAAATTATCAATTTTACTCTGTCTAGTCCAGTACTTTGCAATTTCAAACACTGGACAGCACAAAAGCCTTCTCCAGTAATTAAAAAGGGTAAAACTGTCAAATTTACTATGTTCAGTCAAGTACTTTGTAATTTAAACACTGGACATCACAAAATTCCTTGTCCAGTACTGAATAAACCAAATGTGGTACAAAAATATTTTTTGTCTAGTCCTTTTTCTTTAGTATTGTCCAATACTCCTTGTTCTATCCAGTACAAGTAACCAAACAGTACTTAAACATTTAAGCCGGATTATTCATCTTAACCAATTTTAACATACATACTAGTTTAAACAAGCACAGAACAACACATAAGTTACTTTTGGTCTTAGACTTAAGCTAAATTAAAATCTATACAACATCAAAAATTCTTTTTAGTATTTAATCTAAAACTAATATCAATTCATAACTTTCCTAATCCTACTCTTTTAAATTCTCTAAGGCCTTACTAGCTATCTAGGTAGTGTGGAAATTAGTTTAATTAGAAGTTAAATGGATATATAATAATTATATCTTATTCAACATGGTCCTGTTGGAGGCCTTATAGCTCAATACGGGCTGGAGTACAACCGTGTTAAGGTTAGTGTATCTTTCGATGTAAAGTTTTAGCTTCAACACAATTTTCTCTTAATTCAACACGGTCGAAATACGACTGTGTTAGAAGGCCATGTTACCTTTGATTCAACACGATTGAAACACAACCGTGTTGGGAGGCCATGTATCTCTTAGTGTAACCTTCAAATTCAACACGATCAAAACACGACTGTTTTGGGAGGCCGTGTATCTCTTGGTGTAACCTTCAAACTCAACATGGTCGAAACACGACCATGTTACCATCAGTAATGTCTATGAACTTCTAATTCGTCATTCCAATCTCTCCTAAACCTAATTCTCTATATCCCTAGACTTAATTTACTCTCTAAAACATGTAATTACAATTAAATTACACGAATTAGATTACTTACTTTAATAATTCCACAAATCGTCTCCTTAAGCCGTTGATTTTTGTTTTGATATGAATCAAAATTTTACAGGACCTATCACTAGGGCAAGAGTGAAAGGGTTACAAAATTTGGTGATGGGGGTCCTCTTTGAACAATGTGACCCCAAAAATATTTATATAATAACTTCTTTTATATTACATATTTGTTGTGCATTCTAGCGGGTACACTTATCGATTTTTATAGGACGGTGGATAAACTCACTAAAGCTCAGTTTGTGGGTTATTCATGGACCTACATAAACCAAAGAAGAATCGGTCTAACAATATGTTCAATTGAAGTGAAGAATTGGCCACTTGAAGACCATTTATATTTGTAATTGTTGCTTATGGGAACTGGCCATTTTATTTTGTACTTGTAATTTGTGTTTTCGGAACTGACCACTTAAGTGGTATCTTTGTAATTTTTGGTGTGTTTTTATCCTAATAGGAGCAAGTATAAATATTTGCTAACTAAGGTTTTTAGGGAGCTTTTTGATAATTTTGAGAAAACGTACACTTTGTGTCGTGAGGTTCCATCCTTGTAATTAAATATCTCTTATCAATTTCTTGTGAAATTGTGGCGAGAATCAACAATGGTAAATTGTGAGTAATACCAATCTTCCTTTTTGTTGTTACAAATTGTGTTTAGTGAGTAATATCTAAGTACAATTTGTGGTTACTTGTTCATTCACGTAGATTAAGGTTATAATTTTCAGATTTGATCTTTTCAATTTGAAATTGTATCATAGTGTAATTGCGTGATTTTCCATTGAAAATCACATACTTATTTGATCATAGTCCCACTTGGTACTTTACTTAATTAGAATCAAGTTCATCACTCCATTTTTGAGTCCAATTTGTGTGGTTAATTATTCATTTGTATTGTGTGCTTGTGATTTGGACTCAAGGCACATCACGTTCTCGTTTTGTCCTTTCTCAAATTTAGAGTTCTGGAAGTAACTAGCGTAAATCTTAAATTCAGTATTCTCATTAACCATTTCGTAGTTAAATCTTGCCTCGTGTGATTGGATTGAATAAATTTCTCTTAATCATCTTAAGGTTCTTGAAGAGAGCATCTCCTCCTCTTTCTTATTTTTTTCACTACATAGTTACTGTAAGGGTGAAAAGAGAGGAGCTAGGGTTAACATAGAGTATTTATACTCTAATCGTAGAAAGACATATCTGTCCCTCAAATTTTTATGAAATCCTTATCTTAGCCTTGGTTTTACGTTATAATGTTATAGCATATATATTGATACGTCTTAAAAATTTAGGTATTACATTATCCTCCCCACCCACTCTTATAAAAATTTTTGTCCTCAAAAGTACTTGATTTTGGAAGAGTTCTAGATACTTCTTCCTCATTTTTGCTTTCAGTTCCCATGTCGCTTCTCTTTCTATTTGGTTAATCCATTACACTTTAACATAAGAGATTGTTTTCCGTCTTGGTACTCATTCTTTAGTGCCCAGAATTCTGATTGGCCTTTCAAAAGATGTCAGATTTGGTTGCACATTAAGTGTTTCCAAAGCCACTATCTGATCCGGGTCGAGTACATACTTCCTTAGCATGGATACATGGAATACATCATGTATTCCAACTAAGTTTGGTGGAAGAGGTAACCTGTAAGTTACTGTGTCTATTCTTTTTAAGATCTCAAATGAGCCCATATACCTTGGGTTTAACTTTTCTCTCAATCTGAATTTGATCACTCCTTTTGTTGTAGAAATCCTCAACAATACCTTATCTCCCACTTGAAATTCCAGAGGGCGTCTTCTCTTATCTGCATAACTCTTTTGTCGAGACTAAGTCATTTGTATCCTCTGCCTAATTAGTTTCACCTTGTTTAACACTTCTTGCACTAACTCCAGCCCCATCATTTGTCTTTCTCCCACTTCATCTTAGTGTAGTGGGGATCTGCACCTTCTTCCATAAAGGGCATCATAAGGTATCATCTGAATGGCTGCCTGGTAATTGTTATTATAAGCAAACTGCACTAGAGGTATATGCTCATTCCAATTGCCTCCAAAATCTAGTGCACATGCCTTGAGTAAATCTTCCAATATTTATATAGTCCTTTTAGACTGACCATCTATTTGTAGGTGGAATGTTGTATTGAATCGCAATTTGGTGCCCGATGCTTTGTGTAGGCTGTTTCAAAATCTACTCACAAATCTTGTGTCTCCATCAGAAGTGATGGTCACTAACACTCCATGCAGTTTGACTATCTCCTTTACATATATCTAGGCCAGTTTCTCTAACTTGTATCTTACTCGATAGGTATAAAATGAGAGGACTTGGTTAATCTATCTACGATAACCTAAACTGCATCCTACTTCTCCTTAGTGTTTTGGAGGGCTATAACAAAGTCTATTATCACATGCTCCCATTTCCACTTTGGTATTGGAAGAGGTTGTAATTCTCCAACTGGTCTCTAATGTTCTATTTTGATCTATTAGCAAGTGAGGCATTTGGGTACATATTCAACTATTTTTCTCTTCATGTTTCTCCACCAATAAAATCTCTTCAAGTCCTTGTACATTTTGATATTTCTAGGGTATATAGTGTAGGCAGAGTGATGTGCCTCTTTCATTATCTCTCCCTTCAATTCTGCATCCTTTAGCACACATAGTTTTGTTTTGTATCTTAAGGTCCCTTCTGCATTCAAGTTGAATTCTGGAGCCTTATCTTGTTCCATTCTAATCTTAATCTCTTGGATATCTTGATCTTCTATCTGACCAGCTTTAATCCTATCCATTATTGTTGGTTATATCTTTAAGGTAACCATTTTTTCTCCTACTTCTCATGTTAAAACTTCTAGCTCCAATTTGTGCATGTCTTTCAATAACTCCTTCTACGAAGTGATGAGAGTGGCTACATTGCCCTGTTTCTTTCTACTAAGGGCATTTTCCACCACATTAGCTTTTCCTGAATGGTACTGTATCTCTAAGTCATAATCCTTGATTAACTCCAGCCATCTCCTTTATCTCATATTCAGCTCTTTCTACGTAAATATGTATTTCAAGCTTCTATGGTCAATGAAAATTTTACACCTTTCTCCATACAAATAATGCCTTCATAGCTTCAATGCTAATACTACAACTGCCAATTCTAAGTCATGAGTTAGGTAGTTCTTTTCATACGACTTTAATTGTCGAGATGCATAAGCTATTACTTGACCACCTTACATCAATACACACCCTAACCCTTGAATTGAGGCATTACTATATACTATAAACTTTTCTCCACTCTTGGGCAAAGTCAAAACTGGCACCGACACAAGTTTCTCTTTGAGCATTTGAAAACTAGCTTCACATTTGTCATCCCATTCGAATTTCACATTCTTCTTTGTCAATCTAATGAGAGGAGTTGCTATTTTGGAAAACCCTTCTACAAATCTCCTATAGTTGCTTGCTAGACTAAGGAAGCTTCTTACCTTTATAACTGTCTTTGGTCTATGCCAGTTTACTATTGCTCTCACCTTTTCTGGGTCCATAGATATTCCATCTCTATTAACCACATGGCCCAAAAAGACTACTTGTTCCAGCTAGAATTCACATTTATTGAATTTAGCACACAACGTCTCATCTTATAATCTGCCCAATACCGGCCTCAAGTGTTCTTCATGCTCTTCAATGCTTTTAGAGTATATCAGGAGTTCGTCTATAAACATGATTACAAATTTATCTAAAAAATCTTTGAATACTCTTTTCATTAAATCCATGAATGCAACTGGTGCATTCGTTAGTCCAAAGGGCAATACTAGAAACTTGTAGTGCCTATATCTAGTCCCGAATGCTATTTTCTAAATGTTTTCTCCTTTGATTTTTAGTTAATGGTAGTCTGATCTTAGGTTTACTGTGGAGAATACTTGAGCTCTTTGCAACAGGTCAAACAGGTCATCTATCATAGGAAGAGGATATTTGTTTTTTATTGTCACTTTGTTTAACTCTTTGTAGTCTATACAGAGTCTCATGCTTCCATCCTTCCTCTTTACAAACAAGACTAGTGCACTCCAAGGAGAGACACTGGGTCTTATAAAACTCTTATCTTGTAGCTCCTATAACTGTTTCCTTATTTTTTCCAATTCTACTAATGCCATCCTGTAGATTAGTTTTGATATAGGTACTGTGCCTTATACTAAGTCAATGTTAAATTCTATTTCCCTGGCTAAGGGTAAACTAGGAAGATCTTCTAGAAACACATCGAATCTACCATGCGTTAAGTGAGAAAAATAATAAATGAACATGAGATTGTAAATCCCTTGTACATTTTAACATTTTCCAATAGCTTGCTATATAGTTTTAGGAGTTAGAAATTCATTTCAATCGTTTCCAAAGATTCAAGTGGATCTCAAGTATGTCGTTATTAGTTTTTAAGGGCGTGCTTGTAGGATTAGGCAACAGATGAAATTAACTTTGCTCGGCTAAAATTTGTTATATTGATTGTGCTTACGCTTATGCAGAGAGTATCGAAAAATAGAAGTGGTGGTTATGAACTAGTAGCTGTATCATCTTACGAGAGCAATGATCTATGATGATGTGTGTAGATTAGGCGCTGACCTGGCACATGTAGGTGGGTGGTTTGTAGATTGTCTCACTCTTAAGATATGCGTTGGCCCTCTAGAGAAAAACATGAAATGGGTTACAATGGTGAAACCATTGTAAATGATTTCCATGGACCAAATACACCGATGGCAAATATTAGTTGTGACCTCAAGATGGGGCAACTTTGGTGGTTTTGGCTATATATGCATATATTATATATGTTTAAGGGGGAGTTACTAGAAATTATTTATTCCACAATCATGATTAGCGCAATCATACTCGGCATCAGATTTTGCAGGGCGAGATCTTCTACCTCTATAAATTTATGCATTTCCAAAGCGTATGCACTCATTACTCAAAATAAAACACTCATCCTCATTAACAATCCATAAGTAGTAGACAACATGGCTCTGGTGCCTAAAGTTGCAATCTTCCATGTATTAGTTGCCATTTGGGGACTTTGGGCATCACAAGCCTGGTCACGCGAGCTGCTCGAATTGTCCATGAGCGAGAGGCACGCCCAATGGATGGCTGATTTCGGGCGAGTCTATACGGGTGATGCCGAAAAGGCTATGCGATTCGAGATATTTAAAAAGAATGTAGAATACATTGAGGCATCCAACAAGGCTGGGAATAAGCCTTATAAGTTGGGAATCAATGTATTTACTGACCTAACGCTAGAGGAATTTAAAGCCACTCGAAATGGTTACAGGGCTACTTCTCATTCAAGTGCATCGAGATCCTCATTGTTCAGATATGAAAATGTTACTACGGTTCCTCCAAGTCGGGACTGGAGACAAAAGGGTGCGGTTACCCATATCAAGTATCAAGGTCAATGTGGTATGGCTAAAATATTCGATCCATTGAAATCTTAACTTCCAATATTATACTTTCTTAGTTATGGCATAATGATCATTTCCTTATACCGTTACATGATAAAAAGCTTAGTATAATTGCATTTCTTAAACTAACCACAGCTTAATCATAACTTTGAGTCTTTAATGTTTACATATTTCATCCAAGACAAAATTACGTTTAGATTTTTGGTATCGGTGCCTTTAAAAAACTTTTAATATTGCATAGGCACCTTAAATCTATAAAATAGCATAACTTACACCATTTGGAAAATGTTAATGTGGTAAAATTTTTTCTTATAATGCATGACTAAGTCAATCTTTTGTATCGATACAGAATTCTATTTTTATTTACTACTATTATTTATTTATTTTTTTGTTAACTACTATTACAACTGGAGAAGGAGGGCATCGAATCTGGTCTATCCTATTAGGAGACCTGTGTTTTTGCTACTACGCTACAAAGCCAATGGCTCATTCTTTCTTCAATTTGATCCATCACTTTGTGAAACTTGTACCAACCACCGAAATAGTAAATTAATCAAGAAAATCCTTTAATTAAATGATGATTCGATCTACAATTTAGTTCATAAGTACATGAAACGCTGATTTTGTATTATGTTAGAGGAGAAATTTTTTTTTTTTCAAGTGTCAACATTCTTCAAGTGGTGTATTTATGCTAACTTTGAAATATGGGATGCCGTTATCATTTGATGTTGTTTATGAGACTTTACTTTAGTTTACACTTAAATTTGTCGTACAATGACATTTTAGGAGTTGATTTCCATTACTTCATTTTGGTTTTCAGATAATTGAATAATTGATTAACGCCCCCCAAACACAATGTTAATCTTCAGGGTCTTGTTGGGCATTCTCTGCTGTAGCAGCCATGGAGGGGATTACAAAACTTACAACAGGTAAACTCATCTCTCTGTCGGAGCAAGAGCTCGTAGACTGTGATGTTGGTGGCTCAAACCACGGCTGCCGCGGAGGGCTAATGGATGCAGCTTTCAAATTCATCATAAGAAATGGTGGCCTTACGAGTGAGGCGAACTATCCTTATAATGGAGCTGAGGGTACTTGTAAGACCAGCAAAGAAGCCACATCTGTAGCTCATATAACTGCATATGAAGATGTACCATCCAATAATGAGAATGCTCTTCTAAAGGCTGTGGCAAATCAACCCGTCTCCGTCGCTATCGATGCTGGTGAACCCGATTTCAAGCATTATCAGAGTGGAATTTTCACAGGAAGCTGCGGAACTGATTTAGATCATGGTGTGGCAATAGTTGGTTATGGGAAGAACGATGATGGAGCCGAGTTTTGGATAGTGAAGAATTCGTGGGGCACAAGCTGGGGTGAAAGTGGTTATGTCAAGATGCAAAGAGGCACAGAAGCTAAAGAAGGGCTCTGTGGCATTGCCATGAAGGCTTCATATCCAATTTCATAAGGAAATAGAGAACACAACACTAATACTTTTAGGTTATAGTATTTTCTTTCTTCCTAATGGCTTTATGGGTATTATCAAGTGTGGTTGTTAATGCACACTATGTTTGAATGTATCCTGATCCTAAAAAAAATTATTACCTCTCTTCTGTCTATTACAAAATACTATTTTACATTTGAAACTTGACTCATTAATGCTAATTAAATAGTTAATTCTAATTTTACTTGCAAAGATTTGTATCTTTAATAAACCACAATTCATTAATTATTTTATTATAAGTGGCCTAAAATTGCGAATACACACATTTTAAATGAGAAAACTAACATGTTCTTTACTTTTGTGGTTCTGATATTTACATATTTCTCTTATTTGTTTCAGAGAACTGCTTTTGATTTAATGCTACTTCTTCTTTTGCTACTGTAGGTCTATTTGTTCTTCGAAACCCACACAAACTTAGGTAATTTGAAATCTATGCTCACACTCTTATTATTTCAAACTTGATTTCTACCGAGCTTTTGATAGTTACAAAAACAATTATTTTCTATAAGATTGATCTTATTGCAAAAACAACAAACATATGGATTTTGATGGACATTCCTCCAATTCAGAGTTGTATACCTTCTATCATTGTCTCTATTCTAATTGATAAACCTTCAATTGTCCCTTCTAGTTGGATTTCCATATACAAGTTAGATAAACTTGTTCTCATACCTTTTGTTTTGATTTGAATACCTTTCGCCCTACTTTGTATTTCCTTGGTTGATCTTAGAATTTCCTTAATCCTATCTACTTCCATTGCAACAACTGCTTCACCTTTTTTTTAATGTCTTGTGATTTATAACAAGTTTACTTTGAGCTGTTTCTTTTTCTTTAATAAATACAATTTTATTAGTTTCCAAATCTTAATCCAAATCTTGATGAGTCGAGTCTTTGTCTTGACAAAAGTATTTAAATTTTTCATCACTTTCATTAAATTTAATAAATGTACTGCTTTGTGATTAAAAGTGATACCGATATTCGTGTCTTTACATCATTTATCTCTTCTTTTAAGGTTAGGTTTTCACTTGTTAATTGTTCTTTTTTAACTTTTAAATTTTGGTTTTCGGTTTTTAGTAATTCATTCGCATTTGCTAGAAGAGAGTTGGTTTAACTTACAACTTTTTTTTTTTCACCCTTCAATGCCTGAATTATATTATCTAGCTTCACATTCTGAGTCTTGATTTTTGATAGTGCACTTAGCAATTCATCATACATTTCTTTAGATGTGGGCTCGCAGTTTGAGCCTGAGTCGGACTTTGCCATTAAACATACATTAGCTTCCCAGCGTTTCCTTCTAAACTTTCTTCTTCATTTTCTAATTCTTCTAAGTCACTCTATGCGGTCATTAGTGACTTATTTTTCTACCTATAATACTTTTCAAGCTTACAGGTGAGATTAAGACATTCATATTTGACATGTCCGATCTTCTTGCACTCACAACACGTGATTTCCTTTTTCTTGATAGTCTTCCTTGCATCACCTATGTTAGTATCAATATAAAATCACATAGCTTATTTCTTGAGTGCTTTATTGAGATGTCGAGCTATGAGGTCGATATCTTATTTCTCTTTGTTGAAATTTTCATCGAATTCCTTTGATTTGAGAACCACTACTTTGTTTTGGATTGCAACATCTTCTGTTTTGAGTACATTAGTTTCATAGGCCATTAGATTGCTTTAGAGTTGGCTCAAGGTAAGCATCTTTAGATCACGAGCCTCTCTAATAGCTGCCTTCTTGGGAATCTATTCCTTAGCTACAGTCCGTAACATCATTTGCACCAATTTTGCATCATCTACGTTCTTAACGAAAGATGTTAGTTCGTTTCTTATAATGGTAAGGCAACTAAATGAACTCGAAAAAGCTCATACTGTTGTAGGAGTGAGTTGACTCTTATTTATCTTATGGTTTCAATTCATTTATACACTTTTTTTTATAGAGTATCCATGACTTTTCGTTAAACTACATGAGGATATTAGATAAACTTCATAAGAGGATATATTAGAGATGTGATGTAGCGACCCACCTACTAGGTCTGATTCTTGAACCTGTTCCAATATTCCTGTAACTATCCTTGGTACCTGTAGGTGTGTTGCTATGCCGTCTCTGAATTAGAGATAAGGCAAATTTTGCTAATATTAAACCTGTAACTCCAACCTCTGTGAAATTTTATAAACGTCCTGTAAAATGGCGCTAACAGCGCTATCATTTCATATCCACATCATATCAAAACACATGTACTTAAAATCTCCTGTCACATCATACATCATATATATATATACCATCGGGATCTGCATTCCCGGTAAGTAGGCATAGCCCATGATTAATCCTGTAGCCTTAAGTGGCTCAAAAGATTACAAATCCAACCTTATACACACAAATATTTACATTACAATTTGAAGATTAACACCTATAGATCTTATTACAAATAACAGAGGTTCTAAAATGAAACTAAGGGCATCTTTGCCTCTATTGACGCTCTCCAAAAACCCGAGTCTCCGACAACTTATTCTTCCGTACCTGTACCTGAGGTTAGCAAAAACACTAACCCCTCAGCTTCTTAAGAAGCAAAGTGAGTATAAAATCAAGCAATCCAATAAAAACAAACAACAAAATCACATAATAGTAATCAATAATATTATCAAATACCTCGAAGTGATTACTCAAGCAAGCAAGTTTTCAACTCAAGTTATACTCGCAAGAAACCCAATTCAATTTATTACATTTTAACATCACCATGATCTTCTTAGTGATATTTTCCCTGTAATTCCATTTTTGCTAAACTCATAACCTTTTCATTGGAGACCATTTCAATCACTCCTGTTTACTCACAGGTCACAAATATTTTTCAGTTAATCCAGGCAAAGCCTATCAACCGGTAGATAAACTACCCTCATGTACTTTTCAAAACTTAATGTTTTCTCAACCAATTAAGACATCCTTATATACTCTTTTTAGTTAAAAACATTCAGCTCGCCTTTCACCTGCCTCAAACAAAAGGGGTGACCAGATCCCTATAGGTCACTGAACCGAGCCGGTCCGTCGACCGTGCCTCAAACCCATCCGGGTCGACTTAAAGGTCGTACCACAAACTTACTAGGCAGGGAATAGGACTTTTCTTACATTAAGTGTTTTGGGTTAGTAGGTACTTATAGCCTAAACCCTGTTTTATTATCCATTTAAATATTTCATCGTTACCAAGACAACAATAGTATGAACTTAACCAGTCGTATAAACTCCATCTAATAAGCTAAAAATAACCCAGCATTACATCACAATCATGAAGTATTCAATAATTTAAGTTCATTACATCACATACAATCAGGAATAGTATAATCAAATCCCGCACCCAACTCTCATTCTAGGATTTTCTAGAATGTTCCCTTCTTTTTTTTCTCATAATCCAATCATATCATGACACACAACCAGCCATCAGCAAACCAATGTAATTCAACAATCCTCCTGCTTTGATCACAGTAAGTGATCGTACAAGGTAATTTCAACCAACAACAAGTAGTCTACATTATCAACCACTTGTACCCAAGAGAAAAGTTAAGGGGGGTACTCACCTGAAACAATATATGCCAATCCAAACAGTCGCACCAGCCAAGTTCCTTTGTCCTCCTTACTCAACAGAAATACCTGAATCATCAGTATACCAATCAATGTTACCTCATTCGCTCTATTGAACCCTAAATTGCTAATTCAGTATTCCAAACCCTTAAATTCCATCTTAACCTCGTATAATCCACCATTTTCCTACAATTTCTAATTCATATACATACGGGTATACTACGCTCTATTATATATTAATATAATTAAATTTCAGCATGATTCTATATTGAATCGTATAGTTCTAAATTATCACGATCTGCACCGAACACTCCCGTTTTTGTTTCGTAACTAACCAAGCTTCTCAAAATCATATTATGCTTCAATGAACCTCAACTGAACATCAAATTCAACTAATCAAATCAAATTCTCTAATTTTGCTAAGGATTTAATTCGGCCAGAACAGGGTAATTAGCTTGAAAAATTCACTAAAAATAGAAAACGACTCCAATCTGAACAATTATTGGTTTGGTGATCTAATAAATCATATAAGGATCATGTTACTAAAAATTACATCAAAACTACATCATTTGACCTATTTAGTTTCCAATTTAATTTACGACCAGAACAGAGCATTTCTTAAGGAGCACATATTTTTGAATCAAATTTAAGAAAAATAAAATTACCAATTAATATTCATACAAAATTATGCCAGAATACCAAAAATCATAATTTTTCATCAACATTTGATATTTTTAACAAAAATAGGAAGTTTCGGGCGTTACTGGGGGCTGCTCCGTTCACCGGCCTTCGGCCACCAACGCGGCAACCACTATGTCGGCCGGAATCCTCTCCCACCCAAAACCTTAACCCTACTTGGCCTAGCAGAGATTTACCCTACCCCCTTCGAACGAACAGACAAAATTCTTCCTACTTAATTTGATTTTTTTGTTCTTCAATTTCTTCAAATCTTGTTGCATCCTACTTCAATCTTGTTCTTCTTCCTATCCTAATGATTGCATGTTGAAATTCCAACTTCAATTTGCCAGAAAATTCGGATGAAATGGAGAGGGTTTGGTTTCTTTTTTTTCTAATTTTTGATGATTTGATTTTTCTCTCTCTATATTCTAATTTCTATATATATATATATAATATTACTTAATTTTGCTGACATTGAGGGTGCTGTTCTGTATTTGTTTATTATTTTTTTTTCCTTCCTCTTTTATTTATTTTCTTTTTAGCTATAATATAATATATATATAATATATTATGTACATTTTTTTTTTACATATATATATATATGCCCATATAATTCATATATATATTATTATTAATTATTATTATTACTTATTTTATTTTATTTTTAGCATATAACATATATATACATATATATATATATATATTTGATTTTACTTTACAACACACACACACCATATATATAAATATATATATATATATATTATTTTAATTTTAACATTATTGCTTAAGTTTAGGTCCTCACATGTGATACCCTATGCATTTAAAGGGGGTTGGGATACCTTATGTGAATGGAAGTCCCACATGAATTGTTGACGTTGTTAAGCAATGGTATACAAGATTTAGTAATGAATAATATGTCAATATAAACGGAAACTTTTAAGTCAAATCATTCTAAAAGGCCCATTAGTATTTGTTAGGCATAGTTATTTGCCACTTTTGACCTAGGGCTTTACAAATGGTATAAGAGCCAACCCCTTACCAATAGGTGTTCAATTTGGGGATAATCAAAAAGGCGAAAGATGTGGGCCTAATCATAAAGTCTCATGACGAGGACATCACATTATTTGAGGGGAGGAGATTTTGATACCTCTTGTGTTTAGGGAGAGTTATGATACCCCATGTAAATGGAAATCCCACTTGCATTGTGGAAGATATTTAGTAGTAGCATATAAGTTCAAGTACTTAATAACATGTGAACATTAACTAGAAACTTTTGGGTCAAGTGGTTAGAAAAGGCCCATTAGTGTTTGTTTTCATGGTTGTTCAATACTTTTGACCCAGGGCAATTGCAATGGAGCTGAACATTCTTAGCCTTTAAGTTTGCTTCAACCCTTTCTTTTTGTCATTGTCATCTATCTCTAATTCCTTAGCTTCAATGTCACTATTCGAAATGATATCCCATAGCTATTAATCTATTGCCTTGGCAATTGTCTCCATGCTAAGTTTTCAATAAGAAAAGTTAGTTCCATCAAAATGAGAGGGCTTTTTTAGTTGTATTGTAAGATTATCCACTATTGATCTTTGAACTCAAATAGTGTCGAGCTTAGCTCTAATACCACTTGTTGGCCTTAATTAGCAATCAAGAGGGAGTGCATTGATTGAAACAAACTTCAAAAGTTCTTTTTTAAAATTGTTTTGAAAATCCTTTTGATTACAATTAGCAGGTTTCGATTAAGTATTGTAGCAAAAATGATAAATAAATACTTTGCGAAATTTAAATAAATTACATGGAAATAAATAGAGTACAAATAAGAAGATTAAATAATCAATTCATAGCGGTTTCTCTTTACGAGTCAGTCCACTCTTCCTACCTCCACTTGCTGGATCCTGGTCATTTTCCCTAGTTCATTCCACTATATCAATCGAAACTTTGAGAGTTACAATACAATCAGCTACCACGGCTCAATCATATACTGTTATATCTCATTTGGCTTCTCCTAAAGCTAATCTTACAAAACTACAGTGTTTTGATATTAGTCTACCCTCTATTCTAAAACCTATAAGCAATTGTACCTATATATTTTATAGTATAGTCGATAACAATATTAAGTGTCAATTCCATAGGAACTATGAATATTAGTATTAGCCTTTATGCTGTTATTAAATTGACCAATTTGAGTGATGAAATTAACAAGAAAATAATAAGTAGGTTAAGCAAAATAACAATCTATGAAAGCATATCCGGATATTGAATCCCCCTAGAATTACTAATCCAATTAACTAATTATTATTCAATTCCATTATTATGTTTGTGTATCGTAGGAATTCCTAATTTAAACTAATAGCTTTCTCGAGTCTATTAATTCTTAATTGTGAATTGATCAATCGAAATTTCCACCAAATTAAAACACCTAGAATTGTATTACCTTCGATCTATGAGTTCCCCTATTAGGTTTGATCCTAAAATGGAAGATTTACGTCATTTTATCTCTAGGATTACATGCAACTCTTTCCAATTATGTTAAATCTGTTCAAACAAAGAGTTCTTGATCTCTATATAAGAAGTTAAAGGGATAGGGCAAGTGTAATGTTTGTACTTTCGGATTTAGGTAATTTAGTACCTAAAGTTTCATCTTTGCCAATTTAGTACTTGTACTTCGAAACAAGGTATCATTTAGCACTTTTTCATGCACTAAATTGCAAAAAAGAAACAAAGAAAGAAAGAAATTTTAGGCGCTAAATTGTCTAAATCTAAAAATAATGGTGTTTTCTATGCCTTTTACTCGAAATCAGATTTCAAATTAATACACTTGTAACATTATTTCAGAATAATCAAACCCATATAATTGAATCACAAAAATATCAATAATTTTATTCAATAAACAATTATCAATCACCCTTTTCATTTTATGATTAGTCATATTTGAGTACAAAAGGAAAATAAAGCTGGCATCATATAGAAATTGAAAGCAAAATTATAAAATAATGCGTAAAGAAAAGCATAAAAAAATTAAAATGTAATAATAAATTGAAATTCTAGACCTATACTAATTCTAACACTAAAATTCTATATGCCAACTTGAACTGTGCTCTTTTTATAGTGGTAAGGTGCACCTATTTAGAAAAGTTGTAGTTTGCTAAAGGGTAAATTGCATACACTATCCTTAATACTTTAAAATTGTATGGACCTCTTATTTTCTCAAACGTTGGCATTTAGCATCCCTAAAACAAGTATAGACCCAATCTTCTTTGTTGACTAGATTGTCAAGTGTAAAGCCGACATGAATAATTACTAAGTCTTATTCAAGTATCTAATTAGTTAAATTAACGAAAAATAAAAGAAAAAAAAAACTTGAAAAGTAGAAAAAAAAAAAGCAAGGGTGGAAAATTAAAATAAATAAATAAATAGGTGGCTGACAATAAACTTAAACAACTTTTCTCCCTTTTTATTTTAATTTGTTTATGAAGGTGATTTTGGTATTGCAAGGTCAATCTTGATTACATGCAAGATTATAAGAGTTGAGGAATAAGGTAAGTACTTATTACATGTCTAATTTGAAGTTTGGAGTTTGGAGTTCGATTCATGAATAACTGAAGTGAATTTGGATATGGATGTTGTTATGGAAGGCGTGGGATGAACGGGTGTTTTTGATAAATGTTGACTTAGTGTATTCTCATGTTTTAGTGTTAACTGAATAATTGATTGTGGTTGAAATGGAAGTAGATTAATATTCAAAATATTAAGTTGATGATTACCAGGAGTATACGATAACCATGGGTTTTGATTGTGGGTTAGAGAGGATTCTTGGTTAACTTTGGTAAATTGATGATAAAAGATGCGTAATTAGTGTTTTGATAAGAAGTATAGTTAATTACAATGAGTTATTGGAAGAGAATTGATAAATTGGATGTAATTCATGTGTTGGACGAATTGAGCAGCGTTAAATAGGTATTTGGAATATTAAAAATAATATTTTGGTGATTTAGCATATGTGTTAATGGGTGGAATTTGATTTGGGAGGGATGATAAAAAGTAAGGAATTGGAATGGTTATTATTGATGAAGAAATGAGCAAGAGTAGATTAATTGAAGGTTTAATTCATTTCTGGAAATAATACGGAAATATGATGATAATCTAATGCTAAAATAAAGTTTAAGTATTGATTTGAAAGGAGATGAAATTTAGAAAATTCTAGCTTTGGTTTTAGGTAATTTGGAGTTAAAATGAGTAAAATATGGTATTTTGAAATTTCAATTCATAACTAGAAATTGGTAGTAAGTTAAGAATGCTTAATCTACATAAAATCAAGAAAATTTTGAATAAATCGATAAAGGGTTGTGTTAGGAATCAATTGACTTTTGTTTGACAAGATTTGGAGTTAAAAATGAGTGAAATATACTTGATTTAGTAAAGCTTGTGCTTGAAAACTAAAATAATAAAAACTGCACTCCTGAATTTGTTTTGAGCTAATCACTTTTCTATGTGAAGATTTATTCCAAGATTAGATTTTCATAAAGTATTTTATCAAAATCAAAACCATTTCAACCCAACAAGTGATTAATGTTTTGGATCAAGATTATTTCAAAAATGTATTAAATCTTCATGAGCAAGATAATCGATTTCATACTGTGTTTATAGGCTTTATTAGTAAATGGGCTAAGTAGAGCCTTTTAATAAATAGTTTATCTAGGAAAAATAATAAAAAGAGTTAGGCTACATTTTGAGAGGATCGAGCAGGTCCAAATTTGATTCTCTTGAACTAAACCAATTCCCTCTAAATCGACTCTCCAAAAACGATCCACACTTAGAAATTAACGAAAATAAAATCAGTTAATTAATTAACATTAAAGTATAATAGAATAGGATTGAACCTTTAAAAGATGAATCGAATCCAATTATTCCTAATCGGTTCAATCTTACCTTAATTTGTTAACAACTTTTGAATAGGTTTAATTAAAAAGCCAATTCATTGAAATAATTAAAGGAAATATAAGATTAATAATCAGATTAAAGCAATGTGTTTATTTAGAGCCTCTATATAAATCAACTAGCTTATATGGGTTAACATTTAGTTGCTTACTAAGTTGATACCCATGAGCTTAAATGGTAGTTAAATATAATTGAATTTGTAATTATGTTAATCAAAATAATTGAACACCAATACAAATAAATAATTATGTTTTAATTGCATGCTACTTTCTAATTGAGTTGAAAGATCAACTAATCGAATATCGTCTTGTGGCTTTACCATTTCAGGTTTGAAATAGTTGCATGCTATGTGTTAAAATCAGGAAAACTAAAATGAACTAATACTCAAACCAAGCTTAAGTTTATGTACTGCTAATTGTGTGTGGTCAATCGATCCGAAGAGTGACACTCTTAGACTAGGTTTTGAGCTATTGCTTAGAGTGTTAGGATGATACAGTAGTTATGTGCCCGAGTTACAAAGGCGGTGTGGTGAGTAATCGATAGGGGTAATACTTACACGAAGAAATCATGGAAGCGGAGAGAAGTCCATCAGATGTCGTATGGGGTGTAGGTTATGTAGGGATAGTATGAATGAGCTACATCTATAGTGGCAAGCCATGCATTTAGAGCGAAATGAATAAGGGTCAATTGCTGGTAGTATGTAAATTGAATATGGGTGAACTGCTACTTTAGAATCTATGATATTACAAGTTGAAGAGCGCAACGAAATTATTTTTCTAGTTAATATCCATGACAGTTTTCAAAACTTTGTCGATTTTCTAAAACATTTTCAAATGACAAAAGTGTTTTCCTAAACTAAAGAACAATTTCAGGAAATAAAATTGGTCTAAAAACCTACTCTTTGTGTGGTAAGCCATAGCATGTTCTATTTAATTAGTTTATGCGGTGGAATATCATTGCCCTTTAGGTTTTGGGGCATGACAAGATGGTCCAAGAAAATTTCTGAAAAGAAAATAACCAGTGGCGTACTCTCACAAGCTAAGTAAAAAGGCAACCTTAAGGAATGAATCCTAATAAATATAAAAACAATTTAACTAAAAGAAAACAAATATATATATGTATATATATAAAAATAAAGCAAAAAACAAAAATTCTTTCGATTATATTTTTTCCTTGTCCCCTACATTTTATTCAAGTTAATCAAATTGAGCATGTTTTTTTTCCTTTTCCCACTAAATTTTATTTAAGTTAGTCAAATTGTGCAAATTGATAAGCCTAATTGTCTAAACACCTAATTGGTTACAACTTATTTTGCCTAAAACATTGGAGTACTTGAGCCTAAATCTTTGAGTTTTTGAAAATAGATGTGCTGTCACTATTAAGGTTTAAGCAACCATTTAGCCTTTACCTTCTTTATTCAAGGCTTAGCTGGTGGCAACTCCATAAAAATATTTTTTTTCAATGATTTTACCAAAACAAAAATGTATTCCCTTTGCTTTTTGTTGAGTCGTTTATAATAAGTGGGTTGGGTCTAATACAAGCTGGCTAAATAGAATGAGTGGATATTCAAGCTTAAAACTCCTTAAACATTGAATTTGAAGTCACTCGCATAAGATGTATTGCATTTCCTTTCCCCTTACTCAATTGATTAATTCTTTTAGGTTTGATTCCAATTTTGCAAATTAGGTTACGGTTAGGATTAAATCAAATATAATAGGAAAATCTATAGTTCTTTAATTGTTGTTGGTTGATTTAATCCAATGTTAGTTGCGGTGTGTAATCAGAAGGTTGAATTTAGTGTTAGAAGTACGAATTTGGAGATTTTATTTGATTTTGAACCTTGATGAATCGAAACATAAAGGAAAGTTTGTAAAATTCGAGTTATAAAGTAAGAGTGGTCAAAGGGTCATGTGGTCTATTGCGAGGTTACCTTAGTTGATCATGGCGCTGTTCAAGGAGTGCAACTTAGCTAAAACATCGGACGGTCGACTACGCTTTGCATTTAGCTGATCACATTGTGCGTAGCCTCTTTTCAACTATGTTGCTTACGATGCATCTTAGTTGACTCCTTACCATCACTAGTCGGTCGACCAAATTCTTAGGGGGCCTAGTCATGCTTCTTTATGTTCCAATCCACCATGCGTTAAGTTAGAAAAATAATAAATGAACATGAGATTGTAAATCCCTTGTACATTTTAAAATTTACCAATTGCTTGCTATATAGTTTTAGGAGTTAGAAATTCATTTCAATCGTTTCCAAAGACTCAAGTGGATCTCAAGTATGTAGTTATTAGTTTTTATGGGCGTGCTTGTAGGATTAGGCAACAAATGAAATTAACTTTGCTCGGCTAAAATTTGTTATATTGATTGTGCTTATGCCTATGCGGAGAGTATCGAAAAATAGAAGTGGTGGTTATGTACTAGTAGCTGTATCATCTTACGAGAGCAATGATCTATGATGATGTGTGTAGATTAGGCGCTGACCTGGCACGTGCAAGTGGGTGGTTTGTAGACCGTCTCACCCTTATGATATGCGTTGGCCCTCTGGAGAAAAACATGAAATGGGTTACAATGGTGAAACCATTGCAAATGATTTCCATGGACCAAATACACTGATGGCAAGTATTAGTTGTGACCTCAAGATGGGGCGACTTTGGCGGTTTTGGCTATATATGCATATATTATACATGTTTAAGGGGGAGCTAGAGCTACTCCTATGTTTTAGGATTATGTTGCTAGCCATTCCAAAAAATATAATCAATTGTTATCTATCACATTAGTGTGTATATGATTTATTGGCATGCCATGCATGTATATTTACGGTGACTATAATACTTGGCCCTATTGCTCACTACTTGTGAGACTTTTGTTTTTTAGGTACAAGAGGTGATTAATTTATCCAAGTTGGGACTTCAAATACAGGAGAAGGAATGACACAAATTCCATAGAAGGCCTCATTCTGTCGGTCGATCTAATATAGAACTAACTAGACGCCTAACCTTAGTTATGTACTTGTGGAGACTTTAAGTTTGTCTAAAAAAAATTTAATTATTTTCAATATTCATAAGAGATATTTATTTTGTAAAAACTATGTAGTTTATAGCCCATTGCCAACATACTTTGTATTTAATATGATGTTCACATTCTACGATTTTGGAAGGTACCAATAGGGTATATACCTAAGGATGGATTTAGGATTCTCTCACACAAAGAGAAAATAAATGATTGAGGTTTAATTATTATTTATATCAAAATGTAAACTAATAAATAAAGCTTATAATTTCTATTGTCAGCAAAAAAATCATCCCGTTGCTTCCATTAATGGTTTAGTTAAAATTTTTTGATGGGGGATTTCAAATTAAGAAAATAGATATCTATTAAGCCAATGCTAGCATGAAATATCATGAAAAATAATTTTTCGAAAAAGAAACTTTAGTTGTATTTTGTTCTTTCACACGGGATAAGGCTACAATGGAATTCCAAGTAATTGTAAGAACGGAGAAATTTTCTAATTAATTATTTAGAGCACAACGGTTGATAAGGAATAAGGTAAGTACTTGATTACATGTCTAATTTGAAGTTTGGTGTTTGGAGTTTGATTCATGAATAACTAAAGTGAATTTGGATATGGATGTTGTTATGGAAGGCGCGGGATGAATGGGTGTTTTTGAGAAATGTTGACTTAGTGTATTCTCATGTTTTAGTGTTAACTAAATAATTGATTGTGGTTGTAATGGAAGTAAATTAATATTCATAATATTAAGTTGATGATTATAAGGAGTATACGTTAACCATGGGTTTGATTGTGGGTTTGAGAGGATTCTTGGTTAACTTCGGTAAATTGATGATAAGAGATGTGTAATTAGTGTTTTGATAAGAAGTATAGTTAATTACAGTGAGACTTGTATGAGCCTTAACTCCTAAGCACACAATAGAAAGTCGGGCATATACAATGTAGAAAGTAGGAGCGTTGTCTCCCAAGCGCATAATAAGCTACTGTAACTAAGTAAGAAAATTAGTATACTTATGCCCAATCATAAAATTTCTATCATGGTGTATTTTTAATCCCCTAGTATCTCATACTAAATAGTCAAGTAGTGGGAAATACCCCCTTGACTAGTAAAAGAAAGCTCATGACTTTAGGCAATGAATATCATTATCGTTGCTTAAGCGCGATTGAATATTTTCTCTAAATAAATCTTTTATACATTATCGCTGGCAAGAGAGAACTTTGCTTTAATGCTCGAGATGACTTTAGAGGCTTCTTAGATCTTAAGAATCTACACAATCTCAAATTCATGACACCCCTTTAAGTGGGTCTTTACATTGCTGCTATTAAGTGAAGGCATCGCCTCCTAATCACATGATGACTTACACACATTTAAATAATGCAAGCTGCATAGAGGCCCTCTAGTAGCGCTTTTAAATAGAATGGGACAACAAAATCGTGAGAGGAAAAGTTTTACCTAAAATCTAGAGTTGTTATCCTGTCTCAATGAGACATGTTAACAACTAGGGAAGAGAGCTATTCCAAGTGCAACACATCAACATAAGCATCATTCTCACTCCTTAACCGGTACCTCGATATCAAAGTGACTTCATTAGATCATTCAGATCTTCATTGCTATCACCATCGTCAACCTAAAAAGCTTCAAATAAGCTTGACTGATATAACAACTAGTTAAAGGATGTAATCCCTAATCAGCACATAGAAATAAAGAACAACCGCCTCAACTTTCTTCAAAAGACCCATGTACTCTATTTTCAAGCTAACATGCTCTACCTAATGTCGAGTCTAATTAAAAAAATTTACATTATCTTCCTAATTCGATTCATATTAGATTTTATGCTCATCTAATATAAATCATTGACTTGAACTAGGAATTTTATTATTTATTTGGAGTCACCACCTAACTAGAGTTGGGAAAAATTATTGAATTATAATTAATTGAGAAGATTAATTTTAATCTAAACAACTAGTTGATGGATTCTCTCTTTTTTTAAGAAAAAAAAAAGAAGAAAGAAAAACCAGAGATTCTTGACTCAGGAGTAGTCCTATTAAAACTCTAAAGTTACCACGTTATCCTTCTAAAATCTGAATTATGTATTTATGTTATGATACCCTTTTTAGCATAAGAAGATAATACTAGAAAACATGATATAATGATTATACTAATAAAGATTTAAAAATATTTTTTTTATTTTTTAAAGTTACCCCATAAGGGTGCCTACATACCCGCTATTCAAAATCAAACAAACTGTAGTTTGCTTTTTATAAAACTTTAGTGGATTAGTTAATTTTAATAACGAAAACGTGCTAGGCTTACGTTTATTAACATTTAAATATATTTAAAGAAATTTTTAAACCTAAGATTCATTTCTAAAAAACTAAAAACCTTTAATTTAAAAAAAATCACTAATTATTATTTATTCATTTATTTTTATGAAAAGAAGTTTTCTAAATGATAAAATATTTATTTTTTACTATTATTTTTATTTTTAATTAGTTTTTATTAATTTTTATTATTGTTTTTTATATTTCTTGATTATAATATATATATAAATTTTAGAAAATTCTAAACCTAGTTTTATTAACATATTCCTAAAGCATGCATCTTTATTATTTATATTTATATTTATTATTTTATTTATTTATTTTAGTATTACTACTTTTTATTTTTTTTATTTTTTTAATAAAAACTAATAATGATTAAATAATAATAAAAAAAGAAGAAGAAAAATTTTTCGACTAACCTAGACACGGGTCACATTTCAGGTCGGTCAGATTACGGCGGCTAGAGCTCTTCGTCGGCAATGTTTCTGGTGGCTGTTAACAGCGATCAAGGGGTGGATTCTTAGGTTTTCAAGGGTGAGGAGCCAAATGGTGGTGTTGGTTTTTGTCAAAAACCACCTTAAGTAGTGGTTTGGCAACTACGATAGCGAGATCTAGAGAGAGCTCCAGTAGACTTTTTTGTGCTTTTTCTTCCTCCTTTTATTCTTCTCGAAGTCAAGTCTTATTTATAGACTTGCAAAATCCCATTTGATAAGCTTAGATCGTACTCGGTTGAAACCCATCCCTATCCCTTTGTCTTCTTTTTCAGATTTGAATAAATCTTTCGTTTTTTGTTAAGATTTGTACTAATTTTATGATATTTATCCATTTTTGGCTAAAGATTTGTTGGATTTGCGTTAAAATTTGATTTGAAACGACTGGATTCCACTCTTCCCGCGTCGTTGTCAATCTCAGTCGAAGGTTGAAGACGAATACGTGCCAAGCGCATGCTTTCTAGTCATCCAATCGGTTGTTGACACGTGGCAACTCAGGTGAAAAAAAAATCAAAATGGCACAAAGTGCCTTTGCTTAGACTCAAACTCATGACCACACTCCTTCCCTGCGCATCAGGTGATTGTGCAGACCAGTTAGGCTAGCCCAATTCCCATTTTTTCTTTGCACGCAAATTACATATAAGCATGCCAATTTTTCCTAATTTTATATTATTTTGAAATTTTAAAATTTAATAAAAAACCCTAAATGTCTTTTATTATTATTGTTATCTTTATTTTCTATTATTTGTGTATTATTTTTATTATTTATTTTTCCTTCATATTTTAAAAAATAGAAAAAAAACATTAATAATAATAATAAGAGGACAAAAATAGAGTATTTACAACTGCCCCTCTTTGTAGTAAAGTTTGAAAAACTTAACTGCAAAAAGAACAAAGACACAATTTTTGCCTAATAGAAAGGATAGATAACGCTATAATCAGTTGGTTATCCAAACCTAGATCCACTCGGGAGTTATCTAACCAAAAGTGTTTGTAAGGAAAATACCTCATGAGATAATAATCCCATGTTCCAAAAGAAGATAGTTACTTTATGATAATTAATATTCCTCAGGGAGTGATCTTAAACAAGAAACATCTCACCAGACTAGCAACCTAGAGGGAGGATCATCTAGAAAAGTGCTCTTATAAGCTGACTAATCGATAATAGGAAGCATATCATTAGAGTAACAACATTAAACAGAGATGTTTTAGGAATGTGTCCTTATGAGCTAACTAACTGATAATAAGAAGCGTCTTATAAGACTAGTAACCTTAAAGAAGAGATGGTTTAGGAAAGCACTCTTATGAGCTAACTAACTGATAATAGGAAGCGTCTTAACAACCTTAAAGAAGAGATTGTTTAGGAAAAAACTCTTATGGGCTAACTAACTAATAATAGGAAGCGTCTTACAGGACTAGCAACCTTAAAGAAGAGATTGTTTAGGAAAGCGCTCTTATGAGCTAGCTAACTGATAATAGGAAACGTCTTACAAGATTAGCAACCTTAAAGAAATCATCTAGAAAAGTGCTTTTATGAGCTGACTAATCGATGATAGGAAGCGTCTCACTAGACTAACAACCTTAAAAAGAGATTATTTAGAAAAGTGCTCTTACGAGTTGACTAATCGATGATAGGAAGAATCTCACTAAACTAGCAGCCATGAAGGAGAGATCATTTAGAAAAGTGCTCTTACGATCTGACTAATCAATGATAAGAAGCGTCTCATTAGACTAGCAATTGTAATAGGAAGATATTTAGGAAAGTGCCCTATTGTGGGTTAACTAATTGATAGTGGGAAGCGTCTTTTTGAACTTGCAACCCTAAGAGAGGATATTTAGAAAAGTTCCCCATTGTAGGCTAACTAATCGATAGTAAGAAGCGTCTCTTTAGACTTACAACCCTAAAGAAGAAAGTTTAGGAAAGTGCCCTATTATGGGCTAACTAACTAATAGTGAGAAGCGTCTCTTTAGACTTACAACCCTAAAGAAGAAAGTTTAGGAAAGTGTCTCATTATGAGCTACCTAACTGATAATGAATTCCTAAGTGAGAATCTTATTTTTCAATAATAGGATGACTTAAAACTTTTGAACAAATGATAACTAAAACTTTTCTAAAAATCTTCAAGACAATTGCTCTTCTAAACTTAAGGATACGGTAGAAAAGTGTTTTCTAGCAAACTTTGAAAATTTTTCTCTTTCTTCTCTAAAAGAAATATTTTATTTTTTTAAGCATTACTAATAAGTAAAGAGTATGACAAGGGCTCCTAAAAATACAAATAAAGGGCAGGCCCAACCTATTACTTAATAATCACTTACTTTTTTGCCTCATTTTGCTTGGAGGATTTGGTTTAATCTTGGAAAAAGTGGTGTCTTAGTTTAGTCAAGGGGTTTCTTGTAATTAAGACTTATATTTACATCTTGAGGGCATCAATATTTAAAATTTGGGCCAAACAACGTCAATGGGGAATAACTTTAAATTCCCTCATTCTGTTTAGGAACAGATATCTCATTCTTAATTGGTTTAATCTAAGAGGACTTCCTCACAATCTCTCGGTTTAGATGTCACTCTTGACTTTTATTCCAAAAATTATGGTCTTTCTTGTAAGTAATACGCTTTGATCAATCTGTTAGACCTTTTTAGGACTTGCAATGCAATAGGCTTTTGGTTTTAAAAAATGTACCAATATTCAGGTCTTATTTTGAAAGAATCATTATTTTAACTTGGGTTTACAAGTTAAGAAACGTCTAGAATAGCACTTGCCCTAGCAATTTTTGCTTAAAATAAATTATTTTCAATGATTTGGAGAAGTCTTCAAAGAAGGGTAGTATATTTTTTAGTTTTAATGTTTGGGTTCTTATATTTGGTCTTGGTATTTTCAAGTATTGTTGGGCTTCTTTATTATGTATAGGTTTAACTGCATTCTTGGGCTTTTCTTATTTCTTTTCTTTTCTTTTTCTTTCATTTTCTTTTTCCATCTTTTTTCCTTTTTCTTTTGAGCCCAATGGTAATTATCTTTTGTGGGTCATGTGTGTTTTCTCAAAATGTAAACTTTTCTTCGTTAAAAGAAATAAATTATCCACAGCAAAAATTACCCTTGAATTGTTGTAACTATGGTAAGAACTATTTAGTTAATTCCTTTTTTCTTGATTAATGTCCTTATCTTCTTAGTCATCCCATTGTAGGGTAGTTCTCGACATGGTTAAATTTTGAAACTCTTTTTATATAAGCTCGAATGGGGTTGGCAAAGGATTATTGTGTTTATGATAGCAAAAATGAATGCTTAACATTATTTTGATTAACATATCAAATTCAAGATAAACCTCCTTTAAGGAATGAGTCAAAAACCTCACATTAATAACACTTAACTCTCGAGTGTTTAAGGGTTAGCGTTTGGGATGTGGTTTGCCTCTTATCATCCTAAACCACTCGAACAAATGAGATATCCTTCCATTTTACTATATTTGCCCATATTCACCATGTCTCATGATGTCTTTGGGAGTTATGTGCCCCTATCAAGTGATTTAGTCTTAACTTAGCTCTCTTAGGAAACTAGTTAGGATAGTCTTCTTTATGCCCTCGTTGGTAATTGACCATAGCCACTTCGAAAGTGTGCCCCAAAATTAATTGTCTTTGTGTCTATTTTATATAACTTCTGATGGAGAGAAAGTTCAAGTGTAACCCTTAGGATTAGAGAGAGTTGGAAGGTTTTGTGTTTCGAGGCTAAATCAACATATGAGGAGACCTTTTGAAGTGAATGGGGTGTTTTAAATTAAGAACAGGTTATAGGGGTCTTTGGCTTTATGTTCAGAGTAAGTGATTGTGAACCTTAGGTTAAGCTAACCATTCAAAAGCTACTTTTAGGACCTTGAAAGGACCTCTTATTGTTAGCAACTCTTCAATTTTCTTAGCTTTGTTCTTTTCTTTATTGTTATTATTTTTTAGTAAATATGTAAACAAAATGCTCAAATGGATGCAAAAGAACCAGCATTTAATTAACGATGTAATAATACTGAAATTTTATTAATATTGCAAACTTGGAGTTCAGTGCTCTTATTGAAAACATAAGAAAAGAATGCTATAATCTAACTTCCTAATTTCTAAGCTTCTTCTTCTTTGGCTGCATAGGTGTTAACTCCCCATTAACGACGGCTTCTAGTACTCTAACCCTTACCTGAGTCTTCTCCAACTAAGCCTCCAATGCTTTGTTCCTTTGATTAGATTCCTTGAATCTACTCTTCCACACATCTTTCTTACTGTTCGTGGTCTCAAAATGGACCTCCATCCAAGCCCTCACTTGTTCCATGTAAGTTTTTATTTCTAGGTTTGGGTTGATCGACGCGGGCTGAGTGACATCTGGGACTCGATATACCCTCTCTCCTATTTGGTACAGTTGGTTGATAACAAAATCTCTGGTAGCTTAGTGTTTACCTACTTCACCATCCGATTCCCCGAAGTTTACATTAGGAATCCCAATTCCGACTTCCCATAAGACCTTGACCTCTGCCAACTTAGAGACCTTATCAGCCACTAACACGTTTGACTCTTGATATTCGAACATGATTCCTTCTAATGATGGTTTATAAACTATGTCTTGGATAGTGCTGAACTGACGAACTACTAAGTTCGGGTGATAGCCTGTACACCAGTTAAGTCCGATTAATGGAACCGCTTGAAAGTTTCTGCACATTAAAATAACCTTATTGCAGCAGCTCCACCTAACAGTCCACAAAATATCATTAGCACTAAAACCCTTGAGCACTTTCACCCAACCGTGGCTAGAAAGATCATCTGGTAGCTCCATCCTTTCTATACATGAATCTATGAGGTCTACTTATTGAGCTAATGATCTCCTAACCATATTTAGCCCAAAACACTTGAGATGGCTCATGAACCATATTAGGATGAGGTTGATGTTTGAGCGGAGAATTCCATCACCCTTCTTCTTCATGAAATTTAGATTTTGAATCTGCTCAGCTAGTAGGGCTAGGATGTAAGATTTTCCTTCCAAGAACTAGAATACTAATTCCGCAACTCTGTAATGAATATGAAAGATCCCGGTAGGAAAAAGGATAGTTGTGAATGTTGTCAAGATGAAAGTATAAACTCGTCTTTGTATGTAACTCTTGGGATCCCCACATAAGATATCTTTCTTGCTCCCATCATCGTATCGAGCCACAAACCAAGCTTCTAATTCAACCATTCAAAGGAAATACCCATTATTATTTTCCAATGCTCGATTGATCACTACTTTGCGAATTCTCAAAAGTTTGCTGAAAATACCTGTTGACCCAGCCTCTAGATTTAGCATATACACCCCATGGGAAAGCGGAGGGGCCTAGAGAAGCTGAGTATATTCTTCTAGGGTTAGCGTGATCTCGTGTGGCCTAATAAAGAAAGTCGCGGGCTCAATTTCCCAAAGGTGTGATATAGCTTGAATCAAAGGGGATGGGCCCTATTTTGCTCTGGATGAAGGTCTGTTCTTCAGGGCTATATAAGGTGAACCAATGGTCCAGTACCAGTTTAGGATTCAAAGGTTTACAAACCTGGATTTCTTTGCACAAGAGACAGTCGATTACAGCACTAGCCATCTAGCATAATTACGATAAAAATTTCTAATTACAAACAATTGTCTTACAAAACACCATAAAAAAAAAAAAAATCTTTTACAAGCGACTACATCTAAACTCCAAAGAAAGAAATTACATCATTAATCATCCGTCGGTTCATGATTTCATGTATGCAAAAAGGTGGGTTCTAAAAGTTCCCAAGCTCTATAGCCTCCCTTATTTTCAAAGAAATGAATCTCAGGCCATATCGAAGCATTGGGTGGGGTAACCTAATCAACCCCAAGTGGTGAATATTTCACTTCACCCAGAACTTACACAATGGCTCCCTATCCTAAGGTCCTAAGACAACTTGGGTCTGACCGCATCTAATCACACGATTGCTTGCACAAAAATTCAATAATAATTAAAAAAAACGAAACTTCATCAAATCCTTAGATCACGAGCAGGTACAAACATTAGTGCAAATGATATTTTACAACATAAGAGCTAGTTAAAGATATCTAGAAATGATGATTTCAGAAGGATTAGGTGGCTAGCCCACTATAAGATCCCTAGTAGAGTCGCCATCCTATCGAGTCTAATTTAAAAATTTTACATTATCTTCCTAATTCGATTCATATTAGATCATATGCTCATCTAATATAAATCCTTAACTTGAACTAGAAATTTTATTATTTATTTGGAGTCACCACCCAATTAAAGTTAGGAAAAATTACTGAATTAGAATTAATTGAGCGAATTAATTCTAATCTAAACAACTAGCCAATGAAATCTCTCTTTTGTTTAAGAAAAAAAAAAAAAAGAAGAAAGAAAAACCAAAGATTCTCAACTCAGGGGCAATCCTATTAAAACTCTAAAGTTACCACCTTATCCTTCTAAAATCTGAATTATGTATTTATGTTATGATACCCTTTTTAGCATAAGAAGAGAATACTAGAAAAAATAATATAATGATTATACTAATAATGATTTGAAAATAATTTTTTTATTTTTTAGAATTGCCTCATAAGGATGCTTTTGTACCTGCTATTCAAGATCAAATAAGCCATAGTTTGCTTTTTATAAAACTTTAGTGGATTAGTTAATTTTAATTACAAAAATGTGCCAAGTTTATGATTATTACCATTTAAATTTATTTAAAGAAATTTCTAAACCTAAGATCCATTTCTAAAAAACTAAAAACCTCTAATTTAAAAAAAATCACTAATTATTATTTATTCATTTATTTTTATGAAAAGAAGTTTTCTAAGTGATAAAATATTTATTTTTTATTTTTTTAATTATTATTATTTTTTATATTTCTTGATTATTATATATATATATATATATATATTTTAGAAAATTCTAAACCTAGTTTTATTAACATATTCCTAAAGCATACATCTTTATTATTTATATTTATTTTTATTATTTTTTATTTTAGTATTACTACTTTTTATTTTTTTTCTTTGTTAATAAAAAAAAAAACTAATAATGACTAAATAATAATAAAAAAAAGAAGAAAAAAAATTTTGACTAACCTGGACACGGGTTGCGGTTTTGGTCGGTCGAATCATAGTGGCTAGAGCTCCTCGTTGGCAACGTTTTCGATGGCTGTTAACGGTGATCAAGGGGTGGATTCTTAGGTTTTCAAGGGTGAGGAACCAAATGGTGGTGTTGGTTTTTGTCAAAAACCACCCTAAGTGGCGGTTTGGCAACTACAGCGGCGAGATCTAGAGAGAGAGAGAGCTCTAACAGGCTTTTTTGTGCTTTTTCTTCCTCCTTTTTTTCTCCTTTTATTCTTCCCAAAGTCGAGTCCTATTTATAGACTCGTAAAATCCCATTTGATAAGCTTAAATCGAACTTGGTTGAAACCTATCCTTATCCCTTTTTCTTTTTTTTTTTCAAATTTGAATAAATCTTTCATTTTTTTGTTACGATTCGTACTAATTTTATGTTATTTATCCTTTTTTGGCTAAAGCTTTGTTGGATTTACGTTAAAATTTGATTTGAAATGACCAGTTTCCACTCTCCCCGCTGTGCAGTCGATCTCGATTGAAGGTTGAAGACGAACACGTGTCAGGCACGTGCCTTCGAATCATCCAATCAGCTGCTGACACGTGGCAGCTCGGGTGAAAAAAAAATCAAAATGGCACAAAGTGCCTTTGCCCAGATTTGAACTTGCGACCACACTCTTTCCCCATACGCCAGGTGACCGTATGGACCAACTAAGTTGGCCCAATTCCTAGTTTTTCTTTGCACACAAATTACATATAAGCATGCTAATTTTTACTAATTTTATATTATTTTAAAATTCTAAAATTTAATTAAAAAAAACCCTAAATGTCTTTTATTGTTATTGTTACCCTTATTTTCTATTACTTATGTATTATTTTTATTATTTATTTTTCCTTCATATTTGAAAAAATAGAAAAACATTAATAATAATAATTAGGGAACAAAAATGGGGTGTTTACATCCAAGACTTCCACCCAGAGGGTGACTACTTGAGAGTGCAATCTAGGTGACAAATAGAGACAACTCTCTTCTCTCATTTCTAAAGCCCTATAATGAATCACCTTGGATGGTGATCCTCTAGTCTACTTGAGACTTGCAATGCTCAAGACTTTATCCACTTGAGGTTGGCTATGCTTGAGACCTACTAAGGCTTACTATACACCAAGCCTACTATGCTCAAGTCCCTCTACGAGCAACACATGCCATGACTGAGGCTCACTATGCTCAAGACTTGCTAAGATCTGCTACATGCAAGGCTCACTCTACAAGTGGCCTACTATACTTGACCTTGTGACATTCTTACTCTAATACGATTGACAAATCAACTTCTATCACCTGCAATGATAAAAGGAAATACATGAGCTAACAATATAAGATTTATTCATATGAACATGTAAGTACACAAAATGAGAATACTTACTTCCGTCTATAGCTTGGACCTAAAACTTAGGGATATCTCCCCTCAAATCCTCAAAGAAACATAGGAATCACACGTCCATCATGCTCACATGTGGGAACCACGATAAACTGGATGTAGTAATGGTATAAAGGATCATAAGTGATAGCTAAACTTCCATCTTGCTCTTGTGTAGGAACCGCAGTAGAGTGGAAGTAATAATGGCATGAAGGATCCTAATTAAGAGCAATATTATCTAACCTTGTGGTGGATAAAGATGTTCCTATTAAGAACTTTCTACCAAGAAATGGAACAAAGTTCCTATCATACTCATGATCAAAGGAAGAAGAGGGACGAAGTCCCTATCGCTTGCTAAATTTGGTCAAGTTGCTAATTATAACTAGAGCAAACTTTGAGGAACAAAGTTCCAATTTGCTCTCTAAGAAAACTTGTGAACAAGGTTGTAATGAGAATGTCCACTATCAAACACGCTTTGCTCTAATGATAGTGCCTTGTAAGATAGTGTACTTCCCTACAACTGGCTGAAACATCTCTCCACTACAAATTTTTGAAAGACAACTTTTGCGGTACATTTTGTTAATGGATCTTCCCGTGAAGGGGACAAATCAAAGGCAAACCTATCAGCCTTAGGCAATCTAATTACCATTCGGCCACTCGTTGAGGTAAGGGATTGTGTTTCCAAATAGGTTGTCATTCGACTAGCTCTCAACAACATCAAGTATCATTGATAGTGGAATCGACAGTATCCAACTAATGGCCACAAGTGGATTCTAGCCTTATTTCTTTGGTTCTCAAGAAGTTTTCCTTCGTAGCTAGGGGTAGTGTCTATTTTTTTCTTCAACTTCATCAAAAAATAGCACCCCACCATAGTCAATGAGTAGGACGAGTTCAAAGTTAGATGAATAAACAAAAATAATAATGATACAATCATGGCATGCAATTTTTGTGCAAGGGAAGATGCATATAGATGGAGTGGAAATGACAACTTCATAGGAACAATAGGCAAGGTATAGCTTATCGAATCTACATAACCACCATTTACAAAAACCTAATCCTATTAAGTAGGATTATTTTGGAAAGATAGATAAAATAAGATAGGGAATGCAAGTACCAAGCTCCAAAGGATGTCAACCATCTATCTGCGAATCTAAATTAAAGTCAAAACAATCTACGAAGGAGCTACTGATCAAGTTTATGTATCGAATACTATCTTTGGCATGTGTCTAGAAGCTTATCTTATTTTCCTTTTGGAGCCTAATTTCAAAAGACTTGGGAGAATAAGTGGTTCAAATATGTGGAATATACAAGTCATAATTGTCAAGTATATAGCGTTTACATGTGTGCCCATCTTTAAGATGCCTTATGTATATGATAATTGTTAGATTCAATGAAAAGTAGTTGTGAAGCAAGCGGATGAAAAAATAAATAAATAAATAAAAAGCCTCCATTCTAGAAGGAAAACATAGCAAAGAAGCTACTTATGTTATTGGTGTAGATCTTAAGCGAAGATCCCAAAGAAATTTGGCATTTTATCAACATGCTCTAGGGCTCGTTCCATAATCTACCTTGTCCTATAATCACCATGCTAGAGTGCATCAACAAGTGCTACTACTACTGTCTCTATTGCTGCTACTGCTGCTGATCACTATCATTTAGATAAGATTGAAGCACTAATATATATATATATATAAAGATGAAATAAAGAAAAAAAAAAAGGAAGGGTAAATTGACGCCTAATCGCAAAGAAGACTTCAACCAATTAGCATGGGTTCGTTGATGCCAGCAACACAGCGGATGGTTAGATCCAGTGGACTCAACTACTCTTATGAAATTTCTTGATCCGGTTAAAACCGATTTATAAGAAACAACAACCTTTTGTAGTAAAGGATCTGTATCAATTCCTTCCACTCCTAGGAGTGCTTGGAGAGATTTTTCAATGATTCTCATAGTGTGATCAGTCCACGTGCCCTCTACTTTAAGTCGTATGTTGCTCATATCCTATCCAGTGTTGAGAATAACTACTTCAAGGCCAATATCTTCTTTGGTTTGCAGCAAATGAGCACTACTAATGATCCTTGGATCATATCGAACTTCTGCTTCAGTCATCAAGGCCACTTAGGCCATTTTTGTACTCCACGAACTGCTTGTAGAGCTAATTCAATAATGGAAGAACAAGATGTGCAAGTCATACCATTGATGCGTATTCGGCATATTTGAGTAGTACTCTCACTAGTTTCATCTTTGATCAAAATGGCTTTAAGTCCCGCATCTTCAATAACTTCGTGTATTGATTCCTCATTAACAAAACTTGGCTAATACATGACCTGAGCTTTGCCATTCAAGACATCCACAATAGCTTCTCGGATTCCATAAGGCCTCTTGACCGCCTTTTTGACAAATCTGGCAAAAGCAGAACATGACATCCCAGTGACAGAGAACAACGCCTTGGCCTTAAATCCTTCCACATCAGTCTCTTGAATAGAAACATCACTCGGATATTTTGTCGTCAATGGATAGTGAAGTCGAGAAGCCAAGTTTTGCTGCATCTCCTACAAGTGCTCTATACCCCCCAAGTTCTACTACACCTCCTCAAGCGGAGGTTCCCTCCTCTACTTCTTCTGACCAAAAGTCCTTGCCTATTGAGACTATTAACGGGGGGGTTGATGGAAACGCCAATGGTGTTATTAAAGTAACTAATGTTTCAGCTCTAGTAAAAGGAGCTCAGCAAAGCTATAATGTAAAGGGAAGGGATACTTTACCTGGTGGTGTTGCTTGAGGGTGCCAGAATCCAAGTCTAGCACCATCAAGGAACCAACCACTCCATCCCAACTTTCATTATATGGAGCAACAGATTTGTTGCAAAAGTTCTCATTGGATGCTTAATGTAAGAACCTGGAAATATCTGAACCAACCAAGGAGGAATTAAATTCTCGTGACCTAGTTGTTTCTTGTTATTGCTTTGATGTGCCAATAAGATTAAATTGTTACCACCTGTCGAAGAACTATTAGCATGAGACGATGGCGCTAAAAAAAAAGGGGGTGGGGTGGCGGATTTGCTAGAAAGATGAACGATGATAAGACAAGTAACTCTGTTCCCTCTACTTCTGCTAAGACTGTTTCAACTCAGATCAGTTACTTAGGAAGATGTATATATTGGTGAGTTCCGTACTAGGCAGCCATTATGTGTTGCCCAGGATGCGCTTCTCAACCTTTGGTTTAACTGTTTTGGCATGGGGAAACTCAATGGGAGATTTGATGTCTAATGTTGCTTTAGCAATGAATTGTGGAGATAGAATGAAAATCGCAATGTCGGGTTGATATGCAAGGCCAATGTTCAATACTCTTGCTGGTTTAGGAGTTTCAATGCTTCTTAGTGCTTGGTCTAAGAGACCTGCCTCCTGTACTATTCTTAAGGACGGTGGATGTGTACCGTGGATTGAATCTACAATTGCTTGACCCTCAACATGAAGACCTCTTCAAAGAAAAAGCACTTGCAAAGAATCAACGTGGTACATGTTCGTGCAAGAAAAGAAAAAAAAATAAAAAATAAATAAATAGAAGAACTCGCCAGTTAACTAAGGAGAAAAGCCCAAGATATAAAGGTATGTATAGTCAATGAAAAAAAAAAAAGATGGAGATTTACAATTTGAATCCAAGATTTTGGTGGATTTACATGATGTTTTTTGAAATAGACTTTAGATCTCAAGAAAAAGATTTGGATACAGATATGGAGTAATAGCATGATAAGATTTGCTGCTTTGAAAATATATAAGAAAGATTTGCTTCAGAAATATATACGAAAGATTTGCTGCTTCGAAAAGATATATAAGAAAATTTGCTACTTCGGAAATATATATATGAGAAAGATTTGCTACTTCGAAAATATATAAGAAAGATTTGCATGATGAATGATAGCATAGTGAATTTGTTGATGCGGGGCAGATTGATGAAGGAACTTCATAGTGTGGCATGATTTCGGGGGGGGGGGGGGGGGGGGGATGGGATTAGGATTGGCACATCTCTAAATGATATTGAAGATATATGGTATGATATTTTGAGGATCTATTGGTAATATATTGAATATATATAGCATGTTAAGATGGTGCCAAATGTGAGGCTATTGCTATTATCTAGAATTTTGTTTCTATCAAAATGAATACGCGCATAATATATGGATTTACTAATTCATTTCCATGAACTAAAATCAACAAGTCAATTGAAGTCATTAATAGGGAATTGATACATTGAAGACAACTTCACGAGCCAAATACTTCGAAAGAATGAAATATATATATAAGGTTTGTCTATTAAAGAAAATTTATGCATATGTTGCCTTTGAGGTAATATCACTTTGATGAGCTTAAAGGTGACGTGTGCAATTAAATGGTGCTACAAGCTTGCGGACTAAAAAAAAAATCTAAATTATATGCAGCTTTAGCATTAAGCTCTTGTAATATGAATCGCACAAGCATATATACGGCAGCGATGCAACTATTCCATAAGCACACATGCGCCAAGTAATTTCCTAGCTATTAAAAAAGCTTATCTAATACCCAAATCCCTTCAACTTCATCTAAAGGACTTTGGTCGGGAGATAAAATGTAAAGGGCTGAAAATATTATATAAATATATTGGGCTAAGCCCATTGATTATTTGGCTTGACTCATTGAGCTAAGTGACAAGGCCTAGTGAGTTTAATCCAATTATTGGAATGACTTAGGGAGAATTGGCCCAAACATGGATCGTTGGACCGGTTTGTCCACATCCAACCTTTTTCAGGCAGGCCCATGTACTTATGAGGAAAGCTACTGGTCTTAGGCCTATGACAAGTTCATTAGGATAACCTTAAAATGAGCAATGTCTATCTCGTCCGTTAATCACTGAAGTAATTTAACAAATATCATTAGGCCCAAAAGTTTATAAATACTCAGTCATTCCTTCTCATCAAGGGACCTTTTTTTTTTCGGATTCCAGATATCAAAGAAATGGTGTTCTACCAAAAGTTCTCTACTCTCAAAGATCTAATAAGAGTTCAGGCAAAGAATGATCTTCATTGCTCGAAAACTGCAAGGTTGATGCTTAAGATCTCCTTAACTCACTTGTTTGTCACTTGTGCATTTGAGATGCTCAAAATTATCTGTTCCTCCTCCCTACCTCTCTCTCCCTAGTCATCCCATCACTTGCCATCTCCAAATCACTTGTAGTGCAGTACCCACGTAATACTCACATGACCACTTCTACTAGAACTCCTCATTTACAAATATTTAAATCATCAACAAAATTTACAAGATACTGTTAGAGTACCTATTGAACCAAAAAAAAAAGGTGGGACAAATAGTCAAGTAGACAATTTTACAGAAACTTCAATTGAATGTAAGTTAGACACTTGAGTAGACACTTCAACAGAAGGTGTGTTAGACAAAAAAATTAGATAATTTGCCAAAAGGTACTATTGAACCTAAATAGACTAGAGTCGAATATTCTAAGCCTTGGAGATTTAAGTCATTTCATTCACAAGAGCAAGTGCTTAGGAAAATAGATTCAAGAGTCAAAACTAGATCAAAGTTACAAGATATTGAAAATCAATTTTCTTTATTATCTGAAATTAAACTTAACAATGTGAATGAGATTTTAACAAAAAGTAATTGGATTAATGTTTTGCAAGAGGAATTAACAAAATTCCAAAGAAACCAAGTATAGACACTAGTTCCTAGAACAAAGGATAAATTTGTTATTGGAACAAAGTGGTGTTCAAAAATAAGCATGATGAGCAAGGTAAGATAGTTAAAAATAAAGCAAGACTTGTGGCAAAATGATATTCACAAGAAGGTATTGATTTTGACAAAACTTATGCCCATGTTGCTAGATTAGAAGCTATTAGATTATTATTAGCTTTTACATGTTACAAAGATTTCAAATTATTTCAAATGGATGTAAAAAGTGTTTTTTCTTATATGGATATATCAAAGAAGAAGTATTTGTAGAATAACTCTCAGAATTTGGAGATCCATTAAAAGAAGACTATGGTTTTAACTTGCAAAAGGCTCTTTATGGTTTGAAACAAGCTCCTAAAGCTTGGTATGAAAGGTTAAGTGATTTTCTAATTAAATACAATTTTTCTAAAGGAAAAGTTGATATAACTATTTTTATCAAACACCTTGACAAAGATATTTTAGTGGTATAAATTAGTGTAGATGATATCATTTTTAGTTCTACTAATGAAATATATTGTAAGGAATTTTCTAAATTGATGTAGGCTAAACTTAAGATATCTTTGATAGGAGAACTAAACTTCTTTCTTGGATTGCAAATCAAGCAAACCTCATAAGGGATATTTATTCACCAATAAAAATATACTAAGCAAATGCTCAAAAATTTTGGGTTTGAAAATGTTAAGGGAGCTACTATTCCTATGTCAACTTCAGTAAGGTTAGATCCTAACATCACTAGTAAAAAGGTACATGAAAAACTTTATAAAATTTTAATTGAATCTTTATTATATTTAACTACTTCTAAACCAAACATATTATTTGTTATTTGTGTATGTGCTAGATTTCAAACAAATCCTATTGAAACACATTTAATAGCTGTTAAAAGAATTTTCAAATATATATATTGCACTACAAAATTAGGAATTTGGTATCTAAAAAATCAAAATATTAATTTAATATGATATTCAGATATTGATTATGCGAGCTGCAAGATTGATAGAAAAAGTACTTTAGGAACTTGTCAATTTTTAGGGTATAAACTTGTATCTTAGTCATCAATAAACAAAATTTTGTTACCCTATCAATAGTTGAAGCTAAATATATTTCAATAAGAAATTGTAGTGCTCAAGTTTTATGGATTAAACAACAATTATGTGACTATGGATTTATGTGTAAAAATATTTCATTAAAATGTAATAATACAAATACTATTAATCTTACAAAAAATCTAGTTCATCATTTTAGATCAAAACATATTGAAGCAAGACATCATTTTATTAGAGATCATGTTAATAATGGAGCTATTAATCTTGATTTTATTAATACTAAACTATAGTTAGTTGATGTATTTATGAAATCATTATATAAGAATAGATTTAAGCTTATTAGAAATGAAATAGGTATGTGTTTTCCTTTATAAAAAATTAAAAAATTAATATAATAATAATAATTTTTTGTTTGTTATTTTGGATAAATTAAAATGAAAGGAAGATGCGTCATGTTTTTTTAGCCATTAGAATAATCCACATGTGTAGGAACTACTCTCTTTAAAAACTCTTTTTCAAAAGTTAGAGATTCAAAACTCCCTCTTTTACTCTCTAAACACTCTCATTCTCTACACTCTGAAAACTCTCTCGCTCTCATACTTTCTCAAACCCTAATCTTTGTTTGTAATAATGCCACCAAGAAAATTAACCCAAAATACCACAATGATGTCCAAAGCCAAGAAGAAAGATAAAAACCTTATTGAGAATCAAGATGAGGAATCATCTATATCTAAACATACTAGCTAAGAAGAATCTCAAGAAACTAAGTACAGTGGGGAACTAAGGAGACCTAGCAAAATTAGCAGTTCGAAGGAGCCTGTTGCAAATAGTGATACAAAAGGTGAACAAGACGTTCCTATAGACACTTTGGAAAAGAAGAAAAAGGTACACCGTAGACAACAATTTACTTGGAAATTTATTTCGTTAAAAGGAAAAATAATGAATTGCATGTCTTTAGATTTTGAATATTTGATCAAGAACAGTTTCCATGTAGATTAAATTCTAGATAAGATAGGCTATAGGAAATTATGTAATATGAGATCTATAGTATTTAGAGAAGTTGTAGTAGAATTTTATGAAAATCTTGATTTCAAGAAAAAAGGATAGGTTAAAATCAAATGTTTGTGGTTAAGATTTTGAAATTACCAAGAATAATCTAATTCAGTATTTAGAACTCAAAAATGAAAATGATGATAAAGACATTCTAAACATGAATAGATTGGAATTCTTTCAATACTTAAATGATGGATTTGAAATTGAATCACTACAAGATATGCTTGTTATTTAATTTTTTATGTTGGTTAAAATGCTACATAAGATTGTGAGTTCTTGTATTCTTCCAAGGATTAGGAGCAAAATATATATTTTAGTTAATGAGGCAAAAATTAACTGCAGATATGGTAAACAAAATTTTGAGGAAATTATTTGAAAATAAGGGGAAGAGACCTTATGGAAATCTAGTCATGTTTCTTTTACAAGAGAAAAGAATAAGATTGCTAAAAGAGGACTATATTAAATTTTCTGTTAAGAAAATTAATGAAGGAATTCTTCATCATATGAACATCCATGTTTGGAGAAAAGTTTGGTTCTCTAGGGATTGTGCTGTATACATAAATCATAGACATACTAGAAGGGATATTCCTGAATGGATGTCTAATGTGAAAAGAGGAACAATCTTCAAAGAAAGTAAGAAAATAGATAAAAAAAAACTTCTAAAAAGGACAGAAAAAGAAAAGGAAAAGAAAAGGCTAATGAAAAGGAAAGGAAGACGAAAACGAAGATTGGAAAGGGAAACTTAGAAATCAGGGATAAACCTTTAGTTGAAATAGACACTTCTACAAATAATTCAGTAGAAGTTATTCTAAAATCTCTTGCTCCAAGGAAAATGACTTTGAAGCTGGAACAAGCAATGAGGTGATAAATCTAAAAAGTAGGATTTCAAATTTAGAAAAATTTGTTAAGAAAAGCTTTACGGAAACGAAGTCCATAATGGAGTCAATCTTTAATAAACCTAGTGAAGAGAAGTTTGAAGAATAACTTCCATCAACTCCTACTAGGAGTGGTAATAGTTCTCCTAAGACTCCTATTCAAGAAGGATAGCAAAATATTAATGATGAGGCAAGAGACACTATTTTAATAATCAAACAAAATTTGAAGACTCCAAATATGTAGCAAGGAATTCAATAAAGTGGTGGGATAGAGATCTTAGATCAAACTGAGCAGAGAACTACTAAGATCAATCCTAAAGTTGCTTAAGAACCTAATCCTAAACCTATTTTTGAACTCGTCCAAACCACTCAAAATGAACCCCCTGTTGCACAATCTGACCAACCATCCCCCACCTACTGCACCAACTAAAACATAACTAGATCCAACTCCAACTCTAACAGAAACCAATCTTGATCCTGTCGAAAAAGGATCTAAAGAAGCTAAAATTCCAAAAAGACAAAGGAAAAGAGTGAAGACAACTATAAGGAAAGGTGTCAAGCCACCTAAGAAGAAAAAGAATTGATTTTTTTTTAAGACTATTGCTAATCATTGTTAGTTGTTTGTAAGCTGTTTTTTTTTTTTTCAAGGCTTGTGCTAATTGAAGGTTCCAATCGCTGCTAATTTATATGGTTTAAAATGTTTAATGGTGCATTATGTTTTTTATATTTGCTTATTATTGATTCATACTTATATCATATATTAAGGGGGAGTAATATATTTTGCTTATCTGATAACAAAAAAGGGGAGAAGGAATAGTAAGTAGTGATAAACCAATTTCACAAATATTCTACTTAAAGTAGTATATGAGTTTATTACTTGAGATAGGTTTTGTTATCATCAAGAAGGGGGAGAATGTTGAGTTCTCTGAAATAAGTTTTAACGATAACAAAAATGTTATTAGTAAATATGTGTTGTGTGTAGAATAAAAGTTTTTATTTTTACAAACACTTAAGCATATGGTAGTTTATAGACATTTAATAGATGTTTTGATACAAACACTCTATTTGATGTGCTTCACTTGTTGATTGCAATTAAACAATAACAAATGAAGAATCATATAACAAATCATAAGATGCGTGATTTCAACAAACTCACTAAAATCCCTAAAACTCAAGGGGCTCCCACGGAAATGAAGATAAGCTTCACTTGTAATTGTAATATATATAAAAGATGGCACAAATAAGAACCAATTCCAATCAATAGAGGCATGATCCTAAATTGAAAATTGGAACCCTAAATGGCATGTTCAAGAACAAGTAACCAATTCCAATCACACACTAGATATAACACACTAGCAATAATTGAAAACAACTTAAGAAATATTGATGTTACTCACAATAATCCTTAAGCCACTCGCCACAATTCTAAGAATGAAATTAATAAGAGTATGAGACGTGAAAAGGGGTAGCTTTCCACGGCACAAAATTTCATATTTGTGAAATGTTCAAAAGTCCCTTACAAACCCTAGTTAACAAGTATTCATACTCGCTTCTATTAGGGTAAAATCACATAAAAATTACAACTAAGCCACTTGGGTGGTCGGGTCTAAGCAACACAATACAAGTAAATCAAAAGTTCCAAAAATGAGTAAAAAGTGACTGGTTCAATAATAAAATACAAGTACAAAAGAAAATGATCTTCAAATGGTCGATTCTTCGATTCAAGCGAATAATTTGTTGGTCTAGTTCATCTTCAGTTTATGTCAATCTATGAATAACCCATAAGCTAAGTTTTAATGAGTTTGTTCATTACCCTATAAAACCCGATAAGTATGCCTACTGGAATGCACAACAAATAAGTAATAAAAAAGAAGTTAGTATATAAATATTTCCAGGATCGATTTGTTCAAAGAAGACCCTCATCGCCAAATTTTGTAACTCTTTAGCTCTTGCCCTAATAATAGGTCCTATAGAATTTTGATTCCTATCACTATTAAACATTTAAGTAGACACTTAAATAGATAGTTTGATACCGATAATCTATTAGACGCTTAAGTAGACATTTAAACAAATGATCTGATACTGTGGTGTTTGAAGAATGTATACTTATACAATTTTTATCTGTATTTAATATAAGTTTGATTTACATATTTGATCTATTTGTAACTACAGTTAGTAAAGTTATTTTAAATTAGTTTAAGAATTGTTTTAACTAATTATCATCCGAAGAAGAAGAATAAGAAAAGGATAAGGAATATCAGTTGAAGCACATCCACAATAAGAGGGATTTTCTATTTTCAAACTAAGGTTAATTCATACAAGGTTATTGACAAGGCAAATGAAGATAGACATCAACAAATTCAAATTTTGAATAGAATTAGTTACATGGTTAAGGAATTTGAATTTGAATTCCAGATAAGATTTTTCAAAATTCCACAAATGCAGGGATATTGTGAATGCTAGAAGACCATGTAAATATTGGAAGGCTTCTATAGACAAAGAAGAATATATAAATTGAAGACTTGAAGATCAAAGGGGAAGATGACAACAAAAATATAGAAAGATATATGAGAGATAGAAAAAATAAGAATAGAGCAAAAAACAATTATTTTTTGTTTTCTCAAGCTTAAACTAGAGAATTTATATTTCTCATTTTTGTAAAACCCTCTTTATAATTTTCATGTACAAATTAGTCTAAGAAAGTGAAGTTACAAAGTCTTGTAGTATACTTAGCCAAGTTGTAGGCTAAAAAAAATAGAGTAAGAGCTATTAGTGTTTGTAACATTTTTTAGCAATTGGAATAATGGAACCATCAGTGTGAAAGATCGGATTCCCAACAACATAACTAGAAGAGAGGACATACTCAATAGGAGGATTTTTTTATACAACATTGCCTTATTCAATTTTGCTGCACATTAATTTTGTCCACGTTATTTTTGCTCATCATGTATGATTTCATCAAGAAGAAAAATTTAAAAGTAACCATTTAATTAGAATTTGATAATTTTTTTTTAACAAACAATTTGCCCCACCCCCCTCTTGTTTACCATTTTGGGACCTACAAGATAAAATGTTCAAGGTTAAAAATCAAATTGAAAATTTTCTTGAATCTTACTTGAAGCATGAAAAATAGAATTTGGTTTCCCAATTTTATTATTTGTTGGGGATACGAATTCTTTGTGTAACAACAAAGTTGTTAGCATGTTAGAATAATTATTTATATTCTTGCTTATTTACCTTTAAATATTTTATCTAAGTATGAATACATATATATATATATATATATATATATATATATATTAAAATCTCGTACACTCTGACATATGACATGGTTATTACATAATAGATGCATACATGAAGTGACAACTTATAAGAATTGCTACTAACATGCCCTATTAGGGGGTATGACATTTCTCCTTTAGTTTTCATGGGCTTAGATATGAGCTTGAATAAGCCTAAAGACTTATAAAAATCAAAAGAAGTTTACTTCCATTATAATTAAGTTAAAGGCTCATTTAACCCTTCTTATGAAGCCTCAAAAGAGCTTAAAAAGACCTTTTGCTTAATCTTTTTTTCGCACGCTCAATAATCGAGTAAGGTCGAAAGCAGAAAATTTAGTCTAGCAATCCTTATTTTGAGCCTACCTCCCTTAAACATCATTAAATGGGTCTGATTTCCTTGACCTTGTCACTAGTTCAAGAAACTAGTTCATGGTCTTAAATTGAGCCAAAAACCCAATTACCAAAATGACCCTCTATATGTTCTATTAAATATTCATGGTCTTAAACTGAGCTAAAAACCCAATTACCAAAATGGCCCTCTATATGTTCTATTAAATAAATAATCCTTACATTTATTCTACTTAATTTTAACAATATCTAAACACTAATAATTAAATATTTGTTCCTTTTAAATTTATGTTTTTCACCAACTATTGGTACTAAGTAATTATTAGGAGAAACTCTTCTTTCTTTAGATTTCACTAAAACTAAATCTCAATTTCTTCTCCATTATTTTTTTAGCTCCTAGATGTTGGTTTCTTTTCTTTTCTTATCTCGATCCTGAAATCTACTTTACTAATTACTTGCTTTCTCTTTGTTTCAAAAGGTAAAGAGTTTCAACAATGAAGGCTTTAGGCAATAAACCATTATTTATTTACATTTTTTTTGTAGTGTTGTTGTTCAATTAGTAATTATTTAGTTGCAATGTTACATACATTGTAAAAATATATACAAAATAAATAATTTAAGCAAAAGGGCAAGAAAAGTAATAAGGTTTAAGTATGGGGGCAAATTAGTCTTTTTAATGGTCAGGGTATTTAAACCCCCAATTGACCTATGAAGTCCTCTTTTCTCATTTGTGCAATTAAGAACACAGAGGTAGCTTAATAGAATTCTACAAGATCAATCCGCTTTCACCAAGTAAGGGCTTTGACAGTTAAGATATGTATTCCTGATTCTGGATTCATCAATCTAAATAATGTTGGTAATGTATTGTTAGAATTCAGAATAAGGGGTGAGACGAAATAAGCATAGATGTGGAATTAAGCAATCTAGGGACCCCAATCGCAAATCGAAGTAAGTGTTCATATTTCGTATAAACTATAGAATTTACAATTTAATTGAGTCAGGATTCATAGAAATTAACATTGGGAAGTTAATTAGATAAGAGGAAGATGAGGATTTTCAAAACAAAAGGTTACACAGTCAGGTAGATGGACGTGTACCTTTACCATGTTGAGTGGAGAAAGGATTTCGATGTTATAAGAGATACACGGCATGATACACAAGTGTGTAACTACCCATGTTTAAGTACATAGCTAAGTATATAACCATATACCTAGGCGTGTTGGAAGGGCTTTGTGCACAAAAATTTACACAACCATTCACACAATCATGTTCTTCTACATAGCTACATGTACAGTCGTGTTGTTTTGGAACACTCATATTTTACTTTTATGTCATTTTTCTATAATTTTAAGCCAAGATTCATGCACAATAATTCCATGGGGAAGGGAAATATGCAATTAAGATATGATTAACCATTTAGTAAACTTAGATTATGTCATAGGATAATACTAAACTTAGTCATTGATACTTGACAAGTTATCATACCTTTAATAGTTACGTAAAAACTAGCTGGGGACCACTCCTTCAAGTACGTGTTTACCTTGTTTGTTGATTATGATTGATGGTATAGTTTGTTTAAGGAATTTAAAGGTTATCTGACTTAAATCTGTTTGTTGCCTATGATAGATCCCTAGGAGGCACCCTGATGATCGATACATAATGTTGTCCCTAGTAAAGTCTTATACTAAAATAATCTAGTGTAGATTTAGGATTAAATGGGGCCCGTAATGGTAGTTCCCAACCTAGGAATATATATAAGCATTATATGGTGTGGTAGGGTCATGAATATTCTCATGTTGTTTGTTAGCTAAATTGAAGAAAAACAATTCGATGATTGTGATGTGTATATTCACTGCATTTATGTGGGTTTGTATTGTGGTTAATGTAGCACACATATGTCTATGTGAAACTCATGTACTCGGCCTTAGGCTCGTCCCATTTCTTTTTCAACTATAGAATGGAATGATGAATATGTTAAGTATGATGTATATGGAAACGTATGTTATTATTGCCATGATGAGAATGAGGGAGACTACCATTATTATTGTAGAAATGAGTAGTGAAAGAGTATCTAAAGGATTTGAAAATTTTGGAGATATTGAATTCGAAGTTAAGAGTCTATTTAGATACTTTCACTCCTAACTACTTATATTTTTCTTTATAACGAAAGTTTAAAAAGTGTAACTGAATTGGAGATTGTGGATATCTTTAATTAACAATGGTTGAAATGACTCGCTTGTAAGTTATTCATGTGTATTATTGGAGTTACAAATATTTTATGTGTAGTGGAGTTAAATAGGTTTGAAGTCACAAGGGGGATAGAGAGCCTTAATGTGTCGCTACCTAATAGGGACACGTGGCAAGTTTAAGCATCCAGATTCTAAGATGTTACATACATATCTATTGTTCTATCAGTAATAACCCAAAACTTGGAGCAAGTACAGCCTACTACATGTCTTCACTAAGTGGGGATATACAAAGGCTCAAAATCTGCTAAACTCCATGATTCATATCAAGTCACCATGACATCATAAAGGAAATCTCAACAAGTGACTTGACAAGGTCCCACTTGTTGTCTATATATGAAATTAAAACTATAGCGAACAATTAACCACAAGGATTCAACTAGAGTCTATCTCCTATCATTAATAACAGTGGAAGCGTGATAAAATTCGATTACAACTAGAATCACAGGCATAATACTCTAAACATAATATTCTAATAATAATCCTTCTTTTATCCTGCCTATCACTTCTCATAATACAAATTTGTCTCATCATCTCTCAAGTCTTAATTTGTATTCACTAACATCTCATCATATCCAATAATTTCACTAAAAGAACTTGTAGCTGAAAAAGGGTCCCGCAAGGAGTGAGCTAAAACCTAGTACAATGTATACTAACAACCACATACGCATGCCATACCAAGGTATAAACACAAACATGATGCAAACAAAATATTCAAGCACCCGCTTATTTTCTGTCATATCAATCATTTAAACACACAACTTTGGACAACATTGGATCCATATACACATAGCTATACTTATAATACATATATATATATACGATGAAAGGGTCCTACCTAAAGTCCATGAGTCTTTATATTACACACACATACACACATATATACGATAGCAAGTACTCTCCACTATTCATGAGTCCATAAATCCCTAAACCCAAACATCCTAAATTTACCTGAATTATTTTAGTATACGACTCCACTAAGGATGACATCACATATTGATCATTAGGATGCCACCTTACGATCACCAATAATCTCCTAATCACGATTATCCTTCAATCTTTTCTACATTTGCAATTATTGTATTCCCATACTTAATTTACAACATTACTCTTAATTTCACTCTAATTACATGAAATTTAGAGGACTTACTTGAATTTTTAACCTACAAACAATCTCCCAAATTCTTGTTATTGTGGACGTCGGATTTTTCTAACATAGTTTGGATCATTTCATTGATCAAAGTTTCCTACACTAGTCGTTTGTGTGTAGTTCGTTAGATCATCTAGTAATGTAGTCACCTTCCTCTCGTAAGGTTCTATAATGCACAATATGGAGAAAAAGGTCAAAAGGACACATATAGATCTATTTATACTTTCGCCATCAAAATATCATATCACCCCTATTACTAAGCCTCCATTTGCCACGACCTTGTTAATTTTTTATATTTTGATTTGTTTTCCTTGGGTTTAAAAACTATTATCTAATTCATTTCATTTTAGTTGTTTTTTATTATTACATTCTCTCCCATTTAACAAAACTTTCCTCCTCGAAAGTTACCAGGATTGTGGAAAAGCTCTCATCTCCTCTTCCAATTCCCCAGACACTTCTCTTTTTATCTGATTACTCCACTAAACCTTAACATACTTAATCACTCATCTCCTCAAAATTTGTTTCTTAGTATCTACATTTCTAACAAGCTACTTTATTATTGTAAGATTTAGTTGCACTTCTAGAGGTTGTAAAGTGATAACTTGATCTAGGTTTGATGCATGTTTCTTTAATAGAGAAATGTGAAATACGTCATGTACCCTAACTAGATTTGGTGGTAAGGCCAATCTATATGCCATTGTGCTAGCCCTTTCCAAGACTTCAAAGGGCCCTACATACCTAAGGTTCAATTTTCCTCTTAATCTAAATCTCACCACTCCTATTATAGGTGATACTTTCAACAAGACATGATCTCCTACTTTAAACTCTAAAAGGCGTCATCTTTTATCTACATAAGACTTTTGATGGCTTTGAGCTGATTGTATCCTCTGTTTAATTGATGCCTTCAAGCTAACTACATCATCCGTTTGATTAGTTTGACCTTATCTACAGTGTCTTATACCAAGTCGGGTCCCAATACCCATCTCTTACCCACCTCATCCCAATGTAACAGCAACCAACACTTCTTACCATATAATGCTTCGTAAGGAGTCATTTAAATCATAGCTTGATAGCTATTATTGTAGGAAAACTCTACCAAAGGCAGGTGTTTATCTCAACTTCCACTAAAATCTAATACATAAGCCCTCAACATATCCTCCAATATTTTGATGGTTCGTTTTGATTGACCATTGTTTGTAGGTGCAAAGTCATACTAAACTAAAATTTGGTTCCCAGTGCCCTACGTAAACTCCAAAATCTCCTAACAAACCTTGTATCTCTGTTAGAAACTATTGTAATTGGTATCCTGTGTAACCTCACAATTTCCTTGATGTATAGTTAAGCCAATTTCCCGAGTTTATACTTGATACCTATAGGTATAAAATGGGTAAATTTAGTGAATTTGTCTACAATTACCCATATGTTATCTAGTTTAGACACAGTTTTAGGCAATGTTGAGACAAAATCCATGGTTACGTGCTCCCATTTCCACTATGGCATTGGTAGAGGTTATAACTCGCTAGTGGATCTTTGATGCTCTATTTTGATTTGTTGATAAGTCAAACACCTAGGTACATACTCCTATGATGGATAGAATATGCAAAATAATGTGCCTCTTTCAGTATTTCATTCTTCACTTTAGATACATCTAGAACGCATAATCTATGACCATACCTTAACACTCCTTCTTCATCTATATTAAACTTCATCAACTTTCCTTCTCCCATCCATTTCTTAATTTCATGCATTTCCATATCATTAGCTTGTGCAACTTTTATCTTGTTTACTAACATAGGCTGCATGCACAAACTGGCTAATCTCGTCCTAACCTCCTAAGTTAAAATTTCTAGTTGTAATCTTTGCATGTCTTCCAATAGGTTTCATTGAGTTGTGATTAGAGTTGCCAAATTACCATGTCTCTTTCTACTAAGCACATCGACAACTACATTTGCTTTCTCAAGATGATATTGAATTTCAATGTCGTAATCCTTTATCAACTCTAACCATCGTCTCTATCTCATTTTAATTCCTTATAGGTAAAGATGTACTTGAGACTCTTATGATCAGTGAATATCTTACACTTCTCTCCACACCAATAATGTCTCCACAATTTGAGTGCAAGGACTATTACTACCAATTCCAAATGTTGTCTAAGGTAGTTCTTCTCATAAGGCTTCAATTATTAGGATGCATATGCTATAACCCTCTCATTTTAGATTGATATGCATCTTAGCCCTTAGATAGACACATTAATAAATATGACAAACCCTTCACCACTTATAGCTAGTGTCAAATTTAGTGTTGAAACTAGCCTCTCCCTCAATATCACAAAGCTCAGTTCACATCTATCATCCCATTCGAACTTCATCCCCTTTTGAGTTAATCTAGTTAAAGGGGTTGCCAATTTAGAAAATCCTTCCACAAACCTTTTGTAATACCCGAGTAACCTAAAGAAACTTCTGACCTCTGTCACTGTCTTAGATTTAGGCCATTCATTCATAGCCTTTATCCTTTTAAGGTCTATAGAGATTCCTTCTTTACTAATTACATTACCTAAGAGGGTTACTTGATTAAGCCAGAACTCACACTTCTTGAATTTTGCATATAGTCTCTCTATCTGTAATTTGTTTAACGCCATTCTCAAATGTTGCTCATGCTCCTCTTTACTCCTTGAATATATCAAAATATTATGTATGAACACAATTACAAATTTATCCAAGTACTCCCGGAACACCCGATTCACCAAATCTATAAAAGGCACTAGTGCATTTGTGAGTCTAAATAGCATTATCTAGAACTCATAATACCTATACCATGTTCTAAAAGAGGTTTTTCGATTGTCCTTCTCCTTTATCCTAAGCTAATGTTACTCAGATCTTAGGTCAATTTTTAAAGACTTTCCTTGTAGTTAATCAAATAAATCATATATCCATGGAAGGGGGTATTTACTCTAAATGGTAACCCAATTCAGTTCCCTATAGTCAATGCACAAGCTCATACTACTATCCTTCTTCTTCACGAACAGCATAAGTGCACCCCAAGGCGAGATATTAAGTTTGATAAATTTCTTATCCAATAACACTTGCAACTACATTTTTAGTTCTATCAACTCAATAGGCACCATATGGTATGGGGTTTTGGATATAGGAGTCATACTAAGTATCACTTCTATACCAAATTTGATCTCCTTTGCAAGAGGTAAGCTTGGCTGGTCTTTAAGGAAGACTTCTAGAAATTCTCTCACTACATGTACCTAATCAATCCTCACAACATCGCTAAATTCAACCGCCATTGAAGCTATCATCCTCTTACCCCCACAATCCATACGTAGGCAATCCCATTGGTCTTTATGCTTCAAGCTTGAAACAAAAGGGTTCTTCTCCTAATGCACTAAAATGGATTATCATACTATGACAATCAATGGTTGCATGGTGCCTAAACGACCAATCTATTTGTAGTATTACATCAAAATCTGTCATCTCCAAAATCAAAAGGTCTATAAATAAAACCCTAACCCACACTTCGATACTAATATTTCTACATATTCTATTTAAGCCTTTACCCACACCCATCGATGTACTCATATTCAAGGTATCATTCAACATCTTATCATGGATATTACAAATATGTCTAAAGGCATTAGACACATATGAATGCATTACACCAGTATCAAGCATAACATATGCACTAGTAGACTGTATAAATAGTGTACTTGCCAAAGTGTCCATGTTTAAGTCAGTGCTCTCTATCTTGGTCATGTTGGTTGAGATTTGCCAACATAGGTCACCGTCTAGGTTCTCCCTGTTTATGTTGATAGCATTGTCTAACCTCCTATATTTGGGCAATTTATAACTCTATAACCCCTCTATTTGTAGGAGTAACAAAAGGTGAGGGGAATTGGTCACTCAGTACATGTCTTATTGCTGTGACTTGTCTTTCCACATAAGAAGTAGGCACCCTCAGGCCACTTACAGTCACTCAATTCAAGTGGTCTAAAGCATCTAGCACATCTACGAACATGTCCTGTTAGGGAAGTTCTAACCTAAGAAAAGGGTGCAGTAATGACCAAAGGTCTATGGAAGGTTTGAAACTTCTTACACTTCTCTTGTATAACGATACCTTGAGTAGGTCTCTTCCCCAATACCACTCTTGTCCCTTGAGTCCTCATCTCATCAGTCCCCATATAACTTTGCTTTGAGAACTTGGCCTTGTTCACTACTTCAGAGTATGTGTTCAATTGGAATGACCTCACTTCATGTAACAAAGTGGGCTCCAAACCCAACACAAATCTGTAAGCCCTAAACCTCTCAGCTGTTGTAAAGGCTATTGGCATGAATTTCACTAGGCGATTTAACTTCGCCTCATATTCTTCTACTGATAGGTTTCACCGATAGCAACTATAGTATCCTACCTCCATTTTATGTTATGTACTACTCGAGAAGTACTAATCATAGATCAATTGTTTAAATCTCTCTCAAGTAATTTGGCCTACTATTAATCTTGGTATGCTAGACCACCACTTTGAAGACAAGCCTCTCAATAAGTACACCGTATATTCCACCTTCTTCTCTTCTGAAACCCTGAATGCTGCAAAAGTTTTCTCCAACTCTTCAATCCACTACTTAGCATCCAAGGGGTCATTTACCTTGGGCCTAAACTCCCTAACTAATCTTACAAACCAATCTAAATTTATTAGCCCAAGTGGCCTATCTCTAACCTCTCCTACCATTTGTCATTGTCTACCACTTAGCATTTGCAATTCATGTATCTGCTGTTATTGTTATGTCACTACTCTTACTAGGGTATTAATCACCTTTAGCAACTGTACAGTGCGGTCTTCATTCAACCTTAGACCATGTTGAGGCAGTCTAGCTAGAATTTGGTTATCAAGAGCGTCACCTCCAATACTTGATGTCGAACCTAATCCAAAAATCCTTTTAAGCATTCTACAAGAAGGCATTCATAAGATCAAGAAGACAAGTAAAAATAGAAGTTTCTCAGAATATTAAATATCTAAAAGTAACATAATAACATCACTAAAAGGAATTCATGTATCAATAACATTAGCCTCATTTATCGCCCACTCTGGTCATGCCTCATTATCCTAAAGATTTTATTCCTACGTAGTCTATAGATTAATAAATCTGTGTTTTGATACCACTTAAGCTGTAATGTCCCAAAACCTAGAGTAATTACAACCCTGCCACATGTCCTCACTAAGTGAGGACACATAAAGGCTCAAAATCTATTAAATTTCACAATTGGTATCAAGTCACCATGATATCATAAAGGAAATTTCCACATATATTAACGAGTGACCTCATAAAGTCCCATTCAATGTCTATATATGAAATTAAAACTATGATGACTATTAACCACAAGGATTCAACAAGAGTCTATCTCCTATCATTAATAACAGTGGAAGCATGATAAAATTCGATTATAATTAACATCATAAGTATAATACTTTAAACACAATATTCTAATAATAATCCTTCTTCTAGCCTACTTGTCACTCCTCATAGTACACATATTCCACATCAACTCCTAAGTTTTGATTTATATTCACTAATGTCCTATCATATCCAATAATTTTACTAGAAGAACCTGCAGCTGAAAAAGGGTCCCACGAGGGGTAAGTTAAAGCTCAATATCATGTATACCAATAACCACACACACATGCCATACTAAGGTACAAACACAAACATGATGCAAATAGGATATTCAAGCACCCACTTATTATCCTTCATATTAGTTATTCAAACACACAACTTTAGACAACACAGGATCCATATACATACAGCTATACTTAGAATACATATATACATATATGACAAAGGGGTCCTCCCTATAGTCCATGAGTCTTTTTGTTACACATATATATACATATACAACAGCAGGTACTCCCCACTATCTATAAGTCCATGAGTCCATGAATTCAAACATCCTAAATGTACCCAAATCATTTTAGTATACAACTCCACTAAGGACAACATCACATACTGATCATCGGGGTGTCATCCCACAATCACCAACATTCTTGGTTCATCAAGCCCAACTAAGTACAATCACACAATTAATCAATTTTAACTATAATTTAGGTAGATTTACCTTTCTAACCTAACACACACAATCAACAAACATGATATACACATACGTTATGAGTAACAAATGATTTCTTCCTAACTCTGAAATCCCTTAAACCTTAAACCTATTCAAATCAATAAACACATATGCCTAGAGAGCCTATAACAACTACTTTAATCTACTTTTAGGTATCTTGATAGGTTAGGAGAAGTTAGGAATTGAATTTAGATAGAAAAACTCATTTTTGGAAAACATAGGTCCGACTTGTCCAAGTATACGGGCTTGTTCTCATCCGTGTACTACATGTGTTAGTGAAGTGGAAGGATACGAGCAAATACATGGCTGTGTCTCTTGCTTGTGTACCTTATTGTTTAATTTGTGAATTTTAGCACGATTGTGTAAATCTTCTAAGTGGCTGTGTACTTGAAGTTTATGATTGCAACATGGACGTGTTATGGCCGTGTACTTCTGGAATTTCCCAATTTTGTGAAAACCAAATTTTTTCTTAAACTCTCACCTCTCTTAATCACGATTATCCTCTAATCTTTTCTACATTCACAATTGTTGTACTCCCATACTTAATTTACAACAATATTACTCTTAATTTCATTCTAATTACAAGAAATTTAGAGGACTTACTCAAATAGTCGTCTCATGAACATTCTCTTAAATTCCTATTATTATGGACGTTGGATCATTTTGACACAGTTTGGATCGTTCCAACAATCGAAGTTTCTTACACTAGTTGTTTGTGGGTAGTTGATCAAATCATCTAGTATAGTACTTGCCTTCCTTTCCTAAGGTTCTATAGTACACAATGTGGGAAAAAAGTTAGAAGGACACGTGTGAATCTATTTATACTTTCCCCATCAAAAGACCATATTGCCCCTATTACTAAGGCCTTTTTACCTCCATTTGTCCCGGCCTTGTTAATTCTTTTATATTTTGATTTGTTTTCCTTGGATTTAAAAACTATTATCTAATTTATTTCATTTTAATTATTTTTTATTATTACACTATCATATTGATATTTCACTTTTTCCTAAGTCCTCGAATTATTATCTCCTTCATTGTTTTTATAGGTACATGACAACTTCTTCGATGAATCAAATTAAATAGGATTAACATTTTTTTTTCATATATTTTAACATATACATCTATAATGTACTATCATAAAGGTTGCGTTTCTTCTTTTTCTTCTTTTCTTTTTTTTTAATATGCAAAATTTAATATTATTTACTCTCTTTTTTTTCCTTTCTTGAATCATATGTCATGTATATACTTTGATTCACTAATTATATTCTTGACATATTTATTTAAGTTTTGCATGCATATCACATGTGCATGTTTGCTAGTTAATTATATAATGGATGTGATTTGTAATTGTTGAACAAATGCTGAAGATTTTTTTTCCATAGAGAATTCCTCAATAATATAATTTATTGGCTTGGATCTCATAGTATGAAAACTAGTTTGTAAAATGTCAAGATGATTGTTTTCCTTTATTACTCAATTCTTTTGCGTAATAAGATAGTCGCTTTCCTTTTGTTATTCAACTCCTTTGCATTAATTTTGTTAAAATTCTCTCTTTTGATTGTTTTTCTGTAATTGTTATAGATTAGCAAAAAATAAAAAATAAAAGGGGGCTTGTTATCACGTTCCCGCCTATTTAAAGTGTTTAATAGCACTAGCACGGCCATACATTTTCTATTTCTTTTACTAAAATTTTTACATTATTTTAAAGTTTTGAACTTTTGATAACAATTGTCGTCATGAGGGGCTAACAAGGCAGAGTTATTAATATTTTCAGTCTATCTATTTATTACCGTGAATTTTCAAAATTTTATGTTTGTCATCAATATATATATTTTCTTTGTATTATTGTTTAGTTGACCCACGGTGTTGGATTGATTTGGATTTCATATCTGACGTAAGGGCTATTTTGGCTAATAATACAGAAGATAATATCGATGTGTGCACAGACGTAAGTATTTTTAATATGTACTTTCAATTTAATCATGTTCTAATTTAATTTGGGTGTCCATGTACATGCATCCCATTGTAGCCATATCCAACTCATTATTAGTCAACTTAATCATATCCTCTAAAGACTTGCAATAGAAATCACTTGGCTTTATTATTGTGAATTTTCAAAATTTTACATTTATCATAGTATTAGTATTTCTTTGTATTAGTGTACAGTTGATAAACTTGTATTATCCAACTAAGATATTCTATTTATAGGATTCTAGATGAACTTATATTTCATATCAAAAAAATTGAAATTATATGGTATGGAGATAAATAGGCTCATTTGGCTCAATAATATAGATATGGAAGATAATATAGAAATAGTTCTATACATATAAATTTTGTTTAGTAACCTAGTTTGGATTTCAGACCATGACAACTAATCATGGAAACTAATCCATAATATAACATGACCGTCACTAGTTTGGATTTCAGAGTATGACAAGTAATCCATAATATAACAAGACCGTCATTTTCCTTTATCACCCAATTTCTTTGCATACTAAGATGGCCCTTTGCATTGGTTATACTAAAATTCTATCTTTTGATTATCTTTCAATAATTATTATAGATTAGCTTGTAATCATGTTATGGCCTAATGTTTAATAACATGATTACACTTTGGATATTTCTTTTAATAATATTTTTGCATTTATTTAACATTTTGAATTTTTTAGAACGTTGTCGTCTAAGGGTTGTTAAGACAAAGTTATAAATGTTTTGAATATTTTCTTTACTATTGTGATTTTTCAAAATTTTATATTTATCACCAGTATAAATATTTCCTTTTTGTTATTATTTAGTTGATGGATTTTTATTATTCACTTAAGGTCCAAATGATAGTGTTTTGAAAATGGACTCGAGTTTCCTATCTAAAGCAAGGGCTGTTTTAGGTAATAATATAAAAGATAATGTCATGCGCATATTTAAATATTTTGATATATATTTTCAATTTAATTTTTTTATTTAATTTGGATGCTCATGTACAAGCATCCCATTGTAGTCTTTGTACTATTGTTTAGTTGATAAACTCTTATTATTCACTTATGGCATATGGAGGAATAAACTTGGAATGAAATTACGATTTTAGGCATTCTTTCCTTTTCTATATTTGGAAGGGCTTTTAAAAGGAAGAAATGGATTTCTTAGAATCAACAATTCCGCATTCAAGCTTTAACAAAAATTACTTAAATAATTAATTACATTTATGACTAATCATATTATATGTAATTATACAATAAAAATATAATTATGGATTCTATATCCCACGATCAACCAAGATCACATAAAGTCGAAATCCCCTACCAACCAATAAAATGGAATAAAACCTTAAGTCTCCTAAATTCAATTTTATATTAGGGCCCTAAAATAACATTTCATCTAAATAGTCTACCATTCACAATTCTTACTTTATCATTCATGGCTTCAAAAAAAAACTCTCGATACTTCACATCTTATCCCATCCTAAGCTTTTAAGATTTTTACCTACAAAACAGTCTATAGAGAGGTGATGACACTACGACTTAGTGAATGAGAGTGCAATACTCTCAATGCTACACTCGCACAAGCAATTTCAAATAAAGTTATCAAATCATATGTTATGCATGAACAACCATCAGTGCTCAGGTCTCATAACCAATTCAATTATTCTTATCTCTTTGATAATTAAAATATCTTTTAACTTTAATATTATAAGCTCGAGTGTTCTCATATACTGAGCGCTCCCGTACCTTACGCAATTCCCTCTTCTTCCTCAACTTTACCTTTCCATTCTTTCTTCTCTCTTTTCCCTTATTCTCTTTTTTGGAAATTTCCAAATTCGCTTCTCCTTTACATGAAGCAACTTTGAACCTTTTGTTTATTAATTTGACTCTAATACCTTCCAACGAACCACTTATAGGACAAACCGCAAGGTTAGCAATTGCTATAGGTTTTGTATCACCTTCTTTCTTCTCTCCTTTGTTGATATCTCCACCAACAAGGCTTCCCATCCACTCTACCAGTCTCCATCCCTACTCATGCTTCCATCACTACACACACATCGGCCATCCTTTACACTCACACATGCCCAACTCCATCGTAATAACGTCATACACACACGTACACACAAGTTTCACCTACATACATACATAGAATCAATACCCTCTTGACTTCATCTTCCGGCTCTTCTTCTTTTTTCCTCACCCTTTTCCGTCTTCAATTCTCGCTTTCTCCATCTTCCAACTTTTCTTCTCCCTTTCTCCTTATTCTCTTCTTCCTCTTGGGTCCCCTACCCGTAACTTTCCCCCTTGCTTCGTCACTAAACTCCCTTCATCCCTTGGACCTCTCCACTTTCTCACTTCTTTTTCTCATTTCATTTCACTCTTCTCTAGCCCACATTTATGTATGTATATATTTCAAATCTTTCCTTCTAATTCTTTATGTTTTTCTTCTTCCTAAACATCTTACATTTCCATTTTTTTTTCTTCATTTCCCAATCCTTTTTCCCCAATTCTTTTCCCTCTTCTACTTCGTATCTCCTACACACCGAACACTACATACACACCACACACACACACAATCATACCACGCACACAAACACACAAACATACAGCTACACTTTGCAACCCTCTCTTCTCTTCAAGTCTACACGAAAACACAGTTGATCACATGACTTTCCCCTCCCCCACGTATACACAACTGCACCTCCACTAAGATAACCCTCTCCACACAAGCTCACACTAGCCATACGCATCTAAAATACATACATACATACATACATACATACATACATATATATATATATATATCTTTCTTTTCCCCCTTTTTCTCTCTTCTACTAGAGTTAACTAGATGATCCTTCCACGCTTAGAATGCGGGTGGGACTAGCTCCTCCTTGTTGCCACACAGCTAGGCGAAGTGAAGAAGGAAGGAGAATGGGAGCGAGGGAGACAATAGAGAAGGGACGAAGGGGACAAGGGATAGGGGGTTAGGGGATGTCAGGAAACAATGAGGATGGAGAGAGGAAAAGAAAGGAAGGGGAAGAGGTCAGGTGTTTGTGAGGAGGAAGGGGCTTGCTGGCCGAGGAAGATAAGAAAGAGAAAAGGGGACAAACAAGAAAGGAAGAGGGCGATAGGGGGACCGAGGGAGTAGGGGAGCAATAGGGGTAGGAGAGAAGACTAGAAGAAAGAAAGAAAAATATAAAGGGAAGAAAAGGAAAAAGGTGAGGATGTGGAGTTAGCTGGGATGTGGGATCGGGGGAGGGAAACTTGTGGCAACCGAGGAGGAGAAGAAAAGAAAAAAAAAAAAAAAGAGAAAGAGAAAAAGAGAATAAAATAAGGATTTGGATAAATATAAAGAATTATCCATTTATGGGTTCATTTAGTATACATATTAGTATCTTAATAAATTATGATACTTTATACGAAATTTTACATCTAAACTAATTTGATTATTTTGAGTATGAATATTTGCTCGAAATTTTTATTCGGAAATTCTAAGCCTATAATTTTAACTTATTATACCGTTTATCAAATATTTGTCTGTAATTCGCTTTCCATATAAATTTTTATTTTTTTATTTTTAATATAGAAAAATTATCATTCTCGCTATCTCGGCTTAAAAGTATTTATTATTCTGCTTATTTCTTTAACTTTTGTATAATTTTTCAAAATTTTCGAGGCATTATAATTCGAGTGCATAATTTAAACCAAATCCTATTAATCCAAACCAAACCATTTATTAAAAAGAAAAAAAGAAAAAAAGAGCTCAATCTAACCCATTGTCTTAAGTCATGAATTAGTCCTAGTTGTGGCTGATAAAGATAGATAAGTGAGAACTTGAGATAAAGTGAAAGAGGAGTGATGATAAAAACAAGAAACCCTAAACCTAAAGTGCACCTCTTCTTCCTTCCTTAGTAAAAGAGTGAACACCTTACAAGGCATTGAGCAAAATACTTGACATCTTTAATGCTGTAACTGACAAGTTCTTTTTGTTAGTTTGTTCACTTATTGAACAATGAGCACATTTTAGAGCATTTAGCAAAACATTTATGAGCATGGCAGGGACACAAACATTGTATTTGTATATTTTATTTAAATGATTTAAGTAGGTTATTATCGAATATTTAAATTTAAAAGTGCCAATTTTTGTCAAAGGTTGTTCTAAGAATTTGATAATATTAAAAAACTACAAAAGGAATGAGTATTTTAATTAGGTAATATTGCATTGGAAGATTTATTTATTGGTTTATAAAAAGGCAATAATTTATAGTATACATTATGTATTTTGTAAGTACATAAATCTTTTAGGTGATAATTTTTGTTTAATATATAATTTGAACCAAACCAAACCATTATTTAATAGTTTGAAATTTTTTTCTAATCCGAACCATATGGTTTGGTTTGAAATGGAAAAAAAAAACTATAAATTGTGATTTGGTTTGGTTTTTTGCAAAAATCGAATCAATCTGAACAGTACCCATCCCTAATCATCTCATTGCTAATTTTATTTTGTTCCATTCCAGCCTAATTCATTCAATTCTAGATCATTACCAAACATGATATTAAGGTAATATTTATAAGGTTTATGATAGATATATATTTCCCATTTTAATAATTTTTTGTCATCATATGGTATGGAAATAAATAGGCTGATGTGGCTAAATGATCTAAAAGATAACATAGAGATATTTCTATATATGTATTTTTAATTTAAGTTGGGTGTTTTATGTAAATTAACTATAAATAGATGCATTGCATTAGGAGCTTATCCACCTAATTGCTACACACCACAAGTCATTCCCTCAAAATACTTGCCATAGACACCACATGGCTTTAGTGCGTGGAACCAAAATGTTATACCTAGTTCTTGCAATATTGGGTCTTTGGGCATCTCAAACCTGGTCTCGTCAATTGCCCAAGCTATCCGTGCAGGTGATGCATGAACAATGGATGGTTGACTATGGCCGAGTCTATGCAGATGGTGCCGAGAAGGCTAGGCGTTTCGGGATATTTAAGGATAATGTTGAATATATTGAATCTTTCAACAAGGCTGGAAACAAATCTTATAAATTAGGGATTAATGCATTTACCGACCTAACAGTTGAGGAGTTTAGGGCATCTCGAACTGGTTATAGGGCTCCCTCTCATCCAAGGTCATCAACAACATCACCATCTTCTTTTAGATACGAAAATGTTACTGAAGTTCCGTCTAGCATTGACTGGAGACAAAAGGGAGCCGTCACACCTGTTAAGGCTCAAGGAGATTGCGGTATTGCATGATTCACTATAACTTAATCTTGCTAATAACAGCTATAATTTAGAAACTTGATTGCCAGAATTGAAAGACACGATTTCTATTGCAAAAAATTTCAAAAGTTATAGGACTTTTGGTGCTTTTTACCCAATTGAAAAGCGAAATACATTTTTTTCCCCCAACTATGAAGGCACAATTTTTGTGTATATTTTAATTTACTTTTACTATGTGCATAATTATATGTAAAGATCTAGGGATCTTATTGGTGTAAGTTATCAATAGGAAAATTTGAAATTAAATCTATATATAAATTATGGTATAATTTTTTAAATTTTAATTATATATAAAAGATTCTAATACACATAAATGTGTACCACAATTTATATAATTTTAAGTCCCCTTAGACGGCTTATTCTAATAATTTCCGGTAAATGACCCTTAAGTATGAATACATGATCGCTGCCTCTTCAATATAGCTGGTACAAGATCGGTTCCTTACCTATATGAAACGTAATATATCTAATTATTTAAAGCTATATTTATAACTATACTGAAAAAAAAATGCAGAAAGTTGTTGGGCATTCGCGGCTGTGGCACCCGTGGAAAGTATTCACCAAATCAAAACAGGCGAGCTCATCTCTCTGTCCGAGCAAGAACTGGTCGACTGCGATAAATTGAATGGAGGCTGCTATGGCGGCCACATGAATGATGCTTTTACATATGTCATTAACAATGGCCTCACAACTGAAACCAACTATGCATATCGACAAAAAAATGGCACATGTAATGCGGCAAAAGTAGCCGCTCCTGCGGTAAAGATCACTGGATATGAACATGTTCCTGTGAATGACGAGTCAGCTCTCATGAAGGCTGTTGCGCACCAACCGGTTTCTGTAGCGATTCATGCAGGGGATCGCGACTTTATGCTATATAAGAGTGGAATTTTCACTGGATACTGTGGCACTCAACCGAACCATGGTGTCGCAGCCGTCGGATATGGGGTGGCCGAGGATGGTACCAAGTATTGGATAATGAAGCAGTCGTGGGGTCCAGGATATGGTGAAGATGGATATATGAGGCTTCAAAAAGACAGTGGTGTCAAAGATGGTCTTTGTGGCATTACCTTAGATGCTTCTTATCCGACAATATAAAGGAAAACGTCATTAAATGTCTTATATATATTTTTTATGAGTCACAAGAAAAATTTCTTGGTTGTTTAATGATAATCATGTTTTTCTTAAAATACGTAATTCGCCTTACTTGATGCTTTTTCCTTTTTTTTTTTTCAACAGTATATTAGATAATTAATAAGAAGGGAAATTCAAACCTATTTTATCTAAAAAATATATATTATTTACACCAATCATACTACAACCTTTGAAAACTCCTGATGCATTTAGTCAAGGCTCTTTTAACCTTTTGGGAACTTGCCATCTTCCAAATACTAGTATATTACAACCATTTTTAATGAAGCAATACTATTGACAACCACAAATGGGTATTCCTACTTTTAAGACCACTTCTAAGAGGGATTATTTTATGAAATCACAAAAATGGTTTTATAATATATATTGGTTGAAATAAAATAATGGCAAATTATTGGAATTTAATAATAAAAAGCATTTTTGGAATTAGTTATGATATATCAAAAGAAAGAATTATTAAATATTTACTTCCATAGCTTAAAGTGATTTTGTATCCAAGATGTAGTCTTTCTGTCATAATTAGTATTACAATTAGTACTTTATCTCAAATTAAATAAATATTTGATGTTATTTCTTGAATGTTTCATTTTAATTTATTAGATCAACTACCTGAATTAATTAGTACTCACATATACTTAGTTCACTTTATTTGTAGGAATAAGAAACATGAAAGAAAGGAAAGAAAAGAAAACAAGCAACTTGGTTTATAAGTTGTATTGCATTATAAAGAATAAAATATATATCGATATATAATACATATTCAATGGACTACACTTGAATTTATAATAATTATTTTTTTTTCCCAACAATTACAAGTTATTTTTTAAATGGCAATGTTAGCTACACAAATAAAGCGGTACTTTAAAAATGTATTGGCTTAAATGTTAATTTAGAGACTAATGAATAGCATGCTTCGCTATAGTTCATAAGACCTTCTATGATATATGGAACATATAAGATTTAAAGGTAAAATTCAAGTAGAATTATTAAATCAAATACAATTATTCAACAAAAAGAAAAAAAAAGAATAAGATCTTGGATTACTTCTATAAACCATATTAGGAAGTATTTAAGAGTTTGCCTTCATAAATTTATGAATAGAAAAAAAAAAAAAAAAAAAGGCACACACACACAGAGATAACTAATAAGAAGATATAAGAGGATTGTGGAACTCCCACAATCCTATGAACTTCCACTTCCCTCGCGAACGGAATAATTAAAAGATAAAGAAAGAGGGGGGAAATGAAAGAAGAAGAAGAAGAAGTGAGAGACACATACGTATGGAAAAAGAAAGAGACATAATTGTTTTGCTATTACATGATGTAATTACTGGTGCATTCATATTTTAATTATTGTGAAATCCGATAGAGTACGATTTGTTCTAAAGGTAAATTACAAATGCAGATCAATGCGGATTCATGAGAAAATCGTATTTTTTATTTATTATCTTACATTATATCTCATCTCTAACTGGATATTTAATATGATTTTATGCTAAGATTTTTATAATTTAATGGTATAAATATTAATTTTATAATATAATAAATCATACTTAAATTCTTTTCTAATTATAAAAGGGATTCGTTTATGATTGATGAACAAATGTGAATTTTATTTATTTATATTTTTTTCATACATAATTTCTTAGTAATATAACTTTTGTTTAGTGTATTGGCTTGAGTTCCGGAGTACGGAAACTAGTCTTTAGTATACCAAGATGGTCGTTTCCCTTTATTGCTCATTTAATTTGCCTTGATCTTGTCGAGATTATATCTTATAATTATTTCTCTATATCTTTTATTGATTATACGATTTAAAGTGTTTAATAGCACAGTATACGTTGGATATTTCTTTTAACAAGAATTTACATTTATTTGACATTTTGAAGATATTTTATGATAACATTGTGGTCACGAGGGGTTGTTAAGACGGAATTATAAATATTTTTTAGTCTTTTCATTATTAGGGTGAATTTTCAAAAATATTATATTTGCCATCAGTACAAATATTTTTCGTTGTGTTATTACTGGTTGATAAATTAAAGTTCCTATTTATAGGGTTATGGACAGACTTTGGTTCCCATCTTAGAGGCTATTTAAGCTAATAACATAGAAGATAATATCAATATATGCATATAATTAAATATTTTTACATGTATTTTCATTTAATTTCCTAATTAAATTTGGGTGTTTATGTAAATTCATTTTATAATGCATCCCATTGTCGGCATGCTGAACTCATTACTATGCAACATGGTCATTTCCCCAAAAAACTTGCAATAGAAGCCATAAGGCTTTATTATTGTGCATTGTACGTGTATGGCATTCACAGCGCTACACTGGATATTGTGTGCTGGAAGTGGGTTATTGTGAATTTTATTATTTTTAATAGTAAGCTCTTCATTCTGCATTCTCTTATTAAATATCTGTTTTAAAGTGAAGCATTATTTAGTAAAATGTCTTACAATTCCATGGAGCTTGCAAATTATGGGATCTTTTTTTCTTCCACAATAGAGAGACGTTCAACTCTCAGAATTTTGATATTTTCATCCCCAACTAAATATTAAGTATTGCATATACTTTGCTTATTAGGTATGGATACGTTAATTTCTCAAACATGAACTTTTCAATTCTAGGCTTCTTTCTTATCTTAGGATCTCCACCCCAAGTTGAATTCATAAATGGCTCTTAGTTAGTGAACCTTGCATGTTCACCCTTTTGTTGTGTAATAAAGTCATTACTTGGTCATGTATTTCAACTAATGTTATAAGCAAGGCCAAAGAGAGATTTTCCATATAGATAGCATATTTGGTAAATATTCATTGAATATAGATTTTCACTAATTATCTTCCATTATACACACCCTAAATATTGGAAGAGCATTCTCTAAATCATTTGATGTTGTCCATGAGGTCTTCTTTTAGTTTTTTACAGATCTTTTCCATATCGGTGAGGTTCACTCTTTCTTCAATAGAGAATACTTCTCTAAAAACATTCTGCACATAGTTCCTCATGAATCTATTGACCAAGGTGGAAAATTGACATACCATATGTATGCCTTCACTATGAGAAATTTAGAAAATTCGTTAAGTTTCAAATCGTCATCTAATCCATACACCTCTAGTTTCTCAATAAACTTCAACAAATGCCTTTTTTGCATTTCCCTTTTTGCCATTGACTAGCATGAACTTTAGACTCACATAGTCTTTAGGATATCATTTCATAGATATACATTGGTAGTAAAGGAGTTTCAATTCCAATATCCTTATAGTGAATTTCATTTGTATCTTTTTCAAACATGTGTCTAAGTTTTCCTTAGTTATAAATGAACCCCTTAGAGTAGATGTTCTAGCTTCTAATGGTGTAATGGAGACAAGGTTAAGGTGATTTACAAGTTTAACAGCTATAGCAAATGGAGTACTACATAAAGATGAAGTGCCTCCTGTTTAGATCCTTACGTCTCTTTCCTCAATTGCTAGATGCTTTGCAAGTGTAGGTTCTAATATAGGAGCTTGCTCTTCAACTTTAACTTGTTCATTAGCGATATAAAGGTTAATCTAATGAGGTGCTTGAGGGGCACATCGCAACACAACATTAATAGGGTTTGGCAAAGTTGAACCTTGATTTACAATAGCAACAACAACCATACCATGTATGAATTAAGTTGTTGTTGTAATAAAGAGATTCATCATTTTATTGTTTTCTTAAATTGCTTGTGTGATTTAAGCATTATTAGGTATATCCTCCTGTGTAGTGTTTCCTTCATTTATATCACCAAGCACTAGTACTGTTTGTTCAATGGCTTCATAGTTAGCATCAACTTTTTTATTATTACTATCAATGGGGTCAGGCACCCTTCTCCTTGGAGGTACCATGTTATCAACTTCCATCCCTAATGAAGTCACACAAAATGTAGATATATGGGTTCGGATGCAAAGGTTACATATGTGTTATGTGTGAATACGTTACATGTGGCCAAAGGAGAAGTGATACAAAAAGGGATAATTAAGGGGCAAATAAGATATGGATGAGGAGTAGCTAATTTCAATTAAGCTCAAGTGCCTTAGTGACAGGTAAATGTTCTTCAATAGATTGTTGATTTTGATTTTTTTTTAGAAGTAAATTCAATAGAGTAATGATGTTTTTTCTCACAAATTCCTTCTCAAACGAGAGTGCCTTAGGTATTTATAGTGTTTTGGCTACTACTTTCATCTATTGGCTATTGATAATGATCAATGGTTATAAATGAATGGATCCTCACAAGGGCTTCTCATGGACCTAAATACATTAAAGGTCTTATTTTAATGCGTCAGCTATATTGAAAAAGGTTAGTATCAGATTACCTAGTCCAACGAACCTTACTCCAAGTTTACCATTTAAATCTTCCTTAATCATCCAAAAATACATGAGCTTAACTTTTTGAATCTTATCACTTTAACCTGAAGAGTTAAATTCATTCATTTTTTAAGCTCTAAGCCCAAAACTGATTTTAAACCTCTACATTTATTTTCAAAATTTTATTATTATCTCTACAGTATTATTTAGTTGACAAACTCTATTTATTCACCTAAAATCCTATTTATAGGATTTGGGATAGAATTATCTTTCCAACCTAATGTAGAAGAGAATATGGAGATATTCATGTGGATAAATATTTTTTTATGTATTTTCAAATTAAATTTGGGTGTTTCAAGTAAACTCACAATAAATAGATGCATTGCATTGTAGACATATCCATCTCATTGCTACGCACTAGTCATATGTAGAAACCACATGGCTTTAGTGCGTAGAATGTCTAAAATGTTATATCAGTACTTGCAATTTTAGGCCTTTGGGTTGTAGGGTCTAAATTTTAGTTTTCCTTTTTTTATAATTAGATTTATATTAAGCCCAATCTATGTTATCATAATCCTTCGATCAAATTAAAAAAAAAGTTTTATTTTAAAAGAAAATATTTAAAAATGGAGTCACTACCTAAAGAAAGTTAAGTTAATGGGTGTCCAAGGTATCACTCACCAAATAGAGAAGTTTTTCACCTTTCCATTCACTTGGTACAAGTAATCAAGCTCAAATTAAAGTATTTTTTTTTTTTACAATTTTGAACTCAACATAGGTGAATTTATTTAGGCTCAATTAAATAGAATATTTTACATTCATTTTAATGATATTTATATAAAAGCTCAAAGTTGATCAAATTTGATATAACTTGATTATACTCAAAAGTGAACAAGCCAAATAAATTTAAAATCAAGCACGATTTGATAAGCTACTTAATGGATTGAGTTTGCACATCTCTCGACTTTACTTAAATTAACCCAAGCAAATTTCAAGCAAAGTAGCCTATGAAACAAATTGAGTTAAAGAAATAAATAAATGAAACTAACACCACATAAAATCTTATTTAATTTATAAAAGAAAATGACAAAAAAGAGTGAAGACTTAAAAAAAATTCTACATTTTGTTTGAAAATACAATAAGGAAACAAAAAGAAATTGAAAGAAACATTTATGTTTCCTTTTTTAGGTTGGCATTACAAAATGGCAATGAAAAGAAATATAATAGGTATGATATAAAAATTATCTAAATCTTTTTCTTAAAGAAGATTGTTATAAAGAGTGGTTTAGAAATTTGTTGATATTTTTGGTCATTTCGCACCATTTCACTTTTATTTTAGATTAAAAAGAAATGAGCTTCAACATATAAAAGAATTTCCATTATTCTTATCCCATTTCCATCAATTTTCTCTTCTTTAACTTAAGTGATCAAACTTTAGGAGTAAAGAAAAACAAAGAACAAAATAAGAAAAGAAAATTCAAGTTACCAAGCACCAAACTTCTTTCCAATTTTATATACTTCAATTAGTGAAAATATAAAGAATATTAATGGAACTTCTTTCCAATTTTATATACTTCAACTAGTGAAAATATAAAGAATATTAATGGGTGTTTTAAGCATTAGTAAGATTAAGGATGAGCAAGTAATCCTATTATATAAGATATTTATCCATATTCTGTTTGACCAAATAGATTTCAGGTGGGTATCAAAAGTTATAGAATAAATACCAGGCATAGTTGTCAAAATTACTAGTTAACTCATACGTTTTTATGATTTTACAAGTTGATGAGCACATTCTTAGTCAACTTGTATGTAAAAACGTTTTTAAGGTAAAATCGTAGTAAAATCGCGATTCCATACATAGAATTGGTAAAATCGCGAATCCACTAACGTTTTTACGTTTCTATTACAAAGTCTTATTTTCCATCAGTAGAAGGAAAATAGTATTTTTAACTTTCTAATTTTTTTCTAAATTTTTAACTATTTCTAACTTTCTATTCTTACTTTTTTCCACCAGTTCCTTTTGTTTAGTAGAAACTTGAAACTTCACTCTCTCGTTTTTATCACGTAATTACAAGTGAAAAAGAGAATATATAGTAACAGCTATTCATGGGCACAAGCCCAAACTTTTAATGAATAAATATGGGCTTAATTGCTAAAAGTTCTCTGGTGTCCAAAGAGCGCTGCCCCCTTGAGACCCCTGCCAGGGCGGCTTCCCCAGACCCTCGCGACTCATGTGCTTTTCTATTGTAGGGGAGTATGAGCCACACCTCAACATGTTCATCGGTCATCACCCGTCGCTTGTTGGTGTGTTACGTTGCATTAAAGTCTTCGTGTTTGTGTTCATTGATTATTGGTCTTCTTGTTCCTATTTGTGATCATGTTCGTGTTAAGTACTCATGTTTAATTGCTACAACTTTCCTTATTTTAATTAATATTTTTGTAATAGTAAATAAAGTAAATGGTAGATAACTTTAACTTTATAAGAATTTTTTAGATTTTTAATTTTATAGGAAAGGTATAAATGTATTTATATTTCTATCTTTTTAATATCTCATAGTTATAATACTTTTAAATATATATTGTTATGTAAATATATTTTGAATTAATAATCACGAATAGTGTAAAAATTTACCTAGTAATATATAATTTTGAAGGCTTTTTTTGTTATAATACCTTTTTTATTATTTACTTTTGATTAGTAGTTATTTGTCATTTTTTATATATTACTCCTTTCTAATGGTATATTTTCGTTATCAACTTTTATTTATTAGTACTTACTTAAAGTCACAATTGATTTTTAAATTTTATCTATTATCTTTTAGCTTTTGTATATATAACTAGGTGAAACTCGCTTTACACATGATTTATCATTTTAGAAATAAAATATCTATATTATACAACTTATGCTTGATTATCTATATTATGATTTTTATTGCAAATTTGTAATTTATGACCAAAATAAATGCTAAATTTCCTTATTTATATTATCTATTATATTTTTTAATGACTATTGTAAGTAAATTTATAATATTTGGAAGTTATTTTAAATAGGTTGTAGCAACTTACGTTTCTACATTCCGATTCCACGGACCCCTTAGCAATTCTACATAAAATCACGATTTTGACAACCTTAATACCAGGTATAGATTTTTCAAAACAAACTCGCACAAGGTAGAATATGGGTATGAGGTCTTCCTACCCTATATGCACCTTAAAACTTATACTGTAATGTATACATAATATAAATTCTAAAATATTCTGTATCTATTTTATGAAAAATTATTAAATAATATCAATAAATAAATGATAAATAACAATATTATATATTTTATCCAATGAATGTTTTAGTAAAAAGAAAAAACAAGCTCATAAGTTGATAACCTTAAACAATTAAACCTAATAAAACATTTCTCACTTTACTTTTTTCAATTTTCTACTTACTTTGCTCATTTTCCACTCCAACTTTACATTTTTAATTCTTTCTCTTTATTCATTTCTATTTGTTCAATATTAAGATTACATAAACTTGAGATAATAAAGGTAAAAAAAATTACTCCTTTAATTTTATAGATTTTTTTGCTATAGAATCTATAGTTTTTGCATGAAGAACTTATAGATAATGTTTGGTTAGTGAAATTGGACATTATAAAGAAAACAAGATAGCATTTTATAAGAAGAATAGTATAGTATGATTTTCTTGTAATATGTTTGGTTTGCATGGTATAGGATACAAACTTTTGTGATGATGTATGGTTATTTTTTCATCAACATGAGAACTCATCAAAGGAGTTCTAATGTAGACATAATAGCAAAAAGAATGATAATAATATAATATTATCTCTTTTTGTTATAAAAATATGCTTATTTTGTTCAATAAAATAAATTTTTGTACTTCAAGATATATGATACAAATTTTTAGGTTTTATCTAGTATCTTGAGACCATTTTTGTCTTATAACTTAGTTTATTATGCAAACCATACAAAGGATTAGGATTTTGTCCAATTCAATACCATAAAACAATAACAACCAAATACTACAATAATAGCATATATAAATTACTTTTTTAATATTACATGAGCTTCAAATTTATAGAAAAAATGATGAAATTTAAAGTTTTCATAAAATATCTTATACTTTATAAGTTTTATAAAGTATAAGTTTTAAAATGGTTTTAGTGTATTATAAAATAAATTCCTTTTAAAATTTATATTTTACAATGTACCTATTCATCCTTAGATGAGATATTAAATAAATAAGTTATTCATCTTTGAATGTTTTTGATACAAGTATTTGAGCTTGGCTTAGATTTGACAAAGCTTGATTACCCTTAATTATTGAGTTAAATAAGTTTAAAATTCAAGTTCGACTTATCAAACTACATGAATGGATCAAGTTTGATAATAGCTTAACCATACTCCGCTCAGCTGAACCAACCAAATGTCATAATCTTGCTTCGTTTATTTACATCCTTCTATTTGTACTTTAACTCTTAAAAGTTTAAATTTTTTTATATAATATATGCTTTATCTATTTGATTCAAAGTTATAGAGGGATGTAACTAAAACCACCGAGATCTTTTTAATCTAGAAGAGAAACTAATGAAGATGAGTAAAGATAAAAAGAAATATAATTTTTATAATTTGTTTGCGATAAGGTAAGAAAACTAAACAAAATGTTTCATTTTCTTTTTTGGGTTGGTAGTATAAAATGGCAATTAGGAGAAATCAAGTATGTGTTGACAAAATTATTAAGTTTTTTTTTTTGTTTAAACAAATATTTTTATAATAGTTGATCTAATAACTTTGTTACTATTTCCAACCATATTCCCCCATTTCTCTTATTAAACCAAAAAGAATTAGGCTAAACGCCAAAAAAAAAAAAAAGGGAAACTTGCATCAGTTTCATTCGATGTCCATCAATTATCACTTCTTAAGTTAGCGAACTTCAGCCCATAATCGAAAGAAAAAAAAAATTCAAGTTACTAAATGGTAAACTTCCCTTTCTATATACTTCGAATAACCAAAATAATAAAAAAAAAATTAACGAACGTAGTGTTATTTACCAAGTTCGAATTTTGTTTGATTGAGTACATTGACGCTTGATTATTTAAAAATAATTATATTCCTTTCAATTAAATCTATACTAGCAGGTCATGCACTCATAATACGGGTAATTAAAAATATGATAATTATTTGTTATAATTAAAACAAAAAATATATATACAAAATCCTAAATTTAACAATCGCTTTCATGGTGGGTGAAGCATCCATTCAACAAATGAAGAGGGAAGAATTATTCTTTGCGGTAAGTAGTTGCTTTAAAAAAAAAATGGATGGATAGAAGTTGAAGACTTGGGGATGTGAATGTGGGTTAGGCATGATTTATCGAAAAACAGTTTCTCTACAATTGTTTTGCCTACATCCAACATATGTGATAATTGCAAGTTATTAAGAGAAGTTAGTGAGTATTTGAGTAATTTGATTAATAGTTTTTGTTTTTCAAAAGCATTTAAGACCAAAGAAAAAAAAAACTATGTGGCTTAAATAATATAGATTAAGTTTGAACTTATTTTAAATTTGATAAAACTTAAATAGGGTCAAAAAAATTTTGAGCTAAATAAATTGAAACTTGAGCTTGGCTCAATAAGTTACTTGAGTGAATATATATGTCAGCACCCAACAATGATGACTTCAATATCAATTCTAGGAAAGTGAACAATAGGTTAGAATGCTAAATATTTTATATATTTCATTATTTTTCTTCATTTTTCTTAAATAAAAAAGAATTGGGCTCCAACATAAAAAGAAAAAAGAAAAAAAAATCAGTTAGTTTCATTCATTTCCTAATTATCATTATCACTTATTGGCATAATTTATCAAACTTTCAATGAAAAGAAAAAAAGAAAAGAAAAATGTTAATAGAGATCTCAAACATTGTTATAATATATGTAATGCCTAAGAATTGGGAGAGTCACATATTTAATGACATGTAAGGCTCTTTAACTTATCTAATTATCATCTCCCAAGCAACTTGTCAACCATTTTCAATTCACAAACTAAACTCTATATTATTCATTATTATTATTCCTCTCAAAATAAAGTATAACTATCATCAATAAAATAACAATTGCACTACTTCTATTACATCAATAGTCTTCTCAATAAGAAACATAATTCTTCTAGCTATTCTTAGATAAATTTGCTATTCTTAATAATAATAATACTATTTTACTTGCTCCCCATTGTAGTCCACCCTTAGCTCATAAAAAAAGGAAGTATCATTTCTATTTGCAACTAAAAAAAAAAAAATTCCATGAGAGGTGAACTAATGTCCAATACATGCTACCCACAAGTACATGTGCATGATACACCAATAGGATTCACATGCATTCAAATGCAAACAAGAAATATCCAACAATTTTATTAACTTTAATTTAAATTCATCAAACAACATAAGATTTATTATAACTCCGCACAACATAATCCTTAAAAGTTTTATTAATATATATAATTTTATACTTTTAGGATACTGCTACTTTCGACTTCAATACTACGATGTTGAAAACTGCCACTTTCAGGCTCAACACCCATGAGTTATTCTAAACCTACCCAAATTATTTCAATGTATGATTCTACTAGAGACAACATCACATAAAGATCATTGAAGTGCTTTCTAGAGATCTACCACCATCGAACCTTAGGGGAAGTCAAGCACAAGTAACAACAATTCATTTTTAAATATTATTTAAGTTCCTTTAATACTGCACTATCAAACATAAAACAAAAATAGGGTAGTCACATACCTAGAAGAGTAGTTTTGGGTTCCACTTGTCTATAATTACCAAGTTCTTCAAAGCCTATCAAGAAATAGTAATTAATTCTTAATTCTACTTTACAATAAGACCTAAACTTCACTAAATTGTTCTATTAATAATTAGTTGCCTATTTCTCCCTCCCTAAGCTCTATTGCAAGTAATACTGACTTAAAATTGGAATAAAATTGAAATAGAAAGATTTAAGGAATGTCATTAAACAACATAGGTAGAAACACGATTGTATATATGGTCGTGTACCTTACTATATAGAAAGTCCTCTTAATACACTCAAGTATAAAGCCTTATACTTGACCGTATACTTACACACTTGTGTACATGGCCGTGTATAGCCCATTTCACTAAATGCTTCTCACAATCTTTACGGGTAAGTATATGGTTGTATACCCTGCCTATGTATCCCTCTAAACCTCTTGAACCTATCCATTCTCACCCCTTTCAATTTTTTCTCCATTCGATCATTCACTAATCAAGATAGTATTCCAAATATAATGTAAAATCTATCAAATTTCATGAATTTAAACAAAATCGGAATATTTACTCATCTTAATTTGAATTCACTACTCGAAACATTCCTGATTAAGTAACTTAGCATCTAATTGAATTGTCTAGGAACCCTAGTTTGACAACATGCTATGACTTTAATTGATTTTCCATTAGAAAAGGATAAAACATCAACTTAATTTGAGGTACTTACCTTTGGATGTACATCGGATTAGGAGTTCTTCTTCATTGAGTTGTGAATTAAGGTGATGAAAATCCCCTAAAAGATATAGAGGATTCAAAATTTTAGGAAGAGGAAAAAGTAATGTTAGGATTACATGAGGGCTTATAAAGTTTAGGGTTAAAAAGTTTATATTGCTCTTTATATAACCATAGTATTACATCAATGCCTTGTTAAATAATACTTATTTATTTTCTTATTTTTTTTATTTTACAGTATATCAAATAAAGAGGTTAAGACATTATAGTTAACAATATGAATTTTAATCTTCTAATAGAATAAACCAACTTTTAATAACTTTTCAAAAATCCAATAAATACTATGGTCGAGGCTAACTTATTTATAAAAATATAGTAAGGTATTTTAAAAGCCATATCTTTGAGATACCAAATAAATAGGTTAAGATTTTGTAGTTTAATAATAGAAACATTAAGCTTTTAATAGAATAGATCAGTTTCAAATATATTTTCAATGTATTAAAAAAAAAAGAAAAATAGTTAAGGTAAACTTAACCAATTGAAATATAGCTAGGACTTTCCGAAGTCATATGATCCACATTATACATGAGTCCCCACACGGAAATCCCACCACTCCGACGTGGATGGTCCAAAATCTTGGGAAAGATTGATTACTCCACCAGTCCGCTCCGCTCCACCGCAAGCCGGTTCCCTCGGACCTTACTTTACATATTACAATTTACATACTCTCACATTCACGTCGATTGCGAAGTGAGGCGTTGTTTTAGAGCACAACATGGCGGATCGTTGTTTGGGTCCCTCCCATTCTATTCCTATTCCTTCTCACACGTTCTCTCTCTCTCTTGTCTTTCGTTTCTCTCTCCGTTACCCTCCCAAACCATCCCCCAAGTCTCTCTCCACCTCCATGGCTTCTTCTGCTTCCCTTCTCTCCTCCCCCAATCCTAACCCTAACCCTTCGCAGCCCTCGCTTCTCGTCTTCTCAGGTCGAATTTCTCGTCTTCTCTTGTCTCATCTTCTCCAAATTAATATTGATTTTGTTTATATATATATATATATTTACTTTCCCCTGTTTTGGTGATGTTGCAGGTGGTACTGCATTCAACGGCGTCGTTGAGGAGCTTAAGAAGTTAACAACACGTGTCGCGCACGTCTTGCCGGTATCCGATGACGGTGGAAGTACAGCTGAGATTGTTCGCATTCTCGGTAAATTCTGTGTTCCGTCTATAACCAAATAAATTTGATGTATGAGGTATATCTGGATGGTCAATTAGATATGGTTGAGTAGAAATGAAGTCACGCAACTTCATAATTGAATGTAAAGGTTAAACATTTGTTCAGAAAAAGCAAAGTTACGTTTAAAATGTGGAATTGATGCAATTGACTATAAGCGTCAACGTTCAATGGGAATGTCAATTTTTTATGTCGTCCTAAGTCCGGAAATTTCTTTAATCATTTTGAAGTCATGTCAATTTTTTAACATAGGGCCACACTGTACTTACTATCCTCACTCAGGAATAGTAAGTCGTCCTAACATGCACGTTGGCCGGCATTTGGGAGTAGGATACATGTTAATGAGCTATAAGTAAAAACGTTACAAAGCAGCACTGGCAAATGGGGACAAGACTTGCAAGTCGTCCTAACATGTACGTTGGCCGACACTTGGGAGTAGGATACATGTCAACGAGCAATAAGTAAAAACATTACAAAGCAGCACTGGAAAATGGGGACAAGACTTGCTGGAGTTAGAGCACGTTTCATTGATATTTAGGAAATTACCAAAGAAAATATACAGCCAGGAAAAAATACAACGAAATGTTTGGGTGGAGTGGGGCAAGACTTGCTGGAGTTAGAGCACATTTCATTGATATTTAGGAAATTACCAAAGAAAATATACAACCAAGAAAAAATACAACGAAATGTTTGGGTGGAGTGCTTCTATAGTAAGGAGAAGGGTCGCATCCAAAACATTTGCATGAAATTGAATAAGTGACTTAGAGTGTCTAAAGCAGCTGCAAGAGAAAATGAAGGGCAAGCTTAGGGGCACCTTGTGTACAATTGAGTGCCTTGTCTGGTGGGCATTCGAGTGGTAAGAGTTTGGATTTACAAGAGTGCTTGTATCTTCTTCCGCTTATATTTCACTGTATTCTATTGCATGATTATGAGTAAAGGGTGCTTTCTTCCTTGTGTTCTTGCCAGTTGTTGCTCATTGTTGGTTTCTGTGTTGTTATATGTTGTCTGTTAACAGATTTACTACACACTGGTATTGAACAGAATGTGTATTGAGCTGACCTAATACTTGCAAGTGAGGATGTTGCATGGTCCATGTGTGCTGTTGAACATCGCAGCCCATGATACTAGGTCTTACTTATCTCCACACTTAATGTAGAAAATCATGAGGTTTGTGCATTTTGATCTGTGTTGGTGGCTCCATGTATGCTAGTGAATGCCCTGGATTCATATGTCATTTAGTTAGGGCTTGTGTTTTTGAGTCAAGGGGTGCATTTTAGATGGAAGAATTAGGAACATGGGATCTTTGTACTATGATGCAGTACAGTTTTGTTAGAATGTTGTTAATACTTGATCTGGTTCCTGCAATTTAAAAGCTGTGCCTTTTATTTGGTTTTTGACCTAGTTGACATGGACTTGTTCAATATAGTTAAGAGGTATAATTGGATAGAGTTTTGTAGGTGGGCCAGCTGTTGGAGATATAAGGTCGAGATGCTTGAGATTGTCTGATGAAAGTACTTCTGAAGCACTTGCTGTAAGGAGATTGCTTGGTCATCGCTTGCCTCTTGATCCAGGACAAGCAAAATCAGAATGGTAGGACTTGGAGCCTATTGCTACCCTGAAGCATTCATCTTTTTGTGATTTATTGTCCTCGTTAATTATAGCAGCTAGTTTTACTTGGGATATCTCACAAGAGCTTTGTGCCTTATTCAGGCTATAGATGCCACAGATTATTTTTATTAGCAATATTGTGGAATTGCCCATTAGTATAAATCCCATTGTTCAAAATTGATGTAGCAACTTCTATTGTTTTATTTAGGATATAGTTGCTGTAATAAGATATTATTTTTAGGCTTTATTTTCACTAATGCATTTTGAAATGGGAAATTTGTCAGGTATGATATTGTGGAAGGAGTGCATATTCTTTGGGAAGGTGTATCTAAACCATATAGCGAAACAATTAGAGCCTTCCTAGTGTATTTTCAGAATGAGGTATATTCTTCAAGATGGATATGACGCTTGAAATCTTTTCTGGCTTTCATCTTTAGCATTTTCTTTTGGGTAACCATCTTTAGCACATTTTATTAGTACTATTAGTTTTTTTTTTTTTTCTTTTTTGGCTTTGAACTGCTTTGATGATAATTGGCATGCTTTCTTTTCTTTTCAACATGATTAGTTATTAAAATGGTTTTATTTTTATCCCTTGTTGGAACAATGCAGTATTGTTGTTTAGTTTCTTTGTTTATGCATGTGTGTATGCATGTACTTATATATGCATTTGTGTGTTGGTATGTATAAATATAGATATGTATATTTTGTGTGCCTCTTTGATTCAACCAAACAACTTTCATTTCTACTGTTGATTTTTCACATGTGCAATTCTATTGTGTTCTTGTTCTGTACGAGAAGGTATTAATTATTGTTTAACTTGTATTAAGTCTTCTTTGCCTTGAGGTGGTTCCTGGTCTCTAAGTGGCATCATTTTCTAATCCTCAGATCCTTCGTCGGGCTAGTGAATCGTTTTGTTTTAGCAATGGAAGGTACATTGCTTTCTAATTCAATTTAATGTTGTTTCTACTTCTTCTGTGATTGGTTCTATGATTGAAATCTGATAAATATGTGGAAAGCAGATTCCTTCTTTTGTTTACAGACAATATGCTGGAGTAGGCATATTGGGATGATTGATGAATTAACTAAATAATGAACTACATTGTGCTATTTAAATATTTACTGGAGTCTATGGGTTTTAAACTTCTGATGAATCGACAAGAATCTTATCCTTGATAACCAGATGTTCTGTTTTCATACCATAACAATTCTTTGTATCTCCTACTTACCCCAAAAAACCCTCTTCTTTTGTCTTTCCTCTTTGAAAACCCGAAAAAATCTGAAGAGAAAAAGTAATGACAGTTTCTTATGTTCTTTATTTGTATCCCATAGAGGGTATTTTTTTTTATTTTTTATTTTTTTGGTGAAGTATTTGTATCCCATAGTTCCCATGTGTGTAAATCATTTTCTGACTGAACTTGCTTGCTACCAAAATCTCTTATCAGGCAGAAAAGCATAACCATCACCACAATGTTCTTGTCTCATTTTAGTGCAATATTCTCTATACTTTTAGAGCTGTAGGATAGCATGGCTGTGTTTTCTTTTCTTGGGTAGCATGGAGGTGATTTGCCCATAGCGTTTGAGATTATTCAATATCACAAGAAAGGCATCAGATTATTTATAGGATCTGGCATTTCATGTCAGCAATTTGAAGCTTTTGTCTTATATCATAGAGCTTTAGCTTTTTCATTACCTTTTGCTCCTTTCAATATCCCTGGAAAGTAGTATAACATTTTATGGATAGAAAAATTGTGTTTTGGTAAGCAAATGCTAGTATGATAAAATGATGAAGGTTCTTTTTGTTATCCACTAGTTGAAATGATTGAGTTGCTATTCAGACTTCTGAAAAATTATGTTAAAGCAAGTATTTATCTCCCCTCATTTTCCCTGCTGCTAGTGGAGTATTAGTAGAGTCTTGTAGGTAGGGGTGGGCAAAAAAACCGTCTGAACTGAAATAGCGTTTTTTTTTTAACGGTTTGGCTTGTGGTTTGGATTAATCCCTTCAAAATGGATTATGGTTCGGTTTAGGTGTGCAATCTGAACTGAACCATTTAAGAAAAAGAAAAAAAGCCCAACCTTCCCGTCCAAGCCTGCAAGGAGTAGCCTAGCCCAACCCAACAAACCAAACCTTAAACCTAAACGCTGCGTCTTCTGTTCACTTTAACTTCTGTGTCTCAGACCTCTTCTCCCTCTCTCTCTCTTTCCTCTCTGCAGTCTCTACCTCTCTGGTTCTGTCATGTCTCTCTCTCACCATTTTGTCTCTGGCATCTCTGATCTCCTTGTTGCTTCTCTCTCTAGCAGTCTCGCCCCTCTCTCTTGCTTCGTCTGTTGTAGTGTGTGCCTGTGTGGAGTATCCCCATGTCACATCTGTTCTCTGTCGCGCCTGTTCATTTGTCCGTCACTCCTGTTTTAGTCTCCGTCGTTTCGTCTGCAAGGAGCCTCTCTCTCTCTCTTGTGTCGTCTGTCTCTGTGTTGCGTCTGTTCTCCACGGTTCACGGCTGGCTCACATTGCTTCGCCTATTGTAGTCACCGTTACTTCGTTGTGTATTTTATTTAAATGATTTAAGTACGTTTTCATTGAATATTTAAATTTAAATGTGCCAATTTTTGTCGAAAGTTGTTTTTAGGAATTTAATACTATTAAAAAACTGTTAAAAGATGAAGTATTTTAATTAGGCAATGTTGCATTGAAAGATTTATTTGTTGGTTTATCGAAAGAAAATAATTTATGGAAGGCATTATGTATTTTGTAAGTACGTAAATATTTTAAGTGATAATTTTGGTTTAATCCATAATCTAAACTAAATCAAACAGTTATTTAATGGTTTGAAAAATTTTTCAATCTGAACCATATTGTTTGTTTTGGAATGGAAAAAAACTGAACCATAAATTATGATTTGGTTTGGTTTTTTGAAAAACCATACCAATCCAAACTGTGACCACCCCTACTTGTAGGACCACCCACTTGATGGAAAAACAAATAGCTGTAGGCCAGTTGTTGACTTCTTTTAGTATGAGGAGGTATAATTATTTGGCCCAAGATTGAATCAAAAGTATTCTAAATTCATTCATCTTATTCTCATCTTAATTGCTGCAACTGAAGAATCTGAGTAACCAACTTACTTTTTCTTCTTTTGTCAAATTTTTCTTGTAGAAATTTACTGTCGTTCATTTCAATTATTTTTTTGGATGAATCATTCATTTCAAATTTTATTGAGACTTCCTTGTGTTTACTGACTTCTTATTTTCGCAGCATTGGGAATTTTTTCTTTGCAGGAGCACGCATATTTTTTCAGTCATTAGATGCTGCAATATTTTTATTTTCACGTGTTTCAGATATCCCACCTGAAAGTCTGGTCCTTCCAGTTATTTCAACAAATGACAGGCTGACCTTGGGATGTGAATTATGGGTAATTATATATATATATATATATATTTTTTTTGGTAAGTTGGGTAATTATATATTTTGATATAGCGATTGCTAATATTCTGGATATATTAGCATATATCTGTTGGCTCCATTTCTCCAGTAAGTACATTATATTCTGACAGTTGTTTTATTGTATTCTCTTTTTGCTTGATATTTGTGAACTCTCTAGCAAAGAATGTTAAGAACGTTCTGGTGTAGGAGTACCTAACAAGACAAAGGATGAGGCGATAATTGTCTTGTTTGTTTTACTTTTATTAGTTTCTTCTGACATTTGTTCATTTATTTAATATTTTCTCTTATATGAGAAGACATTATATTTTTTAAGCTTCTAAAAGCTGTATGACTTGTATGTAATTTTTAGCCTTTATTTGGATGAAAGGACATTGGGGGATAGAAACTAAACTGATAGAAAATTAAATGCAATAGGCAACTTTCCCATTTTTGGAAATGGTGTGTTTCAGGACGAACTGAAAGCAGGGTAATTGTAATCCTTGGCCCATAATTATATATGACTTCAAATTCAAGCTGTGGGAAATCATGATGTTTTTGGTGAAACTTCTATATTGCCCTTTCATCTTCTTTGTTTTTCAAAAAAAAAAAAAAGATAATTTTGCTTACTCCTTTCACTTAATTGCCTTGAGAACAAAGCAACTTTTAGAATGAGGACTCTTTTTTCCCCGGTTTTTAACAAAGGTGCATGGCTGCAATTACGGTGAGCTACCTCTGGATATGTGAATGACCCTACAAGACTCATGTATAGATTAAATATAGGTTGCACTATATATGTAGCTCCAAGATGTGTCTATAGTGTAATTTGAATCCAAGACCTCATGTATGATTAAGTTTCTAGGTTTGATTTGTTTGAGTATGAGGCCTGTGTAGAAGAAGAAATCACTTTTTTGATGATGTATCTGTTGAAAATGCAATGAGAAATAAATCAAAACAGATATCAATTGGTGTGCTAGACCATAATGTTAAAGGAATTATGGTCAAAATTGTTGAATTTTATGGAGGGATGCATGCATAAGGGTATTTAGGTTGGGAAGCTACTATTGACCCTTATTTTGAATAGAACTTATGGATAAATGTAGAAAAGTACTGTTTGTGAAAACTGGAAATTGAAGGAAACCAAACTGAAATGATAGATTAGGGTTCAGGAGCTGTGCATGTGTTCTTGATAGTGAATGTTAGAACGTTGGAACACATGAAATATGAGATCTGAAAGAAGTTTATACCGTCTAATTATGGAAGCATGAAAGATGGACGATGACCAAAAGAAGGTTCAAGCTGTTCTATTTGAGTTGATTTAACTGAGACTAATGACTGAAGGACATCCTGTTTGCTTGCTAGCTCTTTTTATTTTTATTTTTATTTTATTTATTTATTTTTTCAACCCTTCCTCTTTCTTGCTATGAGATTGGACATTTACACATGTATATTTAGCGGATGCTTGTCAAAGTGTTTTGATGAGAGTAAAGAGGCTATAGCCTTGCGCAATGAGTAGGCAACTTCTTAATCAAAATGATGGAGGATGCTGTCAGAGATTTTTGAAGGTTTTGATCTGACTATTGTGGAGTTTAAATTATATACCTACTGTAGAACCAAATGGTTACTGCTGCAGCAGAATGCCTGGATAAGTTTTGTTGAAGTACCTGGATAAGTTTTGTTGAAGCTCTTGTAGGGCTGCAGGCTACTCCCATTTCATTTATTAAGCTTCTGTGAGAAAGGACACATTTCTTAGTCTATGAAGAGTTAGCTTAGCATATCCAAAATGTGGAATGATGGATGCCTTAGTGAGGATGAAGTAATTAATGCTTTAATAGGAAGTGGAGTCTTTGCAGTAGCAAGCAAGATTGCATATACAAACCAATATATTAAATTTAACCATCATCGACATGACATTCAGACACTCTTGCAAAAATTTGGTGTGGTTAATGCTGCAAGGCAAAACTGCAATGTGAGGTATACCTAAAAATTAAGTTTGATTTGAATATGAGCTCTAGTTTGCAAATGTTTTTCCTATTTAGTTGTTTCTTTCATGCTAGGTCTTAGGTTCCTAGGTTTTAATGAACCTGCAATCAAGTCAACTCAAATCTGAAGTCAATCAGTGGCCTGGCTAGTTACACCCCTAAGCCATAGCTATGAAGTTATCTTTTGATTGCTGTGGTTCTTTACTCATCTAGGTTTCACTTGGCTGCCATTAAATCTTTTAAAAGATAGATATTTTTGTTATTTATGTGCTCCTTGATTACAGCACCATCATCTCTGCATTTAAAAGAGCTTCACTAACTCCTTTATGTCATGTTATGGTTCCTCATAGTTATTTTCATTTTATAGCTTCAGGACCTGGGCTGTTTCCTGTAGTTGATCAGCATAACCTGGCTCTTTTTATTGGAACATGTGGAGATTCTCTTTGGATTTGTCTACTATCACTGTCTCGTCAGCGAATTTCGCATAGACACCACTATATTACACTTCCTAGTTATTTGTCAGAATTATTCCCCAGTAATTAATCAGATGATGATGTCGGTGGTTGTGAACTTAAGCGCTAGCCATCCTATCACCTAAATAAATATCCAAAATAATTTAGACTAATCAACCCCAGCCAGTTAGGTTCCCTGTGAATGAAAAAGGTTTTCCCCTGTTGGTATTTCAAATTTTGATTTGGCATTGTAAGATAATTGACTATGTTTTTTTATAGTTTTTTACTTTAACTTATAGGATGGAGCCATTATACGTGGCCAGAATGAGATTTCTCATCCAGCAACAGGATTGATGCAACCTGTAAAGAAGGTATCATTCTGTTTGTAGCTCATGGTTCATAGTCTCTGACCTTTCTTTTTTCACAATGGACTCAAAACCTGCTTTAAAACAAAAACTGCAACTAAAATGTAATAGATCTCATTTGCAGCTATGCAAAGCTTCATATGTAGTTTATACTACTAGCTTTATGTAGATCAATTATAATCTGATTCCATCATGCAAATTTCTGTGCTAAAATTGGATATTTGGTGTTTGCCTTAGTAGCTCCAATGATAGTGTAGAATATGGAATGGGCAAGCTTGAGTTTGAATTTTTAGTTACAGGTCTATAGTTTAAACTCTTTCTTAAAGACCATTACCTAATCTGAGACAAACAAGACTTACTTGTTGAGTGACATATTGGATGGTTTTTATAGCTAAAGGATTTTTCTTCATAGCATGTTAAGTTTAACATCGATAAAGCCCAACCTTCTAGCCTGTTAATAGAAACCAACACCGGCTAGAGTTAGGGATTACTACACTGTCAAGAGGAAGAAGAAAGACAAAGAACAATACCTGAGCAAGTTGCTCAGCTCAACTCTGGAAATATCTCCGAAGTATCTCTCCAAAAGACCACTCCGCCCTTTAACTAACTTGAGATCTCCTATTTATATGATGGACCCCTTGCTAGCTGGCAACACCTCCACCCGACACCTCTACACCACTAAACTGCCACCTCATCACACCCCACTTCTATTTACAATATAACACTTACAGCACACAACACAATACTCACACGACACAAACACAACCAACTACTTATTTACAACACAGCACAACACTATACTACACAACAGACTACTATGCTACTTATTTAGATCTCCTTTTGTAAACATGCAATATAGGAGTTTTAACACATGGTATCCTATTATTTGTTACCTGAAGATACACAATTCTTTTGAAGTCCACAATGGGAAACAAGGCTTTAAAGTGGTCTTTTCCCCTTGATTTAGTTGTCAGAAAACTTTGCACATCATGTAATTTTAATCACCACCTCATACAAATGTCATCTCCTCAGTGGTAGATGCACATACACCAACATGGTGGGATAGGTTTTATATCGGGCATATTGATAGGTGAACTGAATTATTTAGCAAAAGAATGTGGATGAAGGTCTGCTGACCTTTCCACAAATTCCTTCCATATGCTGGAGCTCTTTGTGATAGTACTGCATCGTTTTGAGGTTTACCTTACAAATAACTGTGGTCTTGGGAACAGACTGACTTCATTTTCATTGTTTTTAAATATTTTTTGAGAAGCAATTTGCAGCAAGTTTCCTTTCTAAGCCTTTTTCATCCTGTTGTAATCTTTTGCAGGAATGCTCGTCAGTTCCTGCTCTTCCTTCACAAATAAAGCGGGTATTCTACATGTCCAGTGAGGGTGGGAATTCATTACATGAGGTGATCATCCACATGATGCTTTTGGGAATTTCTATAGTTGCTTTAATGGTTGTTATTGTTGTTTTGGGAACATTTTGTTCTTGGTTTGTGCTGCCTCTGTTAGTTTATGATATAATGTTTTCTTCCTTTTCTTTTTGTTTTTGGAACCTGATGTAATTGTAGTAAGGGTGATTAAGGATACATCACAATTCAACCTGCTATTATTTGAGCATACAAATAGTATGATATTAAATGCTGGTGCATGCAATTGATTCAATTAAAAGAACCTCAAGATGTTCTTGGTGCTTTACAGGTTTTCCCTGCTGTAAATCCAGCTGTATTGGACCAGTTGAGCACTGTGGACTGCATTGTTTATGCTATGGGATCACTCTTTACTTCCATTTGCCCTTCCCTTGTAAGTTTCTGCCAATTTCTTCTTTATTGGGGTTTCCTATCTTATTTAAGTTCTCTACTAATGAAGCTTTTACATATTTATTTTGGCAATTTCTTTTTCATGGGAACTTTTTTGGATAGTTTGTTTTATTTTTATTTTTATTATTTTTTTAGGTTATAGTTTCTCTTTTTTGATCCATTTTGTTTGTCATGAATATTATGCTCTCTATAAAAAAGATTAATTGATTTTCTAGTAGCTTATGCCCCTGCACTATGTATGCCCCCCCAAAAAAGAAAAAAATTGAAGCCACTATCATTTTGGGAATGAGATACTTCCGATTGATCATCTGTCTTATTTTGCATCCTAACCTCACATTTTCCTTTTTCCTTCCAATAATACAGGAAGTTTTTATAAATTTAAAACCAGATTTCCTGAAATTCTTAAACCTACATAGCCACATATGAGCTATATTCAGGACAACATGATATAGTATTTCTTCATTTGGTTTTGAATCTTAAATGTATTTATCATACATGTAATGCTTCATGGATGTTTTCTTTAACACATACCATGACTGCAACATCTTCCTGTCAGTATAAACCTCTACTTCGGGTTTATGAGTGACGAACTTGTCATTAAGCCTTTAATATAGTATTGTGAGGGGTGTGCGTGTGTGGTGTAGGTGGTGTGCGTATCTGTTGTAGTTTGTGTGTGTGTACCTGTTGTAGTTGTCATTGTGCTGGTGTTCTGTTTTTGTCTATGGGAAGGGTATAGTTGGTATTATGCAGGGGTAATTTGATATTTTTGAACCTATATATATATATATACTAAGGAAATATTAGAAGGGAGTTAAGGGTGGAAGAAGTTAAAGAGTCAGATATCGGGAAATATTAAAAGGGAGTTAACGGGGGAGAAACTTAGGGAGTCAGAAAGGGAAAAATAGCTTCCAGACCAAGGAGAGAGAAAAAGCTATGGAATTCAAGTGATTGGAAGGTTGAACACCCAGGAAAAGTCTGATTTCTTCAGGTAACCTTCAACTCAACCAGTGTCTATTTCTTTTGAGGTTGCCATAGGTGTTGTTGTGAGTTTTACAATTCTGGTTATTACATCTGTGGGAAATAAAATTCACCAGAATTCCAATCATTGATCGTAAAACGTGTGGTGTTGGAGGAGAGGGAATTGAGTTGAGTTGATTTCAATTTCGAAGTTCAGATTCAGTTTCATGAACATATATGTGTAGTGTCGGACTAAGGTGATTGAAGGTGAGTTGGATTTCGTTTCGCAAAAGTATCTGTGCAGTGTCGGATGAAGGAGTTGAAGGCTATTTGATTTCTTTTCGTAAATTCAATTCGATAATATTATAATTAAGGAGTGACTAAGGTAGACTGTAGGTGGATGATGGCGAGGATGGATACAAGAGTTGAACAGATAGAAAAGGAAGTGCGAAGTGTTGGTGAAGAGCTTTGTGGCATATGTGAGGAGTGTTGGGGAATTATAGAATTGCAAGATCATGTGGCCTCCATGGAGAAGAAATTCGTTGGGAATGATGAACATCTGAATGATATTGGATCACGGATGACTAATCTGGAAAATATGCTCCATGATCTCTGGTCTGACCAGCAGAAGGCAATCTGACCCAAGGACACTGCTGGGAGTTTGCAAAATAGTTCTGAGACTTCTGGAACAGCGCATCTTTATGTGCCGCATATGAACCCATAGTGAGGAGAAGGTTGCGGCAGCTAGTGTAGTTCATTTGCCATTTTTTGAAGAGGTGGATACTGTACAATGGTTGATGTTGGTTGAGCAATTTTTTGAGGTCAATCAAACTGATGAAGAGTAAAAAGTGGTGGTGGCCAGCATGTATATGCGAGGAAAAACTGTCTATTGGTTTAAGATGTTAAAATGTTGATTTGCTCAATTGGATTGGAAGACATTCAAGGATGAATTAATGATGCTTTACGGTGGACAGTTTTCCACCAATCCCTATGAATGTTTATCCATGCATCGTCAAGGTGCTACTGTAGTGCAATATTTGGAGGAATTTGAAGTACTGGCGTCACAGGTTCTACAAATGACAGAATTACAATCTCTTGGATTTTTTTGGGGGGATTACGTGATGAGATATGGCTGCGAGTAAAGACCTTAGGACCAATCTTGGTCGTGGAAGTGGTGGAGATGGTACTAAATGTGGAATGAGAATTCAACTATGGGATTTTTCTGTCCCCTATAGATATTTCAGCATCTGTTGGAAGGGGATATCGAAGTGAGGGAGTTTTGGGCCGTACAGAGCAATTTAACTCTCTTCCACTGATGGCAAATGCAAGCAATTCATGACCTTATATGCCAGCAACGGTTAGATTAGTTCCGTGTCCAAACCTGGGAACTTATGGGCATGCAATGACTGAATTGCCATCTCATCCAGAGGGTCTGGAACCAGCTGGGAGTAGCCGAGTATCCAGATCATGTGGGGGACAATCTGGAATTTCCATTGGTAGTGACAGAACAGGTGAAAAAGGTGTAGTTGCGGGCCGAAACGGATGACTTATAATGAATATTTGGAGAAGTGCAATAAGGAGTTGTGTTTTAAGTATGATCAACTTTTTTCTTCAAGCTATCAATGCCCAAATAGGATGCTATGGGTAATGTTGTTGGAGGATGAGGTGTAGTGGAAGAGGAGACTTGGGCTGACCCGTCTCAATATGCTGTCCAGGTGGGTAACTCTGTTGAAAGGGCAGTAGGAGAGCAATTTTTTGAGCTATCTGAGTTGGCTTTATATGGATTAAATGGCCCAATCACTTTTAAATTCAGAGGTACAATTTCTGGTCATCCTATTTTTGTATTAATTGATAGTGGAGCAAGCCATAATTTTTTTACGGTTCATTAGTTTCGGAAATGAATCTTGTAAAGGAAGAGACTGCATCTTTTAGTATCAAACTGGGTGATGGGCAACGAATATTGGAGTTTGTAGAGATGTACATATTAGGGTTGATGGATATGAAATGTGTGTGGATTGTTATGTGTTGAATTTGCAAGGAAGTGATATTATTTTGGGAGTGGCTTGGTTGAAACAATTGGGAGAGATGAAGGTGGATTGGGGTTCCATGGTAATGAAGATTTCGTTAGGCAAAGGAAGAGAATTTTTGTTGAATGGTGACCCTTCTTTACAGAAAGCTGGAATTTCTTTTAAAGATTTGCAATGTTTGACGGTATATGACTTTTGTAGTATGGTATGAGAGGAAGAGATGGTAAATTGTTCTATGGAGCAGGAAAATCTACCAGCTGTGATTGATCCTTTATTACGGGAATTTCTTGAAGTATTTGAAGAAATTTGTGAATTACCGCCAGCCTGAATGCATGATCATAAAGTCCCTTTAAAGGGAGGAGTGGGACGAATTAATGTACAGCCTTATCGCTATGTGCACATCTAGAAAGATGAGATTGATTGTGAGTGACATGTTGCCAGCCGGAATTATTCGACTAAGTTCAAGTTTTTTTTCTAGTTTGGTGATTTTGGTTAAAAAGAAAAATGGGTTGTAGAGGTTTTGTGTGGATTATCTTGCATTGAATGGTGTGATGGTTCCATATAAATATCCTATTCTAGTAATTGATGAGTTATTGGATGAACTTTTAGAACACATCGAGGGCACTATGAATTTGTTGTTATGCCTTTTGGTTTAATTAATGCACCGGCAACTTTTCAATTAGTTATGAATGATTATTTTCGGCTCTATCTACGACAGTTTATATTGGTATTCTTTGATGATATATTGGTTTATAGTTCTACTCTAGAGACTCATCTTAGTCATTTGAGGATAGTGTTGGAATTGTTGTGCACTAATTGATTTTTTTGCAAACCAGAAGAAAATGCACATTTGGTAGATCTTCATTGGAATATCTTGGTCACATTGTGTCAGCTAGTGGTGTAAGTATGGATTGCATGAAAGTAAAGGCGGCATTGGAATGGCCTCTACCAAAAACTCTAAAGGGATTACGTGGATTTCTTGGATTTTCCGAGTATTATCGTAAATTCATTTGAGATTATGAAAAGATTGCTCGGCCCCTTACCAATCTTTTGAAGAAGGATTCTTTTTCATGGAATGACGAGGCTACAAGGGCCTTTCATTCTTTATAGCATGCCTTAGTTCATGCACTAGTTTTAGCTATGCCTGATTTCTCTAAACCCTTTATTGTTGAGTGTAATGCTTTAGGAGTGGGTTTGGGAGTGGTTCTTATGCAGGGGCAGCAACCTATTGCCTATTGGAGCAAGGCCTTAGCGGATCAAACCTTAAGTAAATCTATTTATGAAAAAGAATTAATGGCTCTTGTTTTGGCCATAAATCACCGGCGAATGTATCTTTTGGGGTGTAAGTTTGTGGTTAGAATTGATCAGAAGAGTTTATGATTCTTTGTTAGCCAATGTATTATGACTCCTACACAACAACATTGGCTTGCAAAATTGTTAGGATATGACTTTGATATCCAATATAAGGCGGGTATTGCTAATAATGCTACTAATGCATTATCTAGGGAATTTGAAGACTTAGCTTTGGGACATATTTCAGGCCCCATTTGGATTGATCTCAAGGAAATTCGACAAGTTGTTATTGATGTTGAGTTTCTGGCTCCAAAAGTCCGCTTATTAAGGGACAGCAAAGATGCTGGCCATGGGTTTCACTTGGTTAATGATATAGTGTATTCTAAATGGTTACAACTATTCTTACATGAGTTCTAGTCTTCTCCAGTGGGAGGCCATGCGGGGTATGTTTGGACCTATTGGTGTTTGGCTTTAAACTTATTTTGGTGTGGGATGAAGAAGGGTGCTTCAGATTTTGTAGCTTCTTGTGTGGTTTGTCAACACGAAGTAGCAAAATCTTTCTCTGGCTGGTCTTCTTACTCTTGTACCTATTCCTATTGGGGTTTAGGAAGATATTTTTATGGATTTCTTGTTTGGATTATCTAAGTCTCAAGGGTATGAGGTTATTTTGGTAGTAGTGGATCATTTCTCAAAATATGCTCATTTTCTCCTTTTGGAACATCCTTACACTGCTAAATCCATGGCTCTATTGTTCATGAAAGAGGTGGTTGGGTTACATGGATTACCACGCACTATTGTTAGTGATCGGGATCTCCTTTTTGTGAGTACTTTTTGGAGGGAGGCGTTCATTCTCTAAGGCACTAATTTACATTTCAGTACTACATATCACCCTAAAACCAATGGCTAAATTGAAAATTTGAATCGTAGTTTTGAATGTTATCTCTATTGTTTTGTGTTTAAATGTCTTAATGATTGGGTGAAGTGGATTGCTTGGGCGGAATTTTCGTATAATACTTCTTATCATTCTTCTTCGGGGATGACTCCATTTGAAGTTGTCTATGGGTGTCTCCCTCCATCTTTGCCCATTGTCTAATGAGGTGGTCACCCAAAGGTGCGTGTGGCTTTACGTTCGAGGGATGAAATTCTTTTAAAGTTATGTGCTAACTTGGAGAAGGCTCAACTTCGTTATTCTACTCAAGCTAATAAGCATTGACAAGAGGTTGAATATGCTGTTGGAGAGTGGGTTTTCTTACGCCTCTGGCTAAGTATAAGTGCTAAATTGGGTTTTTGACCTTCTATGAAGTTGGAACCTCGGTACTTTGGTCCTTATCAAATCGAAGCATGGATTGGGACAGTTGCTTACAAATTGCAATTGCCTCTAGGGTGTCGTCTTCATCTAGTTTTTCATGTGTCTTTACTTAAGAAAGTTCATGGGTCTTTTTCGGTTTCCTCAGATCTTCTACCTTATTTGGCTTTTGATGACCTTTTGGAAGTGCATTATCCTTCTCAAATATTGGGACATCGGTTTATTGTACGTAATGGTCTTGAAGTCCCTTAACTTTTGATTCATTGGGACGGGGTTTCAGAGGACGATGACTCTTGGGTTGATGTTGAGGAATTTCAAATTTTGTATCCTGAATTTGTCCTTGGGGACAAGGACAATCTTGAGGGAGGGGGTATTGCAACATCTTCCTGTCGGCATAAACCTTTACTTTGGGTTTATGAGCGACAAACTCGTCATTAAGTCTTTAATATAATATTGTAAGAGGGGTGTATGTGTTGTGCGTATTTGTCGTAGTTTATGTATGTGTATCTGTTGTAGTTGTCATTGTGCTGGTGTTCTGTTTTTGTGTATGAGAAGGGTATAGTTGGTATTATGTAGGGTAATTTGGTATTTTTGGATCTATATATAGGGAAATATTAGAAGGGAGTTAAGGGGGGAAGAAGTTAGAGAGTCAGATATGGGGAAATATTAGAAGGGAGTTAAGGGGGAGAGGGGGAAGTTAGGGAGTCAGAAAGGGAAAAATAACTTCTGGACCAAGAAGGAGAGAGAAAAAGCTCTGTGCTTCGAGTGATTGGAAGGTTGAACGCCTGGGAAAAGTCTGATTTCTTCTAGTAATCTTCTACTCAACTAGTGTCTATTTCTTCCGAGGTTACCATAGGTGTTGTTGCAAGTTTTACAATTTTAGTTGTTACAATGACCATGCACAAATGCTTCTCAATCAATAAATATAAAATCACACCACATTTAACAAGCATAAGCTTTTAGATTAAATAGTTGTGAAATTAAACTCAATAGTTTGATATTTTTAGATTACTTGGCTGTAGAGCTAAACTCATCAAGTGTTAAACATGGAGGTACTAAGTGTTGAAATTGTGTGCACATTGCACTCATTTCACCTCTATTTATTAAGTGGTCCACTTGCTTTGTTTTGACCAAAGTCCTAACCTATATGTGTTGGAGAGTGTTAAGTAATAATTCTAAAAGCTTACACCATGTATAAAGGCTTGAACTTTTACATTAGTTTGGTGTTGAGCTAATTTTAACATGATGTTCTTATTCCACCTCTATTAAATTAAGTAGTTTACTTGAGGTTTTTTAATGGAAGTTCTGCATCACGAGTGAAGGTGTGTGTTAAACCAATGAATTCAAAACTACACCAGATTTGCTGTTCTTTGTGACTTGAGTAAATGATTCTCTTACATTATAAATGAAAGTCTTCTGGGAAATAAATCACTGCTTGCTTGAACCATCATAATTTTTAGTAAATATTTGTGTTTGTTACATTCTGTGATGTTGCATGAACAGAAGAACCAAATAACAGCAATTACTGTAGTAAGAACACCCCATAATGCTGCATAACAAGAACTAATAACGACTGCAATGTTCTTACTGGGGTGGCTCATTTTTTGGCTCACTTATTGTTTTCCAGAATGTTTTAATTCCATTTGCACTCTAAATTGTTAACCTTTTTTGGGTAATTCATTTGACTAAATAAATTTATTAATCTATATTAATAAAAGTGGAAAGAGAATTTGGTCTTTACACCTACTTAACATAAATAATACACGAAATTGCAAAAACTTGTGCTATTTTTAATTTCATTTACATTTTGATCTTTACATTCAAGTCTCATGCAACTCCAGTCACCATGTCCTCTTAGCAATTACATAACAGGTACTGCTTTGTTTCTTGCTTTTGTGTTTGCAAAAACATTCCACATTCCATGGTTTCAGATTAATTATCAGGAAAGCCATTTGATGGAAGGATTTTATTTAATATGATTGCCGTTGTTTCGGATCATTTTCCTTTCTAGGATAAACTAATAGTCTTATTTTTCACGACTTATGGTGTAATTGTGTTCACTATAGCTTTATTCAATCACATGTGAGCGGTCACAGCTAAGATTACTTTCTATGCCTTGACATTTTCAAGTAGTTCCTTTCTTTAGGTACTACTTGGCACTGGGGAGATAATTTCCTCAAGGACATGTCCAAAGGTATGCTTCTCAATCTCTTTGCTAATTAGAGGACCAGGCATTAAGCAGCTGATGACAGCTAAATGCTATTATGCTTATCTTATTTGTTATACATTGTGGTGGTTTCTCTTAGATTCTGTTGTTGAATGGTTCTCATGATCGTGAGACAAGTGGTTTCTCTGCTTCATCCTTTGTTACCGCCATCACTGATGCTCTCAATCGTACCTATGGGGATAATAACAGTCTAAAAAATCTTGTGAGTTGTCAGACGCAGTTACAATTTTACTTTATGCTTTTCCTTCTGTTAGTTGTGATACTCCTTATAGTGATATTTTTCCTGAGAACTCTTAACTAGTTTTCTATTCTTCTAAAATTTATAGAATGGAGAGAAGCTAGGATATATCAAAGTTGCTTGTAATTAATCATGCCTGAACTGTTTTACTGGTGCAATCCAACGCATCCACAGTTTCTATTTGCTTAAGACTTCTTTGTTAAGAATTTTATGATGAATAATATTCTCAAGCAATGCAACATTTCAATGAGAGAACAAATTGGGGCACCATAATTAATTATATGCCAATAGCTCTTTTTCTGATGTTGCTGTACTAAGTTAACTTCATCGAAACCATGGTTGAATGCGGGGAAGGATTTTGGAAAAATTTAAAAGTCTAATGTTGTAATGTTTCTTGCAGCCAAACCAATACATCAATACTCTCTTTGTGCCCAAAGATGGTGCAGTTCCAGTGGACATACAAAAACTGGTTACATATGGTATATTTGATGTGGTATGATTCCATGGCATATTCATAAAAATCACTAGTAATATAAACCATCTCTATCTTTAAAAGAATATGTTTTATAATATCAACCTGATTTTACATCTACAAGATAATGATTCACATAAATATTACTATAGATTGCCATGGTGCTATAATTTATTCTCCTAAGTTTTATTAGCCAGCAATTTCTTCTACAATGTGTCTAGAAACCAAGATGATGACAACGACATATATTCTTGGAGAACCTTATATGCCTCATCTGCTTGTGGCATAAAGTTAGTTCATCGTTTACTTAATTAAATATCAACTCTGTAGGTAATGGTCGATTCCATCCGTGACCCGAAGGTTGGTATTGTATATGAACCGAAGTCGTTGATAAAAGCTCTTGGCGATTTGATAGGACGGTTTGTGAGCAAGATGGCTTAGCTAAAACCTTCATCGGGTTTTAGCTGGGAAGTAATGTCCATTTGTTTATCAAATGGCAGTCATCTGCCTAACCCACAGTTACGAGAACTTCAATTCTTAATGTGCTGAAACATGTCAACAAAGGATAAATTTATTGCTCTTCTGCAGAAGCTTATGTTTCAGCAGGTTGAAACACCCTTTACCGTGATATGAATATCTAATTATAAGATCCAGGAAACTGATCCCTCACCACCATAATAGGCATTGAAAGTTCCATCAACAAACTGAAGATTGGGATGCTGTTGTTGACATAGTTTACATATTGAGATTGTATACTTTCGGTCAGATGTAAAGGAAAATTGATGAACAAGGATGGTCCTCATTGATTTGATTTTTTGAAGCTCCATGTATGTGTGCAGTGATGTCTGAACGTAAGTGTACAATATTAATTGAAATTGTACATTATTTTGAGTTCTTATATCCTTTTTTCTCCTTAGGTACAGCAATAATAATATGGACTCATAAGTCTTAAACAATTGATAAGAAACTCTCTTAAAGGATGGATAAAGTTGAGAATTTTTTTATAGATACTGATATAACACTTTAGGAAGCTCTAAAAATTACTCTTACCATTAAAGATAATCCAACAGGATTTATGCGTAAGAGAGTTCAATCTTGTATCAAAGCTATTATTTATATACAGTAAATTTGTTGCCATTCTCCCCAGGTTTTCACCCTAATTAATCAAGGGTTAGTCTACGTAAAATCATCCTAATTAATCTAGGGTTTTTCATCCTTGCTGATGATTGACTGCTTTATAGCAACTTTATCTTGCTAAAGTTTCTGCATCCACGTAAAATAACTACCAAGCATGTGGATTTCATTTTGGGGATCGCGGGACCTTTTATGCTTGGATCCTTGCGTTAAATCTGGTGCATTAAGAAGACGAAAGCCCATGCTCGTTGGATTGGGGTTTCTATCAATTCATCATCAGTGTGACCATTGCGGTAAGCCCAGCATACATGAAAGGCCCATTTGTTTCAGGAAAGACATTTTCCTTCTTTTGTTTTGTTTCTAGTATAAGTAAAACATCTTGCGCTTCTTAAAATCAAAAGTCATCATCTGGATTAGCCTCCACAACTTTTTAAATACTAAGGAAGTAATTTTTATACTCACAATGAAACAAATGAAAAATATTTCATTTTTAGGAAAATATTTTCCTTTAAAATATGTTTTTTTTTTTTTTTAACAAACAACGGCTAGATTTTCATAAGTTAGCATATATACGTATAATAGAACTTCTCATATTTATTGATGGCTGAGGCTATGTTAATGAAACCTGTAGCCGTTATCATTCCTAGCTAGGTCTATTGATAAATAGCCAACCCTACTAGACTAGCTTTAGTTATATTGAACTGCCATCGTGGTTCAAAGAAATATTCAATAACGATGTAAAATAGGTGGAATTTTTTGAGAAGTACAAAAAAAAGTCTACCCTTTTGGAATTTAAAACACTCAAAATATGTTATAAGCCATTTTCGTAATTAAGAGGAACATAATTTAGGTTGATTTGGTATGGTTTTATCTTTTGTTAGCACGAATAATAAGTCCACCTAAATAAAATTGTCAAGTCAACTATAAAAACGCAATCTGTAAAATATGTTGAAAATTATTGATAGGATGGAGCTTGCTGATTTTAAACGAACACGATTGTATTTCCTTCATTAAGTTAAATGGCAATAAAAAAATTTATGCGTGTATATTTATTAATCTTCTTGGCCTGTATCCAGTATTAAATGATATTGTATCCAAATCTTATGAACGGTAGGATTTTGAGTTCCGATTCCATTTTGAATTCTTATGGGTTATAACTGTTATTATCCATCTTCAAAGAACTGTCCAAGGGGGAATAACTTGAAAAAAAAAATTGAGTTGAATTGAAGATAAGGGTTGATCGATCTATTCGCAAGTAAACCTATAATGGCTATGAGATTTTTGGAAGATCGAATTCGAATTCAAACGATTAAGTTCTGCTACAATGACAACAGTTTAATTGGAAGATCACAAAAAAATGGATATATTCCAGATTTTCGAAGACTAGCATGATTTGCACGTTAGAAGAAGATTAAAAAAAGGCATCCTTATGGCATTAGAAAACATGAAAACAATAAAAGAACAACAAACAAAAGCAAACAGATAAGGATGAGTACTTCGGCTCTATCTGAACTAGACACTTCATAGATTTGTGTAGTTTACTTGGGACCAAAAATGTGAGTTAGAATAAAATCAAAACTATAAGCTTGAAGCTTGTTAATATTATATGTCAATTATACATATTTTTATATTTATATTGATTGGTTCATGTGTCAATAGTAGATTGAGCCTTACTAGTAGTTAGTTAGTTTATATTTTTGGTAGTAGTATAAATAGAATACTTGTACAGTTGAGAAATAACAGAAAATACAATTACATTTGCTCACGTCTTCTCCTCTATGTTTGCATACTTTGCTACTGTGTACTCAGGAACAATTTTTCTCGCTATGCTCATTCCAGTGGTAGAGCTGTTGTTTACATGGTATCAGAGCTTCATTGGTAAGATCTAATACAATTTCTTTTCTTGAACAAGATTGTTCGTGTGTAATCATGACTAGTTCAATTGAACATAGTAGTTTGGTAGTTGAACAAAATTGCAATCTTCTTGATTGGGATCCTTTGTATCTTGCGGAATCAGATAATCCTAATATGGCTATTGGAAATATCATATTTATTGGTTTAAATTACCTAGCATGGGCTTGGTCAGTTAAGATGGGGTTAGGTTTGAAAATGAAATTAGGGTTTGTTGATGGTAGTCTGTTTAAACCTCATTCGAATTCACTAGATCTAATTCGTTGGGAGAAGTGTGATTAAATGGTGAGATTGTGGATTTTGAACTCTATGGTTAAAGAGATATCCCAAAACTATGTCTTTGCTTAGTCCACATGTGATTTGTGGAATGAAGTGAAAGAGTAGTATGGGCAAAGTAATGGACCCCTAATTTTTTAACTCTAACATGAAATAAGTAATCTCAAACAGTTGAGTTAGTCTGTGGTAACATATTATAATAGATTGAAGAAATATTAGGACAAGTTGCAAGTATTACATGCTTATCCCACCTATTTGTGTGATGATTTAGTTCACTGCAACTGTCGACTTAAGGAATGAATTTTAGCTTTTGAATTTGAATCTAGGTTGGTTCAATTCCTTATGGGCTTGAATGATAGCTTTGAGATGGTGAAAAGTCAAATTTTGGTTATTGATCCTTTGCCTTCAGTTAACAAGGCATACTATATAGTTCAACAAGTCAAAAGGCAATGTCAGATCACTACTGGATTATCAGCTAAAATGGAGATGTTTGCTTTCCAATTTAATCAAGCTTCTATTGGAAATGATCATAGAAGCAATGCAAACAGTGGCGCCGATAGGAAGAAAGGGAAAAGATTATGTTGTAGACATTACAAGAACGAAGGACATAGCATTGAGACATGTTTTCAACTCATTGGATACTCGGATTGGTATGAAGGGAAGAAGCTAAGCTTAGGAAAAATGCCTAACAAAATAGTAATGAATTACTTTACTCCTTCATTTGATGCAAGATACTCTACTCCACTGGATGATGTTTTTGATGCAGCTTTACGAATAGGGAATGTACCTTCATCAGCTGTTCATTTTAGTTCTTTTGTAGATTATACTAATACTAGAAGCTTAATCTCTGATCCGAAGCTATTGTAAAGACTGTGCGGTGAACTTATGAAGCTAATGTAGGAGAAATAGCAGGAAAATGCATCTAACTTGAGCTTCGTCAATTTTGCTGGTACAATATCTTCTTCCTTACGTTTTAACACTGTAATTAGTGACATAAGATCTTGGATAATTGATTTAGGGGCCACAAGTCATATTGCGCCTCATTTTTCCCTTTTTTTTTTGACACTTCTATCTTACTAGATCCTATTTCAATTTGTTTACCTGATGGATGATTTAAATCAGTCTAACTTTATGAGTCAGTACATATTAGTTTTTCTATTACTTTACAAAATGTCCTTTATGTGCCAGATTTTTCACATAACTTGTTATCTGTGTATCATATACTCAAAGATAACAAGTTAGTGGCACAAATTAACACTACAACCATTACTTGTCAGGACCAAGTCAATAATCACGTGGTTGTTGTTGGCAAGGAGTCTAGTGGGTTGTATCTGCTTCAAGCTAATATGTCTTCTTCTATTGTCCATGTTTCTCATACTTGTAGTAATCATTCTTTAGTTCATTTGCTCTATAAACACTTAGGTCATGTATCTTTATCCACATTACAACATATACATTGTTTTGCACATTTTGATATTCCTAATTTTTGTTGTGATGTTTGTGATGTTGCTAAAATTCATAGGCTCCCTTTTCCAAAGTCTATGTCCAAAACAACTAGTGTCTTTGAAATGTTACATATGAACATTTAGGGTCCTTATTCAATGACTTTCATTACTGGAGCTCATTTTTTCTTAACTATTCTTGATGATTTCAGTTCATGTACTTAGATATATCTCATGAATTCTAAGTCTCAAGTTGTTAGTTTTGTTGATAAGTTTCTTAAACTTATTAAGAATCAATTTAATGTTGTTCCTAAAATCATTTGAATGGATAATGGAGCTGAGTTCTTATCTCATCAATGTCAATCTATTCTTCATGAGTTTGGAATTATTCATCATATGTCTTGTCCTTACACACTACAACAAAATGGTCGTGTTAAATGTAAACATAGGCATATAATTGAAACAGCTTGTGCTTTACAACTCCAAGCTCATTTACCTAAATCTTTTTGGGGTAAATGTGTCTTAATTGCCACATATTTTATTAATCTCATGCTTATGTCCAAACTTCAATGGAAATCCCCTTATGAAATCGTATTCAATAAGCAACCTTCTTACCATACTTTACGGGTAATAGGTTGCTTGTGTTTTGCCATTGATCATTCCCCTCATATAGGCAAATTTGATTCTAAAGGCATTCGATGTATTTTTCCTGGCTATGTTCTTAGACAAAAGGGATATAAATTGTACGATTTATATAAAGGAAAAGTTTTAGTTAGTCGTGATGTTATTTTTCATGAAAATATTTTTCCTCTTGCTATGTTAATTGATGTTCCTAGTTCATCTCTTCCTATTGAACATCAGTTTAGTCCTTTATTTCCACATCCTTCCCTCTCCACTACTCTGTTTGTCCCCTCCCAAGTTGTGTCCTCTATCCCCATTCCTATCGATCTTGTTGTGCTCAGCCTCAATCCTTTGAATCTTCAGTCCTTATAGAACATAATAAACTCCGTAGGTCCTTTCACTCTTGCCACTCACCATGTTGGTTACAATCCTACATTCACACTTTACAATCTACCCCTTTTCATTCCCTTGATCCCATTATTTCCACTTTCGCTATTTCTTCTTATCCATTGTTTTCATCTCATACATTTCATAGCTGCCCTCATGATTTTATTCATTTTGTGGTCAATGTACTTAATTCCTAAGAACTATTCACCTACTCTCAAGTTGTTAATCAAAAGGAATGGGTAATGGCCATGTAGAATGAATTAGACGTTCTTGAACTTAATGGCATATGGGATATTATGGATTTGCCATTGGGTAAGCGACCTATTGGTTGCAAATGGATTTTTAAAATAAAATATAGACCGGATGGCACCATTGAAAGGCATAAAGCCTGATTAGTTGCTAGGGGCGTTATACACAAGTCGAAGGAATAGACTATCATGACACTTTCTCTCTTATTGCTAAACTTAGTACCATTCAGATCTTATTAGTTGTTGTGGCTGCTTTTAGCTGGCCTTTGTTTCAAATAGACATTAATAATGCTTTTCTTTACGGTTTCTTAGATGAGGAGGTTTCCATGCTCCCTCCACCTAGGTATTCTACAGCTGGTCCTCATCAAGTTTGTTGCCTTAAAAAGTCTCTCTATGGTCTTAAGGAGGCTTTTTGTCAATGGAACGAGTTATTTGGTTTTCTTGTGGCCCGTGGTTTTATTCAATCTTCTAGAGATCACTCCTTATTCACTAGAGATAGGTTTGATGGTTTTCTTGTAGTACTACTATATGTTGATGATATGCTTGTCATAGGCACTAATCCTTCCACAATTGACATTCTCAAGTCCGAGTTGCACAGAGCTTTTAATATTAAGGATCTCGGTGATGCTCATTTTTTTCTTGGTTTGGAAATATGTCATTCAGTTGTAGGATTGATGGTTCATTAGTGTTAATTTGTCGTAGACTTATGACATGATGCTCATTTGACTGGTTGCAAGCCGATTTCCCTTCCTCTTCCACTTGGCAATCTTCTTAAGGATGATGGTGATCTTTTAGATGATCTCTTTATATTTCATCACATTGTTGGGCGTTTATTGTACTTGACTATCACTAGACCGGATATTGCTTTTGTAGTTAACAAGCTTAGTCAATTTCTTTCTCAACCTTGTGTGCCTCATTACCAAGTTGTGCTTCATTTGTTGAAATACCTTAAAGGGACTATTGATCTTGGTCTTTCTTACTCATCCTCCAATTCCCTTGCTATTCGTGCTTTTTTCGAATGTGGATTTAGGCTCTTCTACTTTTGATCGGAAATCCTTATTAGAATTTTGCATTTTTTTTTAGGAGAGCTCTTATTACTTGGAAGTCTAAAAAGCAATCTACTATTGGTACATCCACCACAGAGGCTGAGTATCGAAGCTTCACTATTGCATCTAAGGAACTCCTTTGGACTATTTATATCCTCTAAGATTTGCAGGTTTCTTTTTTTGTTCCCATTGCTTTATTTTATGATAATAAATTTTCCATTTCGATAGCTTGCAACCCTTGCTTCCATGGTTGTACCAAACATATCGATAGTGATGTTCACTTCATCCGTGATCTTTTGGTTTGTGGCTTTCTTGATTTACATCATGTCTCTACCGTTGCTCAACTTGCTGATGTCTTCACCAAAGTGCCTTCTATTGGTCAATTTACTTGTGTTTTATCCAAGCTGGGCCTTTCTATAGCACCAACTTGAGAGGGGCAAGTTAACATTATATGTCAATAATACATACTTTTATATTTATATTGATTAGTCCATGTGTTAATAGTAGATTGGACCTTATTACTAGTCGTTAATTAGTTTCTATTTTTGGCAATAGTATAAATAGAATACTTATATAGTTGAAAAATAACAGAAAATACAGTTACATTTGCTCAAGTCTTCTCCTCTATTTTCGCATACTCTGCTACCGTGTACTCAGGAACGATTCTTCTTGCTAGGCTCATTCCAATGGTAGAGCTGTTGTTTACAAAGCTTGTATAACTTATACTCTCTCAAATAGTTGAATACATGGTACATAGAATTAAATCTCCAGCATGGAGCTAAATGAACGAACACACTAATAAGAATGAATTATTACAAATCCTAAGCGTTACACGTCTAAATCGTCTCTCTTTTACTTTCACACATTTTTGTTTTTGCTACACAAACTCTAATATATTAGATTAACCGTTGTATTTGTATAAAATAATTAAGACGAATAATATTCACCAAAAGGTTAAAATTATTTAGTGGCAGTCAATACACCTTTTTTTTTTTTATTGTTTTGCTGGGACTAACATTTACTATTTTTCACAAAGTATATAGGAACAGTTTGAAAATATTCACTTTATTCACTACTAAGAATTGCAATGCATAGAATATCAAGTAAATAATAAAATAGTTATTTCATATAATCGATACTCAGAATTGCAATACATTCTTAGAACATTTTTCAAAATATTTGTCACTGGGTCAAAGATCGGTGATTGATTTTACCTTGAGTTATATTGTTAATGCATATATTCGCCGGCTGCTTACGTTCTTTGGCTTCTTAAGCTAGAGATGGAGGCATCTTAGAGGACACGAGCAGCCACTTGGTATTATTTTCAACTTATCTTCTACAAAGTGATTATTTATTATTATTTATTATTAATTGCCATGGTATATCTTCACGGAAGAGGAAGCCAATAAACATTGTTTATTCATATCAAATGTATATCATTTTGCTTTCACTTATCAAATACATCTATATCCACATACACCTAGTATTTCTAAATTGATTGAATATTAGAAAGACCTTATAATGCAATTGGTATGAATATTGTTTAATAAATTTCAACATCTCATTTCTTTATGGTGTACTATGAAATTGGCAAAAAAAAAAAAAAGAAAAAAAAGAAAAAAGAAAAAAAAAGGAACTTGGATATTGATAAGAAATACATCATTTTAATAGATCGTTCAAATTATCAAGGAGAATCCATAAGATGTAATATAAGTTTTTATTACCATATCTATCACTAAGTAATTGCTGTTTTATGGTTCCATTAGCTGGTCCATATAGTCAATCATCTTATTATTGTTAAAATTTTGTTCAATACTAACTAAAATTTCATCAAAATCATTAGATAAGCAACTTCCCATTGAGAACATTCACAAGTAAGAATTCAATAGATTAGCCTCAGTTTATCTTCTAATTACTTATAGGGCATTTGCATTGGAATTGATTGAGACAAGTTCTTAGGTCAAGCAATTCCATCCAAGCAACTCTCATCAATGTTCGTGGATACTTACCTCTCTTAGGAGAAAGGAACTTTTGATATTTTTATATTCAACGATATTCTTCCTTTTTTCAACTTGATCTTGAATTTCTTTTGAAATATGAAAATTTTGATAATTGATAAAATTGAATCTCTTTTATTCGATTCATCTTTGGCTACTGCAATTGCCTTTAGGGCTAGCCAAATGATCAATAACATAAATGTTATAAGATCAAGTATCAAGAAATCAAAGAGGTCAAGCAATTCCATCCAAGCAACTCTCATCAATGTTCATGGATACTTACCTCTCTTGGAACTTTTGATATTTTTATATCCAACGATATTCTTCCTTTTTTTAACTTGATCTTGAATTTCTTTTGAAATATGAAATTTTTGATAATTGATAAAATTGAATCTCTTTTATTAGATTCATCTTTGGCTACCTCAATTGCCTTTAGGGCTAGTTAAATGATCAATAAGATAAATGTTATAAGATTGAGTATCAAGGAATCAAAGAATTTAATGCAAAATATCTAATGAAAATAGATAAATATATATATTTTTTAATTCCCAAAGAAGTCCCATATTTTATCCGAATCTTCTTTGATTAGAAAGTTGCTCTAGTAAGCTACGAACCTTAGAGAATTACTATTATTATTATTTTATTTGTAAAACCGAGTTAGAATGGTAGAAAAATTGAAAGAAATAATAATATGGACCCATAAAAGTCTAACACAATTGATAAGAAACTCTCTTAAAGGACCTTAAGGATAAAGTTGAGAATTTTTTTTCTTAAGATACTGATGTAATACTTGAAACTTCAAAAATTGCTCACCAATAAAAATGATCTAATAGGATTTATACATAAGAGAGTTCAATCTTGTACAAAAGCTTTATTTATATACTCTAAATTTGTTGCTATACTCCCTAGGTTTTTCACCCTAATTTATCTAGGGTTAGTCTATGTAAAAACATTTTCCTTCTTTTCTTTTGTTTCTAGTATAAGCAAAACAACTTGGGCTTCTTAAAATCGAAAGTCGTCTTCTGGATTAGCCTCCACAACTTTTTAAATACTAGAGAAGTAATTTTTATACACACAATTAAACACATGAAAAATATGTCATTTTTAGGAAAATATTTTTCATTAACAAATGATTTTCTCTGAAACAAACGGTGGCTAGATTTTTAAAAGTTAGCATGTACATGTATGATAGATTATCTCTTATTGCTGATGGCTAAAGCTATGATAATGAAACTTGTAGCTGTTATCATTCTTAGTTGGGTCAATTGAGAAATAGAACGAAAATCAATTTCCCAAATTTTGTCATGGTATCAGAGCAGCAAATCACATCTTGATTTGTTTGTTTGAAAAAGAAAAAAAACACGGTAAAGATGAACTCTGGCGATGATGGAAACTTCAAACGAAAGACCATATCATCATATGACATCAAGTCCCTCAACAATCCTGGACTTCTAATAACTCAGGTCCAGTTGAAGGGGGAGAATTATGACGAGTGGTCTCGCTCATTGAGAACGGCCTTGAGAGCGAGAAAGAAATTCGGATTTGTTGATGGAACAATCACGAGACCTGATGAGGACTCTGCAGACCTTGAAGATTGGTGGACAATCAATTCGTTATTGGTGTCTTGGATCCGAAATACTATAGAGCCCAGCCTTAAATCAACAATCTCACATGTAGAGATTGCGCAAGACCTCTGGGATGATATACGAGAGCGTTTCTCGTTGGTGAATGGACCTAGAATACAGCAGCTGAAATCAGACCTTGCCGAGTGCAAGCAGAAAGGAATGAGTATTGTCAGTTACTATGGCAAACTCAAACAATTGTGGGATGAATTGGCCAACTACGAACAACTGCCGACGTGCACGTGTGGAGGATGCACATGTGATCTCAGGACTGTGTTAGAAAAAAATCGAGAAGAGGAAAAGGTGCATACTTTTCTCATGGGATTAGAAGAAACAATATATGGGACTGTCCGTTCTAACATTCTGGCTCAAGATCCGTTGCCTAAACTGAATAAAGTGTACTCGATGCTTATCCAAGAAGAATGAGTGAAAGCTATTTCTCGTGGAAAGGATAAACGTGGGGAAATGATGGCTTTTGCAGCTCGTACTCGAGGAGATGGGAAGGATAAGAACATGGTGTGTACACATTGCAAACGCAAAGGGCATGAGGCCGACAGCTGTTTTGCCTTGATTGGATATCCAGAATGGTAGGGTGATAGACTCCGGAACGAAGGGAAAAGCAGAGGACGTGGCAAAGGACAACAATTGCCTCAACAAAGAACAGGACAAGGAGCTGGACAGGGGTCTGGTTCGGTACGTGCCAACGTTGCTCAGACCACAGAAGGTAGTTCTTCCTCGACGAACAATGCCGAGGGTGATAGACTTGGATCGCTTGGTCTAAGAAATGAGCAATGGGAGGCACTTGTGAAGCTGGTAAATAACAAAACATTTGGAGGTGAAAAAATGACTGGTAAGCACATGTCCTGGATAATTGGCACGGGAGCAACAAACCATATGATGGGAAATCTGAGTAGCTTGTATAACTTGTAGACAGTTCTGCAATGTTCCGTGGGGTTGCCAAATGGGAGCAGTGCTCTGGCCACCAAAGAAGGGACAATTTATCTTGATGAAAATCTTGTCCTTGAAAATGTTTTATATGTGCTTGGATTGACCTGCAATTTGATTTCTGTGTCACAACTCATAGATCAATCCCATTGTATAATTAAAATCATTGACAATCTTTGTGTAATATAGGACCGATCTTCGAGGATGCTGATTGGTGCGGGTGGCACCATAAAGGTAGGGGCTTCAAAGCTTGACTAACACAAGCGAGAAAGTTGACTTTGAGAAGGGAGGCGCGCTAGCTGCAATCTTTCTAAATAAAGCGCTAACGAGCAAGAAAAGGCCCCTGACTATAGATAGGGCGCTAGCTTACTAATAATATAGGGCTTTTTCAACTTGATCGGAATCGATTCTATGATTGAATAACAGAAGTGCTACTTAGTTGTATAAACTCGGAGCGACAGACAGAGAGGGGACTCTATCATACCTGCTAACTCCTAGGATGAGAAGTAGGTCCCTTGTTTTTGGCAGGAATAGTTCCAGCCTTTGTTGCCCCTCGGTAGAGTGAGTCTACTCTACTTAGCGAACTGGCAGGACACGGAGATCAATTGATCAATATGAATCTCAAGAGTGGATGGTTGACCGCCGCCCCCTTGTCCTGGAGGCTCTCCGGCCGGGGAGGGGCTTGCTATCGTAACCTTATCGCCCGGTGTATGTGAAAAAGAGTGACGAACCCATTTTTTTTCGGTCATAGGTTGAAGAACGAGAGTCGGCTTCCTTAAGTCCGGTGTTCCTCAGTAGCTCAGTGGTAGAGCGGTCGGCTGTTAACTGACTGGTCGTAGGTTCAAATCCTACTTGGGGAGAATTGTTAATTATCGCTTTTCTGACCTAGCGACCCCTGTCCTTCTCCTTAGTTTCTAAACTAGCAGAATCGTGGGACATCAAAAGTGGAAATTGTTTGTTTTTATTCCTCACTCTCGTATAGGTGAACTTGGTTCGTTCAATTCTTAGGGAGAAGAAGGATCCACTGGGAATGAATGGGAAGACTTGAGTAGTATCTTCATTAGCCGGAAGGAATTTTTCTCTACTAGCGTCATTCGAAGAAGGAACAAGAAAAGGCTTACTGTTTAGGTAGGATAGATGGATGTAGTCCAATGGCTAAAGCTCGGCCAGCTTCTTGTAGACTGAACTCTCTTCTCTTTAGGCTCCGAGTTGTTTTTAGGTGGGATGGTAGAATTTTTCTTCGCCACTAGTGGAAACGAAGTTATTGGTAATTAACAAGGGGGGAAGGAAGATCTCCACTCATTTCATTGATTCAGTGCCTGCGGTGAGGCGCGACCCACAACAAACGAAGAGGGAAAGCTTGCTGTAGCCCTATTTTAGTTTAGTAGACTAGGCTTGGTAAGCGTAAGCTATTTAAGTGGGCTCGCAGCTTCGCTCAGCGGAAGAGCCTTTACTTGATATTCTATTAGTAAAGCGCTAGCGCCGAACAACCTATGGGCTTTGAAGGGATAGGGGAAGGGAAGAAAACAAAGATGGTCACTCCTTTTAGGAACATGGCTCGTTCATTCACTTGCTCATGAACTCGCAGCTTAGCCAGAAGCGACGAAGGGGGGCTGGGGAAGGCCGACGACTACATGAGGGGGAAGCTGTCTACGAAGCTTTGTCCCTTGCTTTACAGAGATTGTTATAAACTGACTAAATGACTAGATTCTCTCGAAACGCTAGCTAAGCTAATAAAGAAATAGTATTAGTTCCCTTCAATCAAATCAATAAGCTCTTTTTTGATTGATTCAGGGCGGCGCCCTCCTTCTTAGAACCCATTGAGGGGGGCCCGGGAAGGGGAGAGTGGCCGAGTGGTCAAAAGCGACAGACTGTAAATCTGTTGAAGTTTTTCTACGTAGGTTCGAATCCTGCCTCTCCCACTTGTTGTAGACTTCAGAGAAGAGAAAGGAGGCATTCGTCAGCGTAGGAAGGCCAACCGAGCAAAGCTCTTTCTTTTTTTTTTGGCCATGCCGTGAAGTTAAATTGTATCGTATGTTCGTTAGAGAGGTTGGCGAACTACTACGATCTATAGATTCCCCATCTATATCCAATCCCAACGAGAATAGAATCGAGTCGCTTCCGCCTTGGCTTGTAGTCATAGTCTTTTAGCTTATGTAGTGGTCGGCCTTCCTACCCGCACGCGCCCGCCAGAATGCCTCCTTGGTTCTGGACGAAGCCAAGCTGATACATACGATAGATAGGCGGAGGAAAGACCGCCCATTTCATAGCGCCTGGGAAAGGCAAGTTTGATCGAGGATTGGAGAGGAGAGGTGGAAGAAAAGGCTCGGGATGGATTTAGGAGTCTTTGTGCGAGCCGTATGCGGTGAGAGTCGCACGTACGGTAACGAGGGGGGTTCGCGTCTATACGTGTAGTGTGGTGGTTGGGCCTACCCACCCTATTTGTTCCATGATCTATGGGTCTACTGGAGCTACCCACTTCGATCAATTAGCCAAGATTTTGACCGGATACGAAATCACTGGTGCTCGATCTAGTGGTATTTTTATGGGGATTCTATCTATCGCTGTAGGATTCCTATTCAAGATCACTGCAGTTCCTTTTCGGGCGGCTGTAGGACGGACGGCCGCCTATAGGTGGTAGGGTAGGGTGGGTGGTACCGCTCAGATGGCGGCCAATCTTCCTAACCGCGCGCGGGCCGGGCTTAGAGCGCGTGAAACTCATCACTACCTCGTAAGGGCGTTGAGACCATAGCATGTTACACGAAAGCGCCGCTTTCTCTGTCGTGTTGTCACACAGCTGCCCGACTATAAGAGCCACTCGCTCTGTCGTGTTGTCACACAAGATAAGCACGCCGCCCGCCTGCTGGCCGGGCGAATCGAAGTTATCTTCCGGTCAACTGTCCACCCAGTCAAGTGCAAAAAACACAGTAGAATCACGCAACGCACGCTGCTGGTGTGCTTCCTGCCCGCGAGGAAAGAAAGAAGAGCGACAAGGTTCAGTTCTTATTTTACTGTTTGCAGCATGGGAGCAGATTACCCAAAAAATCCCTGGGAACAATGAAAAAAAAAAGAGATTTCGGTAACGAAAACTATAGGGGGCTGTATTGGCGAGATCCAACGGTGAACAGCTGCCCAAAAGAAAAACCGCCTGGAAGTCCGAGGACCTTTAGTATCGTACCCTACCCCCGAACTTGCAGCCTTCGCGCCAAGCAAGACCGCCCTTGTCCCTTTCCTTTCTCCATTCCGCCTCCTTCTTTGCTTTGCCTTAGACTCTATTGGAACAAAGCTAAAGTTGTTCGTATGCCCACTTTACCTACTTGACGAAAGGGAACGAACTTTGTTTTCTTTCCGGGTTTATGGATTGGATTCAGTCAGCGTCACTCCTTTGATTATGTCGTGACGCTTTGGTTACCGGCGAAGGCTTCCAAAGGCGACCCTCTCGAGTTTCCGGCTCTTTCCTAGATTGAAGTAGCCTTTCGTCGCCCTACCAAACGAAAGAAGTAACTATCAAAAAGCTCGCCCTACTGAAGTACCAAAGGTGCGCTCCGCCCGGTGACTAAGAAAGAAATTGGTTTGCGCTTGAATTGAAGTGATGAGGTCGCAAAGAGGGAAGTAGGGCTCCTATTGACTAAAGGTTTGTTCTTCGGTTTCCTTTAGAATGAAAGTAGCTATGAAGCCCCTACTACTTTACTTACTTTGTAAGATTCAAAAGGCGAAGAGCCCCCACAAAAAATAGTCGTATGGGTTGGGGTGCTTGTGGTAAGCTGCCTTGGGTATGAGGAATTCCTAAAAAAAAAGGCAAAGTCCGATATTTGCGAAGATCTTTCTATCAATTTTTTTTTTAGAAAAAAAAGATATCTCTTCATCTATCTCTTGTCTATCTATCATTGATTCTATCTATGAATCAAGTCAAAAGACTTCGTTTTTTGGTTCCCCCCCGAATGGATTAGATCCTTTCTGCCAACGAAATGAACGAAGAAACCTAAGAGTAAGAGAAGAGCGTCTTCTCTTAGGTCCTTTTTTTTTTTTTTTTCAGTGCAACACAGGAGCCCTCTTTTTTTCATCCCTGCAGCTTTCCTTTGTATTGGACGCATGGCGTAGCTAGGACCTTAAAATCATGTTTGAGCCTCTGTTCAAACCAAACAAACCCACCCCTATTTGTTTGTTTGAATAAGGCTGGAAAGAATGCCCGCCAAGTTCAGATAAGGGAATGCTTTCCCCAACCAAACAAGGAAAGGCTCGACGAAGGGAGGGGGATGCGGCGGGGGAAGGAAAACGCTTTCGGAGATCGAGATTGGATTTGTTTTTTCATTGAAAACGAAGAAGGCTGAGGATGCGGTGCGTGTTATCTGAAGGGAACACGCTTTTTCGACCGCGGTGGTATGATTGGCCGGGCCCTCTCCTCGTTCCGCCCGCTGGCCTATTGGGATAGCAGCCTTCGGGCTTTGCCCGCTCTTTATAATCAAGAATTCCGGCTCGGCGCTGGAAAGCGCTGGCAACAACAGAAAGGAAGGGGTCCATGTAGCTGCTGCGCCCGCCCCCTTCTTAGTCAATGGGGCAGCAGGTTCGGCATCTACTAGAAAAGAAAGAATCCACTTCTGATAACCACGCCTCTGCTAGGCAGCGTGTGGAATGGCCGAGAGCGGACCTTTTTGGATATATAATCCAAGTCGAGAGTGGAGTTACGGGAACAGCCGTCTGATGGAAAACTACTTTCACGTTCGGTTCAGAGAGCACTTTTTTCGTTGAGAATTCCTCGTTCCCTTTCGTGTGAATTCCCCAGCGGCGAATTCAAAACTTGTGGGGCCCTATCTATTCCATCTCTCGAGCCCCGAAGAAAACCCCCCTCCCCTTCGGACTCAATATCTCTTTTGACTCTATATATGTGGGCACCTGATATCTATGAGGGTTCACCCACCCCGGTTACAGCATTCCTTTCTATTGCGCCTAAAATTTCTATTTCTGCTAATATTTCACGTGTTTCTATTTATGGTTCCTATGGAGCTACATTGCAACAAATCTTCTTTTTCTGCAGCATTGCTTCTATGATCTTAGGAGCACTGGCCGCCATGGCCCAAACGAAAGTCAAAAGACCTCTAGCTCATAGTTCAATTGGACATGTAGGTTATATTCGTACTGGTTTCTCATGTGGAACCATAGAAGGAATTCAATCACTACTAATTGGTATCTTTATTTATGCATTAATGACGATAGATGCATTCGCCATAGTTTCAGCATTACGGCAAACCCGTGTCAAATATATAGCGGATTTGGGCGCTCTAGCCAAAACGAATCCTATTTCGGCTATTACCTTCTCCATTACTATGTTCTCATACGCAGGAATACCCCCCTTAGCCGGCTTTTGTAGCAAATTCTATTTGTTCTTCGCCGCTTTGGGTTGTGGGGCTTACTTCCTAGCCCCAGTGGGAGTAGTGACTAGCGTTATAGGTTGTTGGGCGGCCGGAAGGTTGCCACGAGTAAGTAAGTTTGGGGGACCGAAGGCAGTTCTCCGTGCACCGGACACGTAGCTTACCGAATCAGTTGCGACACGGATGGGAATGCATGCTACGAAAGATAGGGTCGAGTCTGAAACATCAACCTCTACTCAATATCCTTGGACGAGTCCATAATCACTACACGAGATGAACCTTGGTTTGGTGAATTGAAGTTGACCTTAGGTGTAATAGGACTCCCAGTTACTGCGCGCGATCGTATACTGAGGTGCTCCCCGCCGGTTGTTGGAACGACGCGAGCCGGGCCGGGCCTCGATTCAGAAAGATGAAGGGCCAAAAAGTATAGAAATAGGGGGTTACAAATTCCCCATCTCATTGGGGGCGGAAAACGAATCGACATCTCGATGTGAGACAGCCTTTTTCTTTTTTAGTTGGGAAAGAACGGCGAAGTCCATCCGAAGCGTCCAATGAAGAATAATAGGAAAGCAAAGCGCCAATGGCGCGCGAAGCGCATGCGGAAGGGGCACGGAGAAAACTACGTGTGGAGGAGAAGCAGCCGAGCTCATTCCCTTCGCTTCCTGGGCCCAAAGCAGTGCAGTCTTTCCTGGCCAAATCAAGGATTTTGGGCTTCGTGCTACGCAACTTAACTATAAAAATCCACTTTTTTTAGTAATATATATGAATAGAAAGATAGATCCATCCATCTATCCTATCCGATTTATATATATATAAAAGAATCGATTTCATTCAACGTTTGATTCAAAGAACTGCGCTTAGCCCCCCCGCTCATGAAAGGGCTCTGCTGCAATGGATGGCAGAGGGTCCGTAGTACCCAAAGCACTGGAGTGATCCAGTAGCCGGGAAGGGGCCTAGAAGTGCCTACTACTACACCACACTACACTTGGCTCTACACATTTACAGAGCTAACCCCTGTTCAGTGCCTGGCAGAGCTAAGGGTCCTCAATCCTTATTCCTTATCCCCATCTTTGCCCAGGCTAACGGGGCCTTACTTATTCAGGGGGGGAGAGTGGAGCCTCGAGAAGCATTGTTGAGAGGAAGATCCTTGGCCCCTCTTCATTCTCTACGGGTTCCAAACCTTTCTTCAACATAGGTGACAAGGAGCGGGGCAGAGATGGAAGAGATCGAACACGGGAATAAGAAGCAAGCTCGCCTTCCTTTTTGATAATTTTGATAGAGGGGAGTGGATAAAGTGGACAAAACAGACTCGCATTCCCCAGTCGAAAAAAAAGATTCTTTTCCTTTTTCGTCTCGCATTTCTCATCGAACAGGAAAAGAATCATATTGAAAACGCTCCTAACCCAACCCCTTCCTTCGTAGAGCCGTGTATTGTAGGTGATCCGAACCTGCCCGGAGCGAGCCTTCCATAGAGGCAAGTGAAGTTGGTGAGCCGTATGATGGGCAACTATCTCCTGCGGTTCGGAGAGGACTCAGCTGTTAGTTAGTACCCCCGTCGGTTTCGGGGTGGACCCTTTTACTCTATTTTATTATATACGCTTAGCGAAAAGAATGTTTTTTGATACACCTAGGACATGGATTCTATATGAACCAATGGATCGTGACAAGTCGTTACTACTAGCAATGACTTCCTCTTTCATTACTTCATCCTTTCTATATCCCTCTCCCTTGTTCTCAGTTACTCATCAAATGGCACTCAGTTCATATCTTTAAGTTCGATCATTGACAAGGTTCAAAGAAAGGGTGGGCCATTAATAAAGAATCGATTCCAAAGAACAATGCTAGCAGATGGCGGGCAATGGAATGAAACCTTCGATGTGAGCCATATGCATACGCATATTAAAAGATCGTTTTCTCAGCTTCATTGCATTCCGGGTTGTAAGGAAAGAGTATCATCCTCACCTGGCCAAAGAGAGCAACTATACGTTGGTCTTTCAAAGCCAACTATCTAGGTGGGGTCCTTTCCTCCATTTTGTAGTGGGATGTGGAAGTTAAAGAATTCCCCGCTTCTTTCGCATTAATCCGCGGAGTCTAATGACTCATGGATTAGTGAGCCAATGATCTCCTCTCTCCAAATCAAAGATTTAGTGTACCAATTATGTCCGGGGGGCAACAAGGGTGCGACGAGAAAGAGCTACGAAAGAAGGCAGCATAAGCTTTCATTTTTTGGATTCCACTTCGTTCTGTGCATAGGAAAAAGGAGTTAGTCGGGAAGCACAACATGAACCAATGAATAAAAGGTTATGGCCGCCGCTATGACTCCAGTATCCCTTTACCAGGGGATAGTTTGACCCATTATAAACAACTCATGGGAGTCTTTTTCGCCAAACAACAGGCTAAGGGGCGATCACCCAAGCAATTGATTCGGTTTCGAAAAGATCTTTCTATCCGACAAATTCACCAGCGGTCCAGATCTAATCTAATGAGCGGAGGGAAGTCTTAATTCAAAGGCACCCGCGCCAGAACTTCTTCAGAAAGGGAAGAGTTGAGTACATATCAAAAATTCATGTTGGTTGATGAATGGACATCTCTGACTTTATTGGGTGGTTTCACACAGAGGTTTCGCTTCCTTATCCTCTCTCTTTAAGCAGATGATGCATGCTCTTATATAGCGGTGATAAAAAAAAAGCTTTCCATCGATCTCTGATAGGGCGGAAGGATGAGAAAGCCGACATATTAGTTAAGTTAAGCTATACTTGTCTTTATTCTTAAGCTCAATTATAGTCTTTCGACAAGAATCCAAGTCTAAGTTTGAGTCGGTAGTCTCTGAGCCTTCTACTTCAACCTCTAGTCTTATTTTTTTATAAGAGAGTGAGTGAGAAGTGTGTGCTGCTGTGTAAACGGTATATTCGTAGGATCTTCGATATTCCTATGGATGTCGGACTCTGCTGGTATCCTCTTTTGACTTCGTCGCCAGTACCTTTCAAATAGAGCCCTTAAGAACTCTTTTTTTTTCTCTCTTTTTTCCGGGATTTCTTTTCCATATCATTATTGAACAAAGGAGTTCTACTCGGGCCTCAGTTTCCGACCAGGCCCTGGGAGACTGCTTGAGCCCATAGATAGTTTTCAAAGTCTGCAAACCTTGTTCTCCTCCCCCAACCACAAGCGGGTGGAGGATTCATGTAAACTTCTTCCTTTAGGTCCCCGTTCAGGAAGGCATTTTGAACATCTAATTGGAACAGAGGCCAATCTCGATTCGCAGCAATAGAGAGCAGTAGACGAACAGACTTCATCTTGGCTACTGGGGCAAAGGCTTCCTCGTAATCAATTACATATGTTTGAGTAAAGCCTTTAGCTACTAGCCTGACCTTTTCCTCCTTTCTCCCATAAAGCTTCCCTTCACCCAGTCCCATATCCAATTAGTAGAGATCGAGATGGGGAGACTCAAAATAATACAAATGCGCATTTGCTCTATGAATCGAGAGGTATCAGATCGAAGTAATTGACTAAAAGACCGCACGAAAGCTATTTTTCTTAAAAAGATAAGGGCTCCTGGTCCTATCGAACCAGCGACTTCATTCCTGGTTTGAAACTTAAATCTTTTAGCAGCTTGTGGAGGCCTACCTAACTCTATGGCGAAGCAGCGAGGGTTGTCCGGAGCAGTGTAAGCGTCAAAAGCGGCCTCGGAGCGCAGTGTTAAGGTTGTAGTTGTTGAACACGCAACCAGAGAGGAGAGCTAGAGGAGCAAGACTGTGTTTGGACTGGACGCGTACCGAACGAAGATCGTGTCTACTTACGCTCAAACAATCCATATAGGTGGAAAGCTGGAAGCTTCAATAGTTCCCTGCTGAACCTTAGAGTGCTATGATGGGCTATTTCAGTCCGTCCCTACTAAAGCGGCTTAGGCGTCGCCACGGATAGGGCATCAAGGTTGAAATCCTTTGAGTCCAGTTAACCACTCCTATTATTGGCTTTCCACATCCTCAGGGGGCCGCTCGGACGAAGAACCGGCAAATCAAGTATTGAATTAGAGCTCGGGTGGGGCATCAACCACAGCACAGGTTGCGGACCTATCGAGATGCTTTCTTGCAGAACCCAACAAGGGCTGTAACTCAATAGAGTGAGTGGGAAACCTTGTAAACGCGAGCAGGAGAATAGAGATCGGTCTGTCTTGTCTTAGACTAGCTCTACTCCATCCATCTTGGCTATCTTGAGCTTATGAATAAGCTTTGGGCTACTTTTCATTTTCTGCTTACTACTAGGGCTTCCAGCAGTAATTCCTACGCTTAATCGGATAGCCCCTGTGACCTTCACTTCACAGCCCGCTTTAGGCACTTCTATGGCCCTTCGTCGAGCATTTTAGAGTTTCTTTCTCAGGATGTGCCTTTATCTTCACCGGTGGATTGGCATACTTATTGTGTGTGAACTTTTTTTTGTATGCGATTCCTGCTGTTCGCTACCTGTGAGTGTAGTTATATAGTCTTGAGAAATGGTTGAGCATCTTGTATAATAATATAGAATAATGTCGAGCATATTTTCGCTATGCTATGCTAGCTTCTTTGATTCAGAGCTAGTTTCAAACTATAGGGTAGGGGCTCTTCCCGCGCTATTGCGTACGTACTTAGCTTAGCTAGTTTAGGGCTTCTATCGCGACTAGCTAATTTTAGGCGAAAAAACACTGGTTTTTAAAGCGTTCAATTCATGCTTTTTATGATTGCTATTTAATCTTGTTAGTTAATCCATGGTCGCCCCCGTCACAAAGTTGCTAATGGCTTTCGGTATGCCGTGCGCACGAAAGGATCTCAGCTGGTGTAGGGTTCTTCTCGTCCCACAGACCCCATTTCGGTGCCATTGCATTGGGAAAAAAACCTCCACTTTTTCAATCTATGTTCTCGCGCGCAAAGTGCTGCTTTGCGTATAAGTACGTGATGCTATCGGTCAGTCGGGTAGAGGGGATCTTACGTTGATACAGGCTACCGGCCGACAACGCCCCGCGCAAGGCTATGGGCTACGTGTTGAGGGCACCCTGGGCCTTCAACATCTCGATCAGTTCTCTACCGGGACTGACAATACACACAATTGAGATCACCCAGGATTTGAACCTGAGTACTCCCCTGATGAGAGTAGATTCCCTCTGTTCTCCCCAAAACTATTCTAAAAAAATTTTTATAAGTATATTTTGCAGCACCGGTCGAATGGGAGACCTTCAAAGCTTTAGAAAGGCTTTTGACAGGCTGCTAAAAAAAATGCCTTTCTCGATGATTATTGAGTTGGAGATTCATGTTCAATCGTTACCTTGTTTCATAGCCTATATCTCCGCTCTCAGTGGTTTTCCTCTGCGCATAAAGCTGTTGGTCTTGCTGTGGCTAGCGTGTTTGGTGTATATGGCTAGTTAGTTTCTTATCTCGCCTACCACCCCTAGTTTAGGTTTAGTTTGGTTTGTAACGAAAGCGAAAGCTTAAGCTCTTTTATAGGGATTGCCTGCCCCTTCGCAAAAAGACCACTTCGAGCAGATGTCACGCGCTCAGGACACTACACCTATCTATGTCAATAGAGACAGACCATAGAGTAGTGCGACAAACAGGCAGGCACGCCTGAACATTCTTTCAAGTCGGAGGTTGATCCAACAGATGTGACTGCGGATTGCTCTTTTGGAAGGGCAGGGTCAGATCTGGAAAAGAAGGAAGCCCGATTTCACGGTAAATAGCATCGGAGATCGTCTCCTACCGGACTGTCTTTTTCGGGCTTTCGCGGAGCCCCCCGCTAACGCATCATCAGTGGTGCTACGAGTCGGCCTCAGGAGACAAACCTCTTTTAGAATTGTGCTCGCTAGCCTTCCACGCCATCGGCTTATCCGGTCCCGCACGGGTGCTTCTGGCACCTTCTCGCGTATATGAAAGTCGACCCTCGAAAATTAGAAAGCATTCGATCTATCAGGCTGGTTTAGTAATCAATCATCCAGCTGAATTCGATATATGATAACAGGGGAAGACTTCGCTTAGGGTTGCTAAGCTCGCTTCGACGCCTCGATTTCATTTTTTTTTTCTCAGAGGTCTTGTTGTGAGTTGAGAAATGTAGGGCTGTACGCCGGGCCATCTAAGGAAGCGGATCTCTATCTACAGGGATTCTAGGCTCTTTTACACCCAAGGGAAAGCGTATCGAAAGTCGCAACTTTCAAACTTAGCCTAGCCGATTTTGTTGTTGGGTTTGTTGTGTTCCTTATTACTGATCTAAGACTTTCGTTCAGTGACATTACAAGGGTTGATTTGAGCGGGCCATTGGAAGGGGGCTCTCCGAGAGGGCTTCCTTCGCTAGGAAATCAGACTATTCTACCACTACTGACTGACTGGACTTACATCCATGGAGTGAATTCTCTAGGTTAGGTGAGCTCTTTGCTCCTGGTAGACCAGTTGGTGTTCATAAGTCAAAAAGCTTCTTTTTTTGACTGACGTAATAGATTTGCCCTTCCTTCCTCCTTCAATTCCAACAACCTAAATAGGGCGGCTTTCTACTTTATGCTTTAAACTACCTCTAAACTATCTATTTCATATCCTCCCTGTCAGCTAACAATTTCCTTTTACTAGTGCTAAAAGCTAACCAGGGAATAAGGAAGATATTTTACTTATTCCCCTTTCCCGTCCGTAGTTTTTGACTGTATGTAGAGAGGACCGCCTATTATAAGTATAAGGTCTTTTCTCTTTATTTCCATGCCACCCGTGTAAAGAAAGCAGTCTCCATGAAAGCAAGCTATGCTATGCCTTTTTATTTGACCTCTCCTTATCCTTAAACGGGAATGAAGGCTATGGCCGATCGTTAGTAAGGTTACTGAGCCTTTCCTCTCTTTGCGTAGGAATCCTTTTAAAATATCTGCAAGCCCCTTTGCTTACTTAACTCTCATCGCCCTTCTGATGGGTATGGAAACATCTATCTCTCTAGAAGTAGAATTGTGAAAAAACGCATCTTCACGGAGCCGATACTCATGAGTTAGAGAGAAATTGGATGGGATCTTTCAATCAAGAAGAAATTCCCTTTAATCAGGTGTGGGCTGAGATCGCCCCCTTTCGACTTCGAGAATAAATCCCAAAGGTCACTCCTTTCTATCACAAGCTTTGAAATAGCTGGTTCAACATTTGGCGTGGGACGGACTTTTCAATCAAAGCGTAGGCCTAAGACCAGAAAGGGCTAATTAGCAGGCTTTTGACCCGACCTACCAGGCTAGGGCCTGAGGAGAGGAACTATTTCAAGCAAGGATGCTATGACCTCAGACTTGAGACCGATTGAAAGATATAGGAATTAATAAAATCTCATCTATACCGTCTTTTTGGACTGTCATAATGTGACAGTTTCGACTTCTGTTGTCTCTGTCTATTCCGTTTAGGGAATGGGCTTATTCATTCCGATTTCTGTAAATACTTCTGTGTTGTGTAAATATCTCCCCCAGCCTCGGTCTAAAAAGCTCATGCCTTCTTGCTTACTGTGCCCGGTGCGAATCCCGTTCGTTCCTTTCTTTCTTTTTTGGGTCTGCGAGAGGTCAATGTACTAGGGCTCATGCCCAAACAAATAGGGGCTTTCTTTTCTCTTGTATGCGCCTTCGTTCCTCATTCATTCAAATCAAAGGAAGCTTCATCGGGAAGGGATAGGGATGTCGCATATCGGGTCTATCTGTATGAGAAGCAAAAGATAAAGCTTAAAGCAAGAACAAGAACAATTGAGTTGCGATGCCAGGTGCGACTCAGAGAAAGCATTAGCGTCCTATCCTACCTTGCAAAAGGTGTAATCTAACGTGGCAAGGGACAGAAACATTTCTACTTTGTTCTTGTGATAGCAACTTCAAGACATTTCTTTGACTCGATGCTTTGAATAGTCGTACCTAGGATGAGATTACTCCTTTCCTTTGTTTGACTTAGCAGAAGGGAAAGACAAAGCTTTCAGTTCACCATCTTTATTGGCACTTCTCAAATGAATAAAAGTAGCAATGTGCCCTTCTGTCCTTTCTTTGAGTTGGAGCTAGCCTAGGTTGAGGTGGCATCTCTCGAATAAGAGTAGCTGTGGGGAAGACATAGATTGACGGAATGAGGGGCAAAGCTATTCAACCAATTAGATTAGGGAGAGGGAGGGAAGAAAGAGAATCGCACCTTATTAAGCCGAGGGGAATCTCATATAAGGGATTAATCTCATTGAATCTTCCTCTTTCAAGGAGAGGCGCGGAAAACTGCTCGACTATAAAGGATAGGAGCACAGAATAAGTAGCGGAAGCCGACAATAGCTACGAGCTGCCGTAAGCGCTGTTGCACAAGTACTGTATCACTACACTAACAAGAGAGGAACTACGAGAAGAAATCAGTAGTCACTCTTCACCTTTAAAGATATTGCGTATATAATATAAAGAGAGAGATAGCCAGTCTTTACTTAACTCGACCCGCCCAAAGACTCTTGTGCCTTTCTTGGTTGGACAAAGCCAACTGGTGATTTCCGACAAGTCAATTCAGCCCTATGTCTATTGATTATAGTCTAGGGTCTAATATTGAGCATAGTTCGATGTCTATTGATAGTTCTGCCAAACAACAAGGGATACCGCCCTTGAGCGATATAACACACCATGTCTCCAATATCATGGAGCAAGGGTGGTTCCCGTGTATGAATATGAATGATAGAATTATGACATTAGCTACGTGGCTACAGAATAATAATAACGTAGATCCTACTTTCTATCACTCTATTTATAGTGATTTTTTAACCTCTGGTCCGTTAAGCTGTACTTTTGGCCTAATGGAAATTTTCTGGTCAGCATGGCCGGTCCATTTTTGAGACTTTCTGTTTTGTTCTTGGTTTGAATCGTCAACTTTATAATCTTATTTAGATTTTTCTTTTTATATTATAGTCAGCGACATTCTCCCTTAACTCGATCTTGAATTTCTTCTTGATTGAATCATGGAATTCTCTCCCAGAGCTGCGGAACTAAAGACTCTGTTAGAAAGTAGAATTAGCAACTTTTACACGAATTTTCAAGTGGATGAGATAGGTCGAGTGATCTCAGTTGGAGATGGGATTGCACGTATTTATGGATTGAACGAGATTCAAGCTGGGGAAATGGTTGAATTTGCCAGCGGTGTGAAAGGAATAGCCTTAAATCTTGAAAATGAGAATGTAGGGATTGTTGTCTTTGGTAGTGATACCGCTATTAAAGAAGGAGATATAGTCAAGCGCACTGGATCTATTGTGGATGTACCTGCGGGAAAGGCTATGTTAGGACGTGTGGTCGACGCCTTGGGAGCACCTATTGATGGAAGAGGGGCTCTAAGCGATCACGAGCGAAGACGTGTCGAAGTCAAAGCCCCTGGGATTATTGAACGTAAATCTGTGCACGAACCTATGCAAATAGGGTTAAAAGCGGTAGATAGCTTGGTTCCTATAGGTCGTGGTCAACGAGAACTTATAATCGGAGATCGACAAACTGGAAAAACAGCTATTGCTATCGATACCATATTAAACCAAAAGGAATTAAACTCAAAGGCCACCGCAGAGAGCGAAACATTGTATTGTGTCAATGTAGCGATTGGACAGAAACGATCAACTGTGGCACAATTAGTTCAAATTCTTGAAGAAGCGAATGCTTTTGAATATTCCATTCTTGTAGCAGCACGGCTTCGGTTCCTGCTCCTCTGCAATTTTTTGCCCCATATTCTGGTTGTGCTATGGGGGAATATTTCCGTGATAATGGAATGCATGCATTAATAATCTATGATGATCTTAGTAAACAGGCTGTGGCATATCGACAAATGTCATTATTGTTACTCCGACCACTAGGCCGTGAGGCTTTCCCAGGCGATGTTTTCTATTTACATTCACATCTATTAGAAAGAGCGGCTAAACGATCGGACCAGACAGGTGCAGGTAACTTGACCGCCTTACCTGTCATTGAAACATAAGCTGGAGACGTATCGGCCTATATTCCTACTAATGTAATTTCAATTACAGATGGACAAATCTGTTTGGAAGCAGAACTCTTTTATCGCGGAATTAGACCTGCTATTAATGTCGGCTTATCTGTCAGTCGCGTACGGTCTGCCGCTCAGTTGAAAGCTATGAAACAAGTATGCGGTAGTTCAAAACTAGAATTGGCACAATATCGAGAAGTGGCAGCCCTTGCTCAATTTGGCTCAGACCTTGATGCTGCGACTTAGGCATTACTCAATAGAGGTGCAAGGCTGACAGAAGTACCGAAACAACCACAATATGCACCACTTCCAATTAAGAAGCAAATTCTAGTCATTTATGCAGCTGTCAATGGATTCTGTGATTGAATGCCACTAGACAGAATTTCTCAATATGAGAGAGCCATTCTCTCTACTGTCAAACCAGAATTACTACAATCACTTAACACAAAAGGAGGATTAAATAACGAAATTAAGATAGAACTAGATACATTCTTAAAAGAATGCGCTTTACCTTTCCTATGAGAAAGGAGCTTTTGATATTTTTATATTCAGCAACATTCTCCCTTAACTCGATCTTGAATTTCTTTTGAAACATGGAATTTTTGATAACTGATAAAATCTAATCTCTTTTATTGGATTCATCTTTGGCTATTGCTGTAGCCTTTAGGGCTGGCCACATGATCAATGAGATAAATGTTATAAATCTCGATACTCAAATCTCGGAATTAGCAATGGAGGTAGTAAAGGAGAAAATAGCTGATAAACTCGGTATGCTTTTGAGAGTACATAGGGAATTATATCCCTATGGTAGCAACTTACCAAGAACATCCAATCTAAACTTACCAACAAGATCCAATCTACAAGGGATATGCCAAGATCTTCTTTTTCGCAACGAGAGCATTCAATATCTAAACCGGATGTATATAGATCTGGGCAATCAGACCATACAAAGTGAGTACTTTTTACAACTTCTTAATTATATTAATGCTAGTACTGGGTTACCGGGGGTAGTTTTGTTCTGTTTCAGTTGTATGCCGATATGTTGTGGGGTTATGGCAAGTGGTGTAGTCCTTAGAAAGAGGAAAAGGACGAGGCCCTCCCCTTGGGCTTGGGGGAGGGGGAAGAGGAGTGGGCATGGGGCCTCTTCCACTTAACCTTGGGGTAAGGGAGGATGCCTTCATGGACTGGAGTGAAAAGAAGGACAAACCCCCCGGACGTACTCATGGGCAGGGTGAGGAACCGGGTAACCGTCACGATCAGAATGAAAGGTAGTTCGGCTGGGTATGCGTTTGCTTTACTCAGAGGTGCTAGTTCGAGTCCAGCTCGTGGCAAAGTCTTTGGTCATAGACTCTTTCGGCGCCTTTCGTTTTCTCGTTAGATGGATGACTGTCCCATTTCTGATAAAGACGGGACAGGATCCACTTTGGCAACCTTGATGTCATCTTCGTTAAATGCTTATGGAATCGACTGCTAATCTTAGAGCTTGGCTAGTTACTTTTTTTTATATTAGATACCTTGAATCTAGCTCTGTACTTGCTTAAGGCACTAGCTTTTCCAAACCCTGATGTATGTGGGCTTTCTGCTTCGGCTTCTCATGTCGATCTTCCAATGTCTTGCCATTTTCTCTTATATAGAAAGGCTATACGCCTTGTCCTCTTCTATTCCTCCTCGTCCATTAGTTCAGTTCCTTTCCTTAGTGCAATCAGTCCTTCCCTCAAAGCCTATTTTCGTAAGTGCCACAGCTGTTATTCCATAAGACAGGATAGATAAGATTGTTGGTTTCACATGCTACCCCTTCGTATAATAATAAGAAATAAAATACCAATCTCCATTCTATAGCTGCTCTGATGTCTTGCCTGCCGAATCCTTAGCTTAGCCTGCTCGAGGTAAAGGATGACTACTAACAGGGCATTTGATGCATCAACTATGGCAGTTCCGTTCCTTGCTAACCTTGGGGGGAAAAGTGTTCTCTTGCTCTGAGAATGGAATGCTAGCACTCTGTCTAGAGAAAGCGGCTGTACTACTATATAAGATATAATCAAATCCTCTTACCAAGTTCTATAACCCAACTGCTCATTGTGAATTCCATCAAGGTCCGGGCCATACAACTGATCGAAGCTATGTGATTTAACTGCCTCCTTTCTATCCTATTAGCATGAGATGGAGCTCTCCGATCGTAGTAATAGAGCTATGACTGCCGGAAGAGAGTTACTAAAATGCCTGAGAATCTTATCATATAGAGAAGCATCGAATGCAAGCTCTGTGATAAGGGAGCATAGTGGTAACTGCACTGGTTCACTCTGAATGGAGCTCTAGTCTGCAGTAAAAAAAGATCATTCATTAGGTTGCAGTCTTATGCTTTGACAGCTTTCAGTTCACTCCTTAGCAGCCAGTCCGGACAAGGCTTGAAGAGATTCCGAAATCATCAAACAGACTTGTTGAAGGTAGTCTGGTAAGAGACTCTATTCAATCCATCCGGAGATTAGCGATCCAGCATTCCTGACAGTGATTCCCAAAAACAGTGCTTGTCTTCTCCGACCCGGACAGTGAACAAGGTAGGCATTCCGGGTTTGGTTTTTTGAGTCACTCTCTGACAGCAGTGAGATAAGGTAATTCAGAGATTGTCTTTTCATGGTTAGCTTCCCGGAGATTGGTTACACTACTTGGATTGGTAAGATTAACAGTGAAATGCCAGATTGCTCACTGTGTTGGAAGGGTTGGATAGCTTCCCACTGCCCGAGACTGTTGGATCACTGATTCCATGCAAGTCTCATGGAAAGTTCATTTTAAAGGAAGGATAGGGGATGTAGGAAAAAACTGTAGCGTGCATGTCCGGAATGCCCAGGCATAGAACTGGAGTGATCTACCAGGGAATTCCAGGCAGTCAATCACGTAAGTGAGATTATCCGGTATTGAATCTCTAGGCAGTCTTTGGTAGGGCACAGTTAAGAGATTCTCCCAAATGAACGAATGGCAGCGATCAGTCTTCTCTCTCAGTAAGGTATTCACAAGATCATTCCCGGCCAGTTCTCCAACATCTTCACTAGTAGAAGAAGATTCAATGCATTCCGGCGGTGAAAGTATTAGCATCTATCCGACATGACTAGAAGAAGGTTGAATCGGCATTAGACTAGCTCTCATCGATCAACAGTGAATGAGAGAGAGCAACTCTTACCTGTTCAATCCCAGAAGTGAGTACAAGATGATTGGGAGATGGCTGAAAGTGATTCCCAATGCCAGTTGGATGTATAGAGGAGGTTGTGATCGGTATTCTAGGTGATTGAATGAAGGAAGACTAGTTGAAAGAGGAGTGCAGTTAGAGAGGAAAAACTAGCATATGTTAGTTGCAGAACACATGCAAGTCAATATTGAACCAGAGATAAGGCAGATAAGAGAATATCTATTCATACCCGGCTACAAGATTCAGGCAGTGAAATCAATCTCCGGAAGTCACTCATTCAAGCAACTCCGGACAGTGAACTCTCTTACTTATTTCCTGACAGTGAATCAATCTTTCTTTCTCCGGCAGCTACTACCTTTTCCCGCTACCAAGCCAATGGTGTTTTGGATCGAGATCCACTTCCACTTGTTCCCTGTCGAGAGAGTGTCACACTTAGCTGCTATCTTACTTTGCTTCTTGGCTAGTATACCTTCCCCAGCTTTGACTGGCATAGAGTTCTCTTAGTTGGATCTGGTTCCAAAAGGAAGGAAGGGAGTTTCGGCGCTGGAATTGGTTGAATCCCTGGGATGCTTGGTTTTCAACCTATCCTATTGCCAGTTCCGGAAGATGGAAAGATTGCTGTCAATGGGGAAAGTAGTTGCTCAATTGATCTCACAGGAATGAGGAATGAAAGATAGTCTGCTATCTACTCACCTCTTGCCACTGAGGGGGGATGAGTGAATACCTGGAATAAACAGTTTTCTTATTCTCGGGCATCAACTGCTTCATTTAGAAATGCATACCCGATAGCAGTAGCAAAGGTCAGAATGGGAGCTGGTCAAGAGGTGTCCGTCGCTCAAGCCAGATAGTTTCAGTTGGGGAATCTCTAGCTAGATAGGGCGGATGTCCGGAATGCAATCAGAGAAGATGTATTTCGGATAACTGCCAGAGATGATCGGAAACATCTCACTGATCCTTTTCCGGGAACAATGAAAGCAGATCATGGTCAAAGCAGAGTCTTTCCCGATAGATGAAATGCTAGATCGTTATTCTATATGATGAGTGAAGGAATGCTATCGGGATTGCCTATTCAAGCACAGATGCGCGCATGACAGACTTAAGGGGGTTGAGCAACGGATCCTGACGTGAAACATGGCGAGTGGTATCGTATATAAGATCATGGCTACATTTAGGAGTGATCCCTCTTCAAGAAGCTGCCAGCGATCCTATTTGCAAAAGCGAGTCAGAGTCTCGACGCGGCGGTGTACATATAGCTCCTATAGCATGTTTCCAATAATGATGACCGAAGAAAGATATATAAAAAGTGTGCCGCGAAGGAACAAGCAATGGATGGAGCGCGCTAGCGCGAAAGCCTAAAGCCTTAGCGCATCCGTTTTCTTGCTAGGTAGCCAAGCTTGACTTAGCTCAAACAATGCCTTTCTTTATCCCATGTATGTCTTCTTGGTTGGACCGAGCCAACTGGCGTCGAGAAGCGAATACATCTTGTTAAATATGAAATGTCAATATATGAATTGTTTCATTATTCGTTATTTCCGGGTCTTTTCGTTGCATTCACTTACAACAAGAAAGAACCACCAGCGTTTGGTGCAGCACCTGCATTTTAGTGCTTTCTTCTCTCTTTCCTTGGTCTTTCGTTCCATCATATTCCTAATAACTTTTCCAATTACAACGTATTAACCGCTAATGCACCTTTCTTTTATCAAATCTCAGGGACATGGTCTAATCATGAGGGTAGTATTTTCTCATGGTGTCGGATACCAAGTTTTTATGGATTCCTTCTTTGTTACCGGGGTCGACCCCAAAGCCATAATGTCTCAAAACGAGGAGGCCACAGAGAAATTCTTTTTTATTCCTTTGTCTTGAACTTCGTGAAGAACTCCATTCTATCTCTCCCTCGTTACGAACAACAAAGTGGGGCGTAGCCCCAGTTGTACACTCCTTTTGTTCTACGAACCCTTGTTGATTCTGAACTTCGTTCGCGAAGGAACCGGACTTTTGACGGGCCAGTCCTTTTTTATGCGCCGCTTTACCCTAAAAGGAAAATTCGCTTTGCTCCTCTGGGCGCTAGGCGCTCCCGTGGTTCGCGAGAAGGAAAAAGGACTCATCCTTTGTTGCATCTGGCACGAGATGATAAAGAGAGAGCTTCGTCTATCGATGAATAGCGGATTGACGGAGCTCTTGGCATTGCTTTGTTTTTCTCTCCTTTCCTATTAGCGAGTTCCAATCCTTTTGTTCGAAATTTCTTCGTTCGTACCGAAGCGCTTGAAGAATCAAATTCTGTTCTACAAGATCCTATATCAGCTATACATCCTCCTTTAATTTATGCCGGAAACGTCGCCAGTGCTATGGGCTTTGGTTTATGTAAATCAAAAATGATGAATGGGATTGTGGCACTCCACTCGTCGCCAATGCGGAAGGATGCCGCCGAAAAGAATGTCAGGCTGCTTCGCTCTACTGGATGCGTCGGATCCCGTATAACAAGCGAGCTTTTTACCAAAAAATTCAAAGATGTGGGCGCAAAATGCTATCCTGCTCTATTGTTGCGTAGCAATAGAAGCCCGCTGATGCTGCTTCGGCGGTGCTTTTTCGCCTTCTCTTCGCTCTGGACAGGAGCGCTAGTGGACACGGGGAGGGAGCAGGCGAAGCGTGTCGTTCGTAATGGAAAGAAAGATACCGCTACTTCGCCTCTTTCTTGGACCGTCGGCCCGAACACAGTGGTCTCTGACCAGGACCAGGAACCAATTCGCATTTTTATCTTGGCATGTCGGTGCTTTTTTACCGTAGGCATCTTGCCGGGAAGTTGGTGGGCTCATCATGAATTAGGTCGGGGTGGCTGGTGGTTTCGGGATCCTGTAGAAAATGCATCCTTTATGCCGCGGGTCTTAGCCACTGCTCGTATTCATTCAGTAATTCTACCCCTTCTTCATTCTTGGACCTCGTTTCTTAATATTGTGACTCTTCTATGCTGTGTCTTAGGAACCTTTTCAATACGGTCCGGATTGCTAGCTTCCGTTCATAGTTTTGCTACAGATGATACATGAGGAAGATTTTTATGGTGGTTCTTCCTTCTAATGACCGGCATATCTATGAGTCTTTTCTCCCAGATGAAGCAGCAGGCATCGGTCCGTAGAACCTATAAAAAAGCGATGGTTGTGGCGCGAAGTATTCTTGTGCACCTACGTCACTCGGATGAGCGGAAACATGACTTTTTTTCTCTCCTTCAAGAAGAAGTGCTTTCTCAGCATCGCCGGTCAAGTAGGTATAGTAGGAAGGATTCCTTAAGTAACCCAGTGAGTGCTTTCTAAGGCTTGGAAGAAGAAAATGAAATACGAACAACCACGCTGGTCGTACTTAATCGACTTTCATGCTAGTTCTTGATCCAGCATGAAAGTTCCATTTCAGGGAAGGACGACGTACCATGATACTTTCTGTTTTGTCGAGCCCTGCTTTGGTCTTTGGTTTGATGGTTGCACGTGCTAAAAATCCGGTACATTCCGTTTTGTTTCCCATCCCAGTCTTTCGCAACACTTCAGGTTTACTTCTTTTGTTAGGTCTCGACTTCTCCGCTATGATCTTCCCAGTAGTTCATATAGGAGCTATAGCCGTTTCATTCCTATTCGTTGTTATGATGTTCCATATTCAAATAGCGGAGATTCACGAAGAAGTCTTGCGCTATTTACCAGTGAGTGGTATTATTGGACTGATCTTTTGGTGGGAAATGTTCTTCATTTTAGATAATGAAAGCATTCCATTACTACCAACCCAAAGAAATACGACCTCTCTGAGATATACGGTTTATGCCTGAAAGGTACGAAGTTGGACTAATTTGGAAACATTGGGCAATTTACTTTATACCTACTATTCCGTCTGGTTTTTGGTTCCTAGTCTGATTTTATTAGTAGCCATGATTGGGGCTATAGTACTGACTATGCATAGGACTGCTCAAGTGAAAAGACAGGATGTATTCCGACGAAATGCTTTTGATTTTAGGAGGACTATAATGAGGAGGACGACAGACCCCCTCACGATCTACTAAAAGGAAATTCGCTTGATATTGGTTCAAATCCAATTCGTGAGATAGAAATGATCTTTAGCTGGTCATGGCCATAAGATACTCTTTTCCTCGGAGCCGTCGATGTCGATAGAAGGAGGTTGAAAGCGGCATTCCTTCAAAATGTTTCGGGGGCAAGCCTTAGGTTCAATTCTATCTTTCTTGCCTATAGTCATCTTACCTTCTTCGTAGGAGTTAAAGCTATCTGCATTTCAGTAGTATCTCATTCATGTAAGAAAAGAGAATCAGTCTGCATGCTTCACAGCCTTCCTTGTCTGAATCCCATTGTAAATGTAAAAGGAGGCTCCCTCATGGGTCTTTGAGGCTATGAGCAAGAACCACATTCCTTAAAGTATAGCAGCACTCTCTCTAGAATGGGTCAATCAATCAAAAGTAGCGACAGCAAGTAAAGTTTTGATATAGTCTAGTAAAGGGGCTGGTTTAGAACCAGGTTTTTCCTAAAATGGAAAGGCGGCGGTCATTGGTCTGACTGAAGCAACTTGATTCCCAGAATGCACTCCTTGAAAAGCTTTTGGCTTAGTATCAACTGATGGACGTAAGCACCCAACAGAAAGGGAAGATCATTGGGAAGAAATGGGGGCCGTTGACCAAAAGAATGTCGATGGCTTTGTTAAAAGGGGGGCGAAGAAGGCCCGCCTAGATAACTTCAGTCTGCTGGTACGTAGGGGAGTCCGGTAAAGGGCTAAGGAGCAAGGGGCACTCTCATTCTAACCTTTGCATGGCGCCACCATAAAGCGATAGCGAGACCTAAGTCGAACTAGGGCATTTGTACTGGTCGTGCTAGGTTGAGCCGGGGTTGGTAAAGAAAATTGATCCGGACCGATCACACGTAGGAAAATAGGCCAGCAGTTTCTGCTCCACCACGGTGGGGTCTTTTTTTTTTTGCTTCGGGAAAAGGATCTTTGATGCCAAGATCTTCCAGGAGACGCAGCTTAGGAAAGAACGTCTTTTTGTCCTTGCCTGCAAACTTCTCAATTGACGAAATAAATAGCTTAAATTTAATTTAGTCCTCCGCCTATACTACTGGCAGGAAAGAAGGGCGAACAAAGGGACTCAAAAAGACAGGTTAGCGACCGGGCGAAAGGTTGGAATTGATTTAGAAGGGCTTGGGGTCCTATTCCCATACTTGGATGCCTTCCCACTATCTTATGAACGGCAGGATGCTGAGTTCCGTTTCCATTTTGAATTCTTCCTTATATTAAATGGGTTATAACTGTTATTATCCACCTTCAAAGAACTGTCAAAGGGGCAATAACTTAAAAAAAAAATTGAATTGAATTGAAGATAAGGGTAGATCGATCTATTTGCAAGTAAACCTATAATGGATATGAGATTTTTGGAAGATCGAATTCGAATTCAAACGATTAAGTTCGGCTACAATGACAACAATTTAATTGGAAGATCACAAAAAATGGATATATTCCAGATTTTCGAAGACTAGCATGATTTGCACGTTAGAAGAAGAAGATTAAAAAAAGGCATCCTTATGGCATTAGAAAACATGAAAAACAATAAAAGAGCAACAAACAAAAGCAAACAGACATTGCCTATGCTAATATCTTATTAATCTTCATTAAAAGTAGCGCTTCCGCTCATTCTGAACCAAACACTTCATACATTTGTGTACTTTACTTGCGACGAAAAGGGTGAGATAGAACAAAATCAAAACTATAAGCTTGAAGCTGGTATAATTTATACTCTCTCAAACAGTGGAATACATGGTATGTACAATTGAATCTCCAGCATGGAGCTAAACGAATGAACAGACTAATAAGAATGAATTATTACAAATCCTAAGTGTTACACATTTAATCGTCTCTCTTTTAAGTTATGACTTTACTAGTTGGCTTGAGTCTCATGGATAAAATATGAAAATATGGAAAAAAAAAACCCTAAGGGATAGCTATATCTTTGATCTTGACGTAGCGCAGAAGCTAAAACGAAACGAATCCGAAATTGGATTGGTTTCACACAACAAAGACACACGCTTTGATGCGAATTAGGTTGCACACAACCCGGAAATTGGAGAAAACTCTCTCTCAAAGTGTATTCAAATGTATATTAAAACGTAACCCTAATCTATCTGACAAAAGAGTATTTATATGGCCCCGTAAAATATCTAAAAGGGGAAAATCTAAGCGTACACGTGGAAATAAATAATAAAATACACGTCTATAAATTGTTGCATACACGGCCGTGCCTCCAAGCCGTGTATGCTTCTGGGCAAGTGACAAGCCTAGTACACGGTCTCATATACGGCCGTGCCTCGAAGCCGTGTATGATTCTGTGAAAGTTTCGCAAGTCGTGTCCCAAGCCGTGCCCGGAACCGTGTCAACCTCTGTGGGATACTCGATCGTTATACACGGTCACGATACACGGCCGTGTGTGAGGCCGTGTATACTTCTGTGGAAATCTGTCTGAGGGCACGGTCGCGAAGCACGGTTGTCTCTTAGCCGTGTGAGGAAGCCGTGTATACGTCTGTGGCTCTGAATTGGATACACGGTCTATAGCACGGCCGTGTGTTCAGGCCGTGTGTCCCCTCGTGTGTCCCCTATCTCCATCATTCTCCCCCACCAATGGAGAACTCGACCCCGAGTTCTCATCCGGATATAGAGGAGTATCATCGGCATGAAAAGGTAACAAGTCTGCTACATTGAAAGTGCAAGATATATTCATATCTTTCGGGAGTTGTACAACATATGCGTTGTCATTGATCTTGCGTACAACTTCATAGGGACCGTACTTCCTGGGTTGAAGTTTCCCATACTTCCCTACAGGGAATCGCTCCTTCCAAAGGTAAACCATTACCTGATCGCCAACTGTAAAGAGCTTCTGCCGCCTATGCCTATCGGCATCCCCTTTGTACCGTGTGTTGGATTCCTCTATCTTTCGCTTAACTTCTTCAGTAGTGGCTTGGTGTTGCTCCGCCATATGTTTAGCTGCTACATCGCCTACCATGTCCTTGGGTAATTTGAGCAAGTCTAGCGCATGTTGTGGTGTTTTTGTGTATACCACTGAGAATGGAGACCTTCCAATAGTTCGGTGGACAGAACTGTTGTAAGCGAATTCGGCTTGAGCCAATGCTTGATCCCACTGTCCCGGTTTCTCACCGCAGATGCTTCTGATGAGGTTTCCGAGGGTTCTGTTAGTCACCTCGGTCTGCCCGTCGGTTTGAGGATGAGCGGTGCTGCTGTAATTCAGGGAGGAGTCAAACATAAACCAAAGGGTCTTCCAAAAGTGACTAAGGAATTTGCTATCCCTATCTGATGTGATAGACTTTGGGACTCCATGCAGCCGCACCACTTCCTTGAAGAACAACCGTGCAATAGCCCGTGCGTCGGCGGTCTTCCTGCATGGGATGAAATGAGCCATCTTGGAGAACCTGTCAACTACAACAAACACAGAGTCAGCACCTCGTTGGGTACGAGGCAAACCCAGTATGAAGTCCATCGACAAATCCTCCCAAATGTTTGAAGGCACGGGGAGAGGAGTGTATAAACCAGTGTTTTGGGATTGCCCCTTAGACACTTGACAAATGTAGCACCTTTCCACAATCCGGTACACATCCCTCCTCAACCGAGGCTAAAAGTATCTGGCGGTAACTGCAGCTAATGTCTTATCTCTACCCATATGTCCCGCCAATCCTCCACCATGCAAGTCCCTGATAAGCTTTTCCCGCAAAGAAGATTCGGGAATGCACAACTGGTTCCCTTTCATCAGATATCCTTCATGTATATGGTAATCGTCACACGGTTCCCTATTGGTACACTTAATCCAAGTGTCCTTAAAGTCGCCATCGTTCTCGTACATTTCCTTTAGCTTTTCAAAGACGACAATGTCTGTACTCAAAGTAAGCAGGACATTCGCTCTTCTACTCAGGGCGTCCGTGACTTTGTTTTGCACACCTGACTTGTGCATCAACCTGAAAGCAAACCTCTGCAAAAACTCAATCCACCTGGCGTGCATATCTTTACTAATTTGGGTCTGACCACTCAAATGTTTAAGAGCCCTACAATCCGAATACAAAACAAACTCTTTCCCAACCAGGTAGTGTTCCCACACTTTAAGGGCCCTTACCACGGCGTAGAACTCCTTATCATAGGTAGACCAAGTCCTCCTTGCTTCGCATAGCTTCTCACTGTAAAAGGCTATCGGTCTCTTCTCCTGTGATAGTACTGCACCTACTCCGACCCCACTAGCATCGCAATCCACTTCGAACAATTTTTCAAAGTCTGGTAGAGCTAGTACAGGCGCGCTACACAATCTCTGCTTCAGGTTCATGAAGCTCAAGTTAGATTCTTCGCCCCATTGGAACTTTCCCTTCTTTAGGCATTCGGTCAAGGGTGAAGCAGCAGTACTAAAATGCCTAATGAACCTTCTGTAGAAACTGGCTAAGCCGAGGAAGCTTCTCAATTCCGTTACGGTTCTTGGAACAGGCCATTCCCTAATTGCTTTTACCTTCTCGTCATCTACCATCACTCCCTCACTACTAACAACAAACCCCAGGAACAACAGTCGTCTTGACATAAAGGTGCACTTTTTAAGATTGGCGAACAACTTATTCGCCTTTAATGTAGATAACACACACCTTAGATGTTCTAAGTGTTCTTCTTCAGATTTACTGTATATCAGGATATCGTCAAAGTACACTACAAGAAAACGACCATTGAAAGGTTTCAATACCTGGTTCATTACTCTCATGAAGGTGCTCGGTGCGTTACTCAGCCCAAATGGCATCACTAGCCACTCATACAGCCCCTCCTTGGTCTTAAACGCCGTTTTCCATTCGTCTCGAGGACGGATTCGAATCTGGTGATATCCACTCCGCAAGTCTATCTTGGAGAAAATAGTAGCGCCACTCAAACGGTCCAACATATCCTCAATGTGGGGTATAGGGAATTTATACCCTATGGTAATCTTGTTGATAGCTCGGCTATCAACACACATCCTCCAACTCCCATCTTTCTTGGGAGTTAACAATGCCGGAACTGCACATGGGCTTAGGCTATCCCGGATGAAACCTTTGTCCAAAAGCTCTTGGACCTTCTCCTGGAGAATCCCGGCTTCCTTGGGACTCATTCTGTAATGCGGGAGGTTTGGGAGACTAGCCCCGGGCACCAGGTCAATCTGGTGTTGAATATCCCTCAAAGGAGGTAGTCCCTCGGGTAGGTCGTCTGGGATCACTTCCTTGAACTCTTCAAGAAGATCCTTCACCGCCCCTGGCACTTCTCTATCAAGTTCCTCCCCTCCTTCAGTCACTCCTTTCACAATGAGGGCGTGTACTACTCGCGATTCCCTCAAGTCGTCCATCACTTCCTTCTCGGATTGAGTGACGGTTAAGAATGAGCGACTCTCAACCTTCTTCCCTTTAGCACATCCTTCCCTCTTCAATGGTAACAAGGTGTACTTCACACCCTCCTTCTCCAACCGGTAGACATTTTCTTTGCCCGCATGTTGCGCGTCCACATCAAACTGCCATGGCCTCCCAAACAAGATGTGGCAAGCATCCATGTCTACAATGTCGCAGAATGCTTCATCCCGGTACTTCCCTATTGAGAAAGGTACCCTGCATCTCTCCTTAACTTCACTTTTCTCGGCGGCCTTGATCCAACCAATAGTATAAGGATTCGGGTGCTTCTCAACGGGTAGCTGCAGTTGTGTTACAACCTCCCTTCCTATGATGTTTTCGCAACTGCCGCTGTCTACAATCAACTCAAATAGCTTCCTCATGATCGTACACCGTGTACGAAACAATTGGTGCCTCTGCGTGAACTCTTCTTGTTTTGGAGTGAGCATCAAACGCCGAATTACATATCATGGCTCCGCTGCTTCTTCTTCTTCCTCATAGTACTCTCCCTCTCCATCGGGCTCACAGCAAATTTCTTCATCATCTTCCCTATCGAGGATGTTGACGCTCTTCTTCGCTGGGCATTCGTTTGATCGATGACCCGGTTGGTTGCATCGAAAACACTTGCCCAATATGGGTTTGGCATAGGGATTGTTCTGTCTTTGAACTCCTTTCGGCTCCATCGGCTTCTTCCCCTCACTTTTCTCCTCCCTCATAGACATGTCCTCCGTTGGTTTATATGGTGTAACTCGGCTTTTCTCAAGTATCGGTCGGCTACCACCACCTATAGCTTCGCCTACATACCCTTTCCGTCCTCCCCCGTATCTACTCCCTTGCTCCTGCAACACAAGCTCGGCTCGGAGAGCCAAGTTCTTTGCTTCAACGAGGGTTCTCACCATCGTCACCCCAATCTTATCTTTGATTTGTAATTTTAGCCCTTCCACATACCTCGCAACTTGCTGACCCTCGCTCTCCCTCAAATCATTCCGTTCTGCCAGCCTCATGAACTCCGCCGTATACTCATGCACGGAACGTTGTCCTTGGCGGCACCGCTGATATTGTTGGAACAATATCTGTTCGTAATCCGGCGGGAGGAAGTCATGTTGCAGCAGCTGCTTCATGCGATACCATGACCTTATCGGATGCCTTCCTTCCCGCTGCCTCCTACTTTGCAATCTCTCCCACCATGCCGAAGCACCACTCTTCAACCTACACGCCACCAGCCTTACTCGACGATCCTCTGGAATTTCCATGTAGTCGAAGAACCGGTCCACTTCTGCCAACCAATCCAGGACGCCTTCGATGTTGAGACTACCATCGAACCAAGGAATATCAACCTTCAACCGGTAGTCTCCGCTATCTCCGGGATCATAACCCCCACGGTTCCTCCTGTGATCAACTTCTCTAGGATAGTTTCCATGAGGAGCCATCCGATGACCACCGCCTCTTCCACCACGTCCTCGCCGCGGTCTACTTCCGTACGTATCATCACTCTCTTCGCTGGACTCTTCACTCTCCACACGTCCCCACCTGTTCTCAACGACAGGTTGGATCACGCGTCCCCCGAATTCCTCCACCACACGTGGTGGATTTCTGCCAGCGCCTCCAACCCTATTGGGGTCAACCATCAGAGCATCGAAACGCTCGATCAGTTCATCAAGGCGCCGTTCCATATGCCCGACCTTCTGATGCATTGCGTCGAACTCTGCCCTAGGAACCATTGATGGTTCCCTTGAAACCTCGCATCTTGAACACCGTCAAGAACACGACCGCCATCAACACCGTCGTTAGCCGACATCTCCGCAGGAAATAACCTTGCTCTGATACCAAACTGACGCAGCGTGGAAGCTAAAACGAAACAAATCCGAAATTGGATTGGTTTCACACAACAAAGACACACGCTTTGATGCGAATTAGGTTGCACACAACCCGGAAATTGGAGAAAACTCTCTCTCAAAGTGTATTCAAATGTATATTAAAACGTAACCCTAATCTATATGACAAAAGAGTATTTATATGGCCCCGTAAAATATCTAAAAGGGGAAAATCTAAGCGTACACGTGGAAATAAATAATAAAATACACGTCTGTAAATTGTTGCATATACGGCCGTGCCTCCAGGCCGTGTATGCTTCTGGGCAAGTGACAAACCTAGTACACGGTCTCATACACGGCCGTGCCTGGAAGCCGTGTATGATTCTGTGAAAGTTCCGCAAGCCGTGTCCCAAGCCGTGCCCGGAACCGTGTCAGCCTCTGTGGGATACTCGATCGTTATACACGGTCACGATACACGGCCGTGTGTGAGGCCGTGTATACTTCTGTGGAAATCTGTCTGAGGGCACGGTCGCGAAGCACGGTTGTCTCCTAGCCGGGTGAGGAAGCCGTGTATACGTCTGTGGCTCTGAATTGGATACACGGTCTATAGCACGGCTGTGTGTTCAGGCCGTGTGTCCCCTCGTGTGTCCCCTATCTCCATCAGATCTTGAGAAAGAATTGCAATTTTTTATTTGGGAGTGATTGGAATTCCATGAAGTAGTTATCCTTCTAATTGAATGCAGTAATGACTTTGTAAAAGAGAAATAGCTATTTTATAATATATTTACAAAGTCAACCAAACATGTTGTGTCTTATTTTGTAAAGCTTTAATCTTGTATTGATGCCAAAAGGTTAAAGAAAAAAAGAAAAAAAAAAGAAAAGTAAGAAAGAAGAAAAAACGAGCCAAGTAAGCATTTCGCTATGAAGGAGTTTCTTTATGAGGGTTGTTTATGATCGATTGATGAGAGATTACATTGTTTCTCTTTTGTACTACAGTTTCTCTTTCCCTTTACTAAATTAGTTTTTATTTCGTTTGATTACCATTGTTTCATATTACCATTCCAATGTTTCATCGCACTTCAATGCAAATTACTCATAAGTAGTAGCTCATATATTTGTTCTACTTTGCTTATAACGAGAAGTTGATTATTGATGAGATTTAATAGCTTTTTTTTTTTTTTTAAGCAACTGCTGTAAATTAAATGATGTCTCTTGGCTGTAATGATCTATCAGTATTATTTTAGGTAGGGCTAGCAATTTCACATCTAATTAATTATGTTTATTGTGCTATTTTAGATCTTTAAGAGTTTATAGTGCAAACATGAGTAATTTAGAGGAGTTTTAAGCACTTGAAGGAATGTTGAACAAAGGAGGCAAGCTACTCATTAACTTACACCACTGGCTTTGAAGATCGGCCTTCAATAGCATAATTTAGGCTAGCTAAGTGAAGAAGCAATTAGGTTGATAGTGTTAAGGAAAAGTTGCTAGCCTACATGTGTAAGCCACTAACTTAGAAGGAAAGGCCGCCGGCCTTGATTGCCGGCTTACTAGTGAAAAGCCACTAGCTTACTATTGAAAGGTCGTTAGCCTTGGTGCTAGCTTTGAGAGCCAGCTTATAGTTTTCTGCAAGCCCTCCTTTGATTGTGTCTCTAGAACAACATTTTCGCTCAATTGATTTCATTAGAATCATCAAGGAAGAGATTGTTCTTTGAAGGAGTTGTTGAGTTTGTATTCAGGTATTATTCTTCTATTGAATTGGTGATCTCTGAATTTTTAATTTTTATGCAATTCAATATTTTTATTTCACTCCTAAATATGAATTCTCTTACAATGACTCCTTTGATTTGTGATTATGTTATCAATTTTATCATGTTCTAAATTTTCTTCGTGGGAAAATGATGAAACCTTAGAATTACTAAGATGAAGATTGTAGTCATATTATAAGATTAATAGGAATGTGGCAAATTCATATTGTAAATCTTATACTATAAATCTTTATTTCTTGTTTGAATTAGATTTATAGGAATTTTAATGACTCGGAAGGAAAATTAGGGTTTAATAGGATTTCTTAATTAAGGTTGAATAAGAATTGCGAAAGCAGTATTATTTTCATCTAATTAAAAATTATCTTAGAGATTAATGCAATATTTCTACTTAATTTCATACTAAGGAATTAGGAGAAATTAAGTTAGGATATTAGTTAACTATAGAATTGGAAGATTTATAGTTGACTAATAGAATCCTCTATTAATTTGTCTATTGAAAGCTAATAAATTGATTTTAGGTTTTGAGTTTTTGAAACTTGGGGAAGGATTAGAGGCTCTTATAAATTCATATGAATATCCACATAGCTAAGAGTTATTATAATATGATGACAATTTGATTAGTGAAGCTAGGGTAGATTCTGTTTCCCACTCTCAATTGATATATTCTTACAATAATTCTGCTCTTGTTCTTAGTGATAATCTAGGTTAATTAGATTAATCGATAATTAATTAGTTAATTCTCTCAATTGTATTACCTAAATAATAATAGAATCTGATATAGGTCAGGTAATTAAATTAATCCTTGTGGATTGATACTTTACTTACTGAAATATTACTTGATATGACTTAGTACACTTGCTGGTATAATTCACTTTTATAAACATATATATTTAAGTGAATCATACCGTTATAATTTACTAGTTATCATAATGTCTCGAAACAATTACAATGATATTTGACAATTGAAAATTTTTTAATGTAACTAATATGAAGAAAAGTTTGTAAATTGTTTTCTGCCAAATCAATCACACCCTAGATTTTATTTTGTTAGAAATATTTTGATTTATAAGAATAGAACTAATTTAGTAATTAAGACATCAATAAATAAACCAATTGCATTTGTGATCACTATTGTACAAGCTTATGGCACCTTATTTGACTGATATAAGTGATGGCATTATAAGTGTAAAACTATTATTGTTATTAGAGCTTGTAATGGATCAAAGGACGACATGTCAATTTATGTTACAAAGATCAATTATGTCACATCTCCACTATCTAACTAAGGAATTGACTTAAATAATGTAATTTTTAAAAATTAATTGTAAAGTAGTGAACCCGAGGAAGACATTACAAAAGTAGGTGGTGAAGATGCGTATTTGGAATACGCCTTCAGTTGATGCAAAATTGGCTCAATTGAAGGTGCGGACTAAATACACACCTTCAGTACATGACCTAAATAATTTGTTACTTTCAATACACAAAGTAAATAATTTCTGCAAAGCCACCCCTACTTTTTAATAATTTTATCAACCTAACCCCTCTTCCATCTAATAATTTCACTTGCACACATAGAAGGACCCTTACTATAAAATTGGTTTGTCCAGATGCAACAGCATACTCCTTTATACATAGAAACATCAATAATTTCACACAAGAGTTCACATAGAATATTACTTCAAACATAGTAGCTAATCCTTATGCATGTTAGAAGCTAAAGAAAAGCTAGTAGATCTAGATGAATCATCAACTCATTTCACCAAAATCATTAGGATCTTTTCATTTCTTTGGCAAAAAGCTCGATTAAGGCACAATTTGGTACATATTTTCATCAATAACTATTTTTTTTCTCATTGTGCTAGTTTTCATCATTCTAGAAAACTTTAGAATATTTGAGTTGTGATTACTTGCAGTTTTTTTCTCTCTCTAAATATTGATACTCATTTTTAGTTTATAGTATGTTAGACATGATTTATGTGAATTTTGTAGCATATAACATATGGTAATTAGTTTTTTTTTTTTTTGTAATTATGTAAAATGTTTACACATAATACATATTTGAGAAAATGTTTCAAAGAAGTTTTCATGGGAAAAAGGTGAACAATGTGTCACTCAAAATTTTTACCTCATTGTATTAATTTTATCTTTATAGAAAATCTTAGAATATTAATATTGTGATAGTTTGTAGTGAGTTTTTCTTTAAATATTGGTAATTTTTATTATTTTGTAGTGTATTAGTTTGTTTTGTTTAATTATTGTACACATAACTATTTGCAAAATGGGTATTTTGCAAAGATATTTTTTAAAATAAAAGTTAATTTTTTTATAAATTTAAAATGTTGTTTATACTTTAAATCTTTTTGAAAATTTTCGTATTAAATATTTTTTAAAAAATTCAATTTAAAAAATATCTATTTATGAAAAAAATGTAAATTTAATTTATTTTAAATAAAAAATTAAATTTAAATTAAATATTAATTTTTTTTACAAAATTAAGAAAATTTTTATTTTTTAAATTAATATTTAAAAATTTTATACTTATTAAAATTTTTTAATAAATTATTTTTTATATTCTTTTTTTTTTTGTAAACTTTTAATTTTTTTAAAGAAAGTCTAAGAAAATTATATGTTCAAATTTTTATTTTTTTTATATGGAAGGAAGATGAATATTATGATGTGGTATGAACAATAAGTAACCGTTATTGTAAATTAGTTGATTATTTATTTATATTACGAATAGGATAAGAATGAGTGACTATGTGAAATTTTTTATCCACACATTTGGAAATATTGTAAGGGGCAAATGGGGGTTAGAATATGATAGAGATGTGATTAAGAAGTTAAAAATAAAGAAGAATGTAAACTACACCAAATTCTTATATAGAATATGTCAAAGTATTGGAATTGATCCAAATGTAGTGGGGGTTGAGATAATATGTAGGCATCCCATTTTTCATGGGAGCAATGCATCTTACGTATTGATGGCAATTAGAGATGATGTGGAAAATCTAACTAAAATGGTTGAATCCTTTAGAGAGCATGGTATACAACAATTGTATGTTAGGATATCTGAATAAGTGGAGGGTCCCTCAATAACAAACATTATAAGAAAATAAGCATATGTCTTCACCATTGAATGGGGAAGGGATGATGATCAAGTCGTCAGTGTTTGAAGTATTTGATTAAACCCCTTTAGAAAAGGCCCTATGAAATGATGAAGATGAAATAGAAATAGTAACTACTTCGGTTTTGCAACGACTAGCTACACTTGGTCTTTATATGGTGCATGTGGGGATGGAAACTATAACGGACATAGAAATGGGAATTAGTGTTGAGGAGGAAAGTTCTAATGACGACAAAAATTCTAAGGAGGAGGAGGGAAATGTAAATGTAGGAGATGATATAGTTGTAAGCAATTATCTAATTGCACCAATGCACTCCACATAAGCAATGGATTGGTTTTATATATTTCGAGTAGGACTATAACGCAATGTGTAGTAACTTGAGCAATAATGAGGAATTCAATAAGGGCATCAAATTCAATACAAAGGTAGATGTTGTTTAAGTTGTTAAGACATATCATGTGAAGAATCACTATAACTTCAGTATTGATGAATGTGGAGGCTTTGAGTTTGTAAGAAGAAGTTAGAGGGGCTATTTATAGTTATCAAATTTGAAAGTCCACATACATGCATCAATCTAATGATAAGTCAAGATCACCCATGGATTGTAATGTTCTTGCTAATTGGTTTGTGAATTTTGTTAGGGATAATCCTAATATGAAGGTTGCCAATTTGGCTTCTATTGTTGAATAGGAATTTGGTTATAAGATATCTGGGAGAAGGGCTTGAGAGAGCAAGAAAAGGGCAATTGAGCATATGTATGGGAATTGGGAAAATCTTATAATAAGCTTCCTAAGCTACTTATTGCATAAAAAATACTAATCTTAGCACATGAGTTGATTAAGGGTGGGGAAGATCAAATACTCTTGGGATGTCCATCTTTAAGTGGGTTTTCTAGGCGTTCGGGTCTTAGGTGACAACACTCAGATTCCTTAGACCCATTGTCACTATTGAAGGCACTTTTCTATGTGGCAAGTACATTCACAAGTTGTTGATTGCTTGTTACGTTCATAGAAACAACCACATAATTTTGTTGGCATTTGCCTTTGTGGATGAGGAGTTAGCTGAAACATGGGGTTGGTTTTCAAGAAAATTAAAGTAACATGTCGTTGGTGATTGTGAAGGTCATGAAATCATTTGTCTTATTTCAAACAGATATCCTAGCATCAAGTCAATACTCGATGAGACTTTTAATGGATGGTGACCTTCCTTTATAGTATGGAGGTTCTATATATGGCACATTGTGAGCAAGTTCAACCGGGTTTACAAAAATATGCTATGTAAGAAATTGATTACTTATGTAGGGGTGCAGGCACAAGTTCAAAAGCTAAACTATTTCATGAAGCAAGTGAGAACAATTAAGCTTAATGCCCATCGTGGTTTGATGACATGTCAGTAGAGAAGTGGACGCTATCCCATGATGGCTGCTATCGCTTTAAGTACATGACATCAAACATCATCAAAAGATACAATTTGGTGTTAAAAGGAGTTCGGGGGTTACAAATAGCTTCTTTAGTTAAGAAGATCTTTTACAATTGTGTGTGCTACTTTGTTAATAGGTATTTGAAGGCACTTAAGAAAATAGTAAAGAATAAAGTTTTTACCAAATATGCATTTGAAATGATTGATAGATGGAGTTCAAGAACCAATGCCCACAAGGTTATTGATTACAATAGGTAGGAAATAATTTTTGAGGTGCTAAATAGCAATTATTGTGTAGCAAGCGGATTGAGGGGAGGAGGGTGGACACACACTGTTGACTTCACTCATTGCACAAGTACTTGTAAAAAATAGTGAATATATTAGATCCCATGCTTGCATGTATATGTGGTTGTTGCTTCCATTAGGTTTGACATGTTGTTAGCTATTTTGAATTGGTACAAGTGGATGCATTAAGAGTAGAAATATAAAACCCACTTCCTTCTCATATGTAACGAGTTCGGTTGGGGGGAGATGAACTTCTCATTGCTTTGTCTAAGAGGAAAACTTGCATAGAAAAAGGTGAAACCTAGATGTAAACGATATTACAAGGAGATAGATTTTAGGGGGTGTCTAGATAGAATCACATGGAGACTTTGATGAGGAGAAGGGCACATTAGAAGAACTTTCCCACATAGAAACGAAAATGGTAATCGATGGATTATCACACACATAAATAATTAATCGTTAGCTTAGCTTTACACATTTATGATGTTAAACCATTATTCGTATAAAGTTGACAATTTTGGTGTTCCATTGTGTAGATTAGATGGAGTTTGGAGCTTTTGATCCATCTATTTTTACTAAGTAGGATAGACATCGTTTAAAGGTCGTTTGGGATGAAGAGGTAAAGCATAGAAAACTAGTGAAATTGATGACTTTAGGTTTCATTTTTCATCCTATAACATTTAACTTGTTCACTTTCATGATCAATCATGGTTTGTCATTTGGTGTTGTGAGTTATCACTTTGGTATGACGAGAATGTTATTCTGGTACGTCTGTGGATGGAGCCATATTTATAGTTGATAGACTTTCTAGAGGTGAACTGCTTGGTCTTTATGAGGGATGCAACCGAGGCGGGTCGTAATAGGGTACCGGCCTTGAACGACTCGATAAAAACCCTATAAAGTTGACCCTACAGGGTTTAGGATTAGGTTTGAGATATAGAATAAAACACTATAGGGTTTAGGGTTAGGTTATTAGATTTAGAAAAAACCCAATTGGAAAACCCGACTAGATAATTTTTTTTAAATAATAAATTAATATTATAATTTATAATCAATATTTTTATTTTATTATTATATTTTAAATCAATATATTTTTATATTATATTATATTTTTTATTTTAATTTTTTATATTTAATTTCTCTCTTCTTTCCATCATAGGTCAACTAATAATAAATTAAATAAATTACATATGAAAATAAGTTGAAGTATGAAAAAAAAAAAAGATTAATCATCATTTGGGTCGGGCTCGGGTCACTTCATTTGTTAATCAGGTCACATAAGAAAAAACCCTATTGGGTCGAGGCATGTTTTGGGTATATAATTTTTTGCTGGGTCAGGTTCGGGTTTTAATGAACCTATCCTAAGCTCGACTCATTTATATCCTTACTCTTTATATAGCTTAGTTAGGATATAATCATTGCCTTAGTTGAGAGGTGAAGGATAGAGAGACTCATACATTTCACAACCTATTAAGGAGGCTATCATTACTTTACCTAATGTTGAGGTTTAGCTAGGCCCCCTAGTAAATGGTTAAGCAATGATAGGGAGTAGTTCCCTTGATTGATAGGTTTTGGGTTCTTCCAAAAGATGCAGATATTGAACAAGTTGCACATCATACATCTTGTAGTTGCTAAGAGGGTTCATCTTTGTCAACAAATCAAACTCCCTTGTCCATAGTGTTTTTTGCCATTGTTGAATACTTCGATGTTATAGGCACATATAGCTGAAGGTCTACATGTTTAGTTTAGTTGTATCGCTAATTGTGTGTTGCATTTGTCTCATCAGCTCATGAGATAGGAGAGGTAGTGATACTTCTTTTGGTGTGGGAATGGGACAAATTCCCACATGTAGCACCCATTAGCCCCCATGGGTTTGTTGTAGATTGATGAATGCCCTTGGCCGCACGATGGAGGACTAGTCGAGACACTAGGTACCACTTGACATATGTTGTTGCCGCTTATTGGGATGTACTTGATAGGTAGACTAATGATCAGATATTTCTTCATCCTTTTTTAGTTTTCCATTTGATTATATGTATTATTATGTTTAACTCTAACTTGCTGCCCTTTAGGTTGAATGGGAGTTATATGTAGGAAATTTGATTCATATCTTATCCCCCTTCTATAGAGCAAGTAAACACATTTGGATTGCTTGAGTGCTACTTATATGTTTTTATATAGTTGAGTGGCATTTTCCATACTGTGTTGTTAGGCAATTTGGGGGGTTTCTAACATATCTCGCAAGATGTTAATAGATAGCATGAGCACCATCAGATTGACTTGTGTGGGAGGGTTGACACGGATTAGCCAGTATAACATGCACCTTATATTGCCTTATGAGATGAGTGGGTAGCTCGATACAACATGTACCTCATAGAGGGCTCTTTTAGGGTTGAGTAGGGGTATATGAGATGGTATAGATCTATTAACCATTGGTATGTAAGACATATAGGAGATATTCTTGGACATTTAGTAAGTAAATTGTCAACACTAATTGGGTGATGTATTGTGTAACCAATACTAATTCATTTCATGATATTTTATTCGTGCAGGTTGATATGCTCCAGCAAGTCCACTTATCCCTTGATCATATTATGGTTGTTACTCTAATTAATCATGGTCATCGATTTCTACATGATCACAGGGTAGGGAGTGAACCTGTACTTGTAAGCTCGCTTAATTGCAAAAATATGTAGTATAGGCTTGTAAACACTCCATTTTTGCCTCTAATAATTAATAATCGTCAATTTTTATTTATTTTTATTTTTTACAATTTTTCTTCTAATTTAGCAAAAACAGGAAAAATATTCAAAAAATAAAATAAATAGGAAAAATATATCAATTTTGGAAAATAATTATAGAAATAATAATAAAAGGAGTTAAATAATTTTTTACAAATTTTTAGAATTTCAAAATAATATAAAAATAATAAAAATTGCATCACATATATGTAATTTGCATAAATAAAAAAAACGAGTAAGTAGGCTAGCCCAATTGGTTCGGACCATGGCCTAAGGCGCGGGGGAAGGGGTTCGGTTAGGCGTTTGAAACTTGGGGGAGGCAGATTCACAATTTTCCTGTTTTTCTTTTTGCCCAAGACACATGTCAACTCATGATTAGACGGAGGGAGCGCATGCACCGAGTGCGTGATCGTCTTCAACCTCGATCCAAGATCATCGCTGGCCGCAGAAAAATTCGAATCCGGCCGTTTTGATTTGATTTTTTACACAAATCCAACAGATCGTTAGCTAAAATGAAATAAACATAATCAAATTAGAATCAAATCACAACGAAATCGAAGATTTGCACTAATCAAATCAAATGAGAGAAAATTTCAACCACAAATCCGATTTGCCCCAATCGGAAGAAATTCGAGCTTATCAAGCTCGATTTCTAGTGTTTATAAATAGGACTCGAGGGGAGGAAGCTAAAATGAATCGGAAGAGAGAAAGGAGAGGGAATAAGAGAGATCGGAGTTGTTGGAGTTCATGCGACCTACGACCGCCGACTACCTCTTCGAACCACCACTTAGAGGAGCTTTTGGAGAAATCCACCACCACCACCGAGTCCCTTGTCCTTAGAAATGTTAGAAACACCCCTTAATCGATAGAAAAAGATGTCGAAACGCCACCCACGAGAATCTCCGACCGTTGCCCGCTTCGACCCAATTCGACTCGACTCGTGCACCGTATCTGAATCCAGGTAAGTTGGATTTTTCGTTTATTTATTATATATTTATTTGTTTATTTATTTACAATTCGAAAATAAAATAAAAAAAGAGAAAAAAATGAAAAAAATAATATTAGAAAAATGGTAGAATTTAGATTAGTTTATTATTTTTATGTTTAGTTTAGAATAGATTAAATAATAATAAATAAATAATAATAATAATAATAATAATAATAATAGGGAAATAAAAATAATTTTTATCACTTAAAAAAATCATTTTCCTAAATAAATCCAAAATTGGTTTTTCTTTAAATTAATTTTTTCAAAAAATAAAAATAAAGCTTAGGCTTAGATTTTTTTCCAAAAAAAAAAAAAAACTAAAATGGTAAAAAACGTAAATCTGAGGTATTTTCATAATTAAAATTAACAAACCCACTAAAGTTTTTCATGAAAAGCAAACTACGACTTGTTTGATCTTGAATAGTAGGTACGTAGGTACTTTCATGGGGCAACTCTAAAAAGAATTAAAAAAAAAACCATTTTTCCATATTAAAATAAATTATTTCTAATCAATAAGCAGAAACACAACAAAATAAATAAATAAATAAATAACAATAAAAGACATTAGGATAGGGTTTAGATTTCAGGAGAATAAGATGGTAACTTTATGGTTTTAATAGGTTAGCCCCCGAGCCTAGAAACTTTGGTTATCCCTTTCCTCTTTCACAAAAATGAAAAGAGGAAATCTTGTTGACTAGTTGTCCAAATTAGGATTAATATGCTCAATTAGTCCTAATTCAATAATCTTTCTTAACTTCAATTGGGTAGCGACTCCAAAATAAGATGAAATTCTTAGTTCAAGTTAAGGATTTATGTTAGAAGAGCATAGGGTCTAGTATAAATTGGATTAGGAATAAAAATGAAAAAAAAATAAAAAATTAGACTCGATAAGGCTCAACAGCTCTCACTTGATGCCTATGACATGGTCAACATTTAGGCTCCATTGCTTAGCACTTATGTTAAACCACACCATTATTCCATCAAAAACTATAGATAAAGTCTTAGTAACTTTATTGCCATGCCCACGCTTATAGTGTATTTCAAAATCACACCTCAAGAGCTTAGAGACCCAATTCTGCTTATTAGAAGTAGTGACTTGCTCTTTTAAAAGATATTTCAAACTTCACTAATTGGTTTTCATAATAAACTTTCGACCTAAAAGATAAGGTCTACAATGGTATATGGAAAGTGCCAATGCCATTAACTCCTTTTCATACGTGAATTTTGCAAGAGATCGTTCAGCTAATGCTTTACTAAAATAGGCAATAAGGTGATCCTTTTGTGGTAAAACAATATCGATTCTCCTCTTTGAAGCATCACACTAAATTACAAACGGTCAAGAAAAATCCAGCATAGCTAACATAGGGGCAGAAACTAGTGCATCTTAGAACATAAGGGTGTTATATTAACTTCATCCGACCAAGTAAAAAGCTTTTTCTTCAACAAAACTATCAATGGCTTAGCAATTTTACCATAATCTTTGATAAACTTCTTGTAATAACCAGATAATCCAAGAACATCACGTACTCCTTTTGTAGAAGTAAGAGTAGGCTAATTAAGGACACTTTTAATCTTTTGTGGATTCGTACTTACTCCTTTAGTAGACATGATATGGCCTAAATGCTCTAAGGATCTTTGGCTGAAAATACATTTCTTTCAATTAGTAAAAAATTGATTTGCCTTCTACAAGCTGAAAACCACTTTTAAATGTTCCACAAGTGAATCAACAATACAACTGTAAACCAAAATATCATCAAAGAAAATTAGGACAAAGTGGTGTAAATAAAGCTGAAATCGGTCATTCATGACATCTTGAAATGTGTTAGGGGTATTAGTTAAATCGAAGGGCATGACAAGAGATTCGTAGTGTCCTTGGTGTGTATGAAAAGTCGTTTTATGAATATCTTCAAAAGCTACCTGTATTTGATGATAACTAGCTTTAGATTGATTTTAGAGAATATGATACTTATCAAGTATAGTAGCATCATTTAACGCCCTATAATTAATACAAGAATGCTATGAGCCATATTTTTTCTTAACAAGAATAATTAGGCTTGAAAATGGGCTGGTATTAAGGCGAATAATTCCAATAGCTAACTTGTCTCGTACCATTTTCTCAATTTCATTCTTTTACATAAGTGCATATTAATAAGGGTGCACATTAATTGGTCATTACCTAGGTTTCAATGGTATTTGGTGGTCTTTAAATCATGAAGGTGGTAAACCTACTCATTCCTTAAACATATCTTGAAATTTGACCAACAAAGCTTCGATTCGAGAATTAATAACATCTTTTTATCCTGTATCTAACTCCACCAACATCCATAATAGACTACACATTGCAACATCAACCATTTTACACAGATTTATAAGAAATAGATGATGGAGTAAGTGTTAGATCTCCAACTAACAAGCTTTCTTCATCCTTATAGGAAATTTTCATTATCAAATTCAACTAATCAACTTTTATTTTGCTTAATGTTTGTAACCATGCAACACCAAGCATCACATCAACTCCTCCCAATTCCAACATATAGTAATCGACCGAAATTATAAAGTCATCCACTATCATCTTTACATCACAACAAATGCCCTTAGATTCAATGCAATTGTCATCTCTTAATACTACTTCAAAAGATGTGGTATTAACAATAGGTAGCTGTAGCTACTTAACAACAAACTTTGAAATAAAATTGTGACTAACCTCACTATCCACCATAATTGTAAGAGAATAAGAATGACATTGACCTTAAAACTTTATAGTTTGTGGATTGCTAAATCCTCTCATGGTTAACAAAGAAAGCTATGTGCCATTCCAACCCCCTTCCTTAATAGAATTTGCCAATGAAACCTATTTAGCACCTTCCACCAATTCCCAATCACTAGCATCATCAACAAGTTCTTCTTCAATCACAATAGATTGAAGAGATTTATTTAGACATTTGTGTGTTGACGTATAAGAATGATCACACCTAAAACACAGACGCTTAGCTTCCTTATCAAGAAATTTGGCATAAAATATTTGCCTCTAACCATGCGTACCTCGACTAAAATGTTGATGCTGTCCACTTGAAGAACCGGTAGTAGTAATAGGGATTGAACTTGAACTTTGAAAAGGCTTTTGTTAGGAGGTTAGCTTGGAAAATGACATAGTAGTAGAAGCATCACTTGGCCTTAGACTTCCACAATTGGAGTTGACCTGCAATTGCGCAAGTAATACACTATTTTGCAAGTTCGTAGTGTACATTAGCTTAAAGGATGTTTGAGAAATTGCTCGGTTAGTCTTATACTCACTCTACTGCATTCGAACACTTTGTCCACTTGCTACTACATAATGAAGCAAAAACTCCACTGTCAAACTCTTTTTCCATATTTAAAGCGACGTCCATAGCTTCTTCTAATATAAATTGAGAAAGTAGTGTAAGTGTATTTATTCAAATTTGAATATCATTCCTCAATCCACCCAAAAAATACCCTAACAATTGCAAATTAGCCAATAGAAGGGCTTGTGAGATAAGAAACTTAAACTCATCGATATATTGGTAAATAGTGGGGGTCTGTCAAAGCTAAGATAATCGCACAAAAGGATTGTCTATTGTTTGATCACCATACTTCATCATCAAAGCTTGTTTAAACCTTGTCTAATTGAGATTTGGTATTTGCTACTTCAATAACCTATATGAAAGTGCACAACCTCTATGTAAACAAGTAGCTGCCAAACCAACTTTTCTCTCTTCTCTTGTGCATTAAATCTCAAAATATTGCTTAATTAATGTAATCCAATCAATTGGATCATTGCCTTTGAATAAAGGAATTATTAGTCAAGTAAAGTTTTGGTAATATTCATCACTTTCCACCATAGAAACTTTATTAGGATTTTCTACTGTGTTTCGATTAAGATCTTGCTGCCATAGATTGTTTTCAGTTCCTCGTCCATTCTCCATCTTACGAGCTCTGGTATTGGTCTATCCTACTACTTTAGAATTATAGGCAAGTGCACTTATTGATTATATAGTATTATGGATATTGATATCAAGTGTCAATCCCACAAGGCTTATGATTACTAGTAATTATTCTTTATTATTATTATTATTATCTAAACAGAAAAATTGAGTGGAGTGAGTAAAATCAAACATCAAGTAAACTAAAGAGAATAATAATCATTAAAAGTGCACTCGGATATCGAATTCCCCTAGAACTACTAATGTGATTAACTAACTATTATTCAATTTTATTATTGTATTCTTGGACCCTAGGAATTCTTAATTTGAGCTAATAGCTCTCTCGAGTCTACTAATTCCTAATTCCTAATTCCAAGTTGATTAATTGGAATCTCTTCCAAATTAAAACCTCTAAAAGTGCATTACATTTGATATATAAACTCGGCTATTTGGTTTAACCTTAAGCCAAAAGATTTATGTTGTCCTATCTCTAAGATTGCGTACAACTCCTTCCAATTATGCTAAATCTATTCTAATATAGGATCTCTCGATCTTTATATAAGAAATTGAACTTTAACTAATGTGCCAATAATATTAAATTGAAAACAATGAAGAACATATAATTAGATCACAAGAATAGCGAATAATTTATTAAATAATAAATAAGAAAATTTACATATTCATTCGAGAGTTCATCATATCCAAGTACAAAAGAAAGTTTAAGCTAGCAACACAATGAATCTAAAAGTGACAATATATAAAAAGAGTGCATAAAGAAAAGCATCAAATAAACGACAATACTAAGAATCTATCACTATGCTACTATCAATTTACAATACTCTTCTTGTTGAAAATTCATACCCCTTATATAGCATCAATTTCTGCCCTTCTAGGAAATTTTTAGTTTCTTAGAAAAAATCCTAAGAATAAACTAGGAAATATTAATTCAATAGGCAGTAACAGCTTCTTCGAATTTTAGGAAACTCAGCTACTTTTGAAAGGAAATCACATCTTTAGGATAAATTGCACTTTTAGGAAGTGAAATTGAGTTTAGAAATCAATTTTAGAATGTTAAATTTTGGCTTGGCACGATCATAGCATGGTCATGCTATTACTCATGTACCATTTTGTTTTAAATATGTTAAAAAATTGCCTTCAACACGCCCCCCAACAAGGGTGTGTTCTTGCTTGTGTAATTTTACATAACTACTTACATGGCTACTCCAAAATGATCTATCTTGTTCTGTTCTGCATAGCCTTAGACACGGTTGTGCTCATCACTATATCATGCTTTCAAATCTTGTAAAATTGATATTTTAGCTTCAAATTTCACGTAATTCTTTTATTAAATCATAAATTATATTTCAAAGCTCTGAAATCAAAGTAAAAAATGATTAAGTGTAATATCCATCCAAAATGTAAGAGATTCAAATAAATGGTTATTATAAATGTTACAAATAATAAGTATTTTATAACACTTATCAAGCTCTAGCATTTCCAATCGAAGTAGATGAAGTTTCTCTAGGAATAAGGCTATGATTTCGGCTAGCTTGCAACAAATCTTGCATCATTCTTTGTATTGCATTCACATTTCTAGCCAACTCCTTATAATCATGCTCTAAGGATACTAGCTGATGTTGTACTTCAATCATCTCACCTTATAGTCCTTCTAAACTGTTCTATACACCTTCTACTCTTGCCTCTATCCGTGCCATTTGTATAACTTCTCAGTTCATCACCAGGAACAAAGATAGTACACACTCTCTCCTTCATCAGAATATGTTTTTTCCCATAGACAGCACTAATTGAGAGAAACCAACACTAACAAAGGTTAGGGATTACTACACTATTAAGAGGAAGAAAGATAAAGAATAATACCTAAGCAAGTTGCTCAACGTAACTCTGGAAGTATGTTCGAAGTATCTCTTCAAAAAATCACTTCCCTTGTTAACTAACTTGAGATCTCTAGTTTATATGATGGACCCCTTGCTAGCTGGCAACACCTCCACTTGACATCTCTACACCACTAAACTACTACCTCATCACACACCTCACTTCTATTTACAATACAATACTTACAGCACAAAACACAATACACACATGACATAAACACAACGAATGATCCAAACACAACCAACTACGTATTTACAACACAATAGAACACTATACTATGCAATAAACTATTATACTACTTATTTAAATCTCTTTTTATAAACATGTAATATAGGAGCTCTAACACATGGTAACCTATTACCTATTACCTAAAGATACACAATTATTTTGAAGCCCAAAATGGGAAACAAGGCTTTAAAGGGGTCTTATCCCCTAGAATTTAATTGTTAGAAAAATGTGCACATTGTGTAATTTTTGTCACCATGTCATGCCAATGTTTTCTCCTTAGTAGTAGTTGCACATACACTACCATGGTGGAATAGGATTTATATCAAACACATTGATAGGTAAATTGAATTAGTTAGCAAAATAATGTGGATGGAGGGCTATTGACCTTTCCACAAATTTCTTCCATATGCTAGAGCTCTTTATGATAATACTGCAACGCATTGAGGTTTACTTTATAAGTAATTGTGGTCGTGGGAATAGACTGACTTCATTTTCATTGTTTGTAAATATTTTTTTGAGAAGCAATTTGCAACAAGTTTTCTTTCTAAGCCTTTTCATTCTTTTGTATTCTTTTGCAAGAATGTTCTTTAGTTCCTATTCTCCATTCACAAATAAAGCGGATGTTTTACATGTCTAATGATGGTGGCAATTCATTACATGAGGTGATCATCCACATGTTGCTTTTAGGATTTTCTATAGTTGCTTTAATGGTTGTTATTGTTGTTTTGGGAACATTTTGCTCTAGGTTTGTGCTACCTTTGTTAGTTTGTGATATAATGTTTTCTTTATTCCTTTTCTTTTTGTTTTCAGAACTTGATATAATTGTAGTAAGGGTGATTAAGGAAGCTAGATAATGAAAGAATACGTTGCAATTCAATATGCTGTTATTTAAGCATATAAATAGTATAATATTAAATGCTGGTGCATGCAACGGATTCAATTATAAGATGTTTTTAGTACTTTACAGGTTTTCCTTGCTATAAATCCAATTGTATTAGACCAGTTGAGCATTGTAGATTGCATTGTTTATGCTATGTGATCACTCTTTACTTCCATTTGCTGTTCCCTTGTAAGTTTATACCAATGTCTTCTTTATTAGGGTTTCCTATCTTATTTATGTTCTCTACTATTGAAGCTTTCACATATTTATTTTGGCAATGTTTTTTTCATGGTAACTTTTTTGGATATATATATATATATATATATTTAGGTTATAGTTTCTCTTTCTTGGTCCATTTAGTCTATCATGAATATTATGCTCTCTATAAAAAAGATTAATTGATTTTCTGGTAGCTTATGCCCTCACACAGTGTATGCCCCCAAGAAAAAGAAAAAAAATTATAGCCACCATCATTTTGGGAATGAGATACTTTTGATTAATCATCTATCTTATTTGCATCCAAACCTCACATTTTTCTTTTTTCCTTCCAATAACACTACAAGTTTTTATAAATTTAAAACTAGATTTCTTGAAAATTCTTAAACTTATATAGCCACATATGAGCTACATTTAGGATAACATGATATAGTTTTTCTTTATTTGGTTTTGAATCTTACAAGTATTTAGCATACATGTAATGCTTCATGGATGTTTTCTTTAACGCATACCATGACAATGCACAAATCTTCTTGATCAATAAATATAAAATCACACCACATTTAACAAGTATAAGCTTTTAGATTAGATTGTTGTGGAATTAAATTCAATAGTTATTTGATGCTTTTACATTAGTTTGTTGTAGCGCTAAACTTAACAAGTGTCAAGTGTGGAGGTACTAAGTGTTGAAATTGTGTGCACATTGCAGTCATTTCACCTCTGTTTATTAAGTGGTCTACTTGCTATGTTTTGACCAAAGTCCTAATCTATATGTGTCGGAGAGTGTTAAGTAATAATTCTAAAAGCCTAAACCATATATAAAGGCTTGAACTTTTACATTAGTTTATTGTTGAATTAATTTTAACAAGATGTTAGACAGAAGGTCTCGAGTGTGTACCCCTATACATGCATTCTATCTCAATTAAGTTAAGTAGTTCACTTGATGGGTTTTAATGGAAGTTCTATATCACAAGTGAAGGTGGGTGTTAAACTAATGAATTCAAAACCACACCAGATTTGTTGTTCTTTCTGACTTGAGTTAATGCTTCTCTTATATTATAGATGCAAGTCTTTTGGGAAATAAATCACTGCTTACTTAAACGATCATAATTTTTAGTAAATATTTGTGTTTGTTACATTTTGTGATGTTGCATGAACAGAAGAACCAAATAACAGCAATTACTGTAGTAAGATCACCCCATAATGCTGCATAACTAGAAGAACTAATAACAACTGCAAAGTTCTTACTGGGGTGACTAATTTTTCGGATCACTTATTGTTTTCCAGAATGTTTTAATTCCAATTGCACTCTAAATTGTTCACTTTTTGGATAATTCATTTAACTAAATAAATTTATTAATCTATACTAATAAAAGTGGAAAGAGATTTTGGTCTTTACACCTCCCAAACATTAATAATACATGAAGTTGCAAAACCTTGTTCTACTTTTAATTTCGTTTTCATTTTGATCTTTACAGTCAAATCCCATGCAACTCCAGTCACCATGTCCTCTTAGCAATTAGATAACAACTACTGCTTTGTTTCTTGCTTTTGTGTTTGCAAAAACATTCCACATTCCATGGCTTCAGATTAATTATCAGGAAAGCCAGTTAATGGAAGGATTTTATTACTGTTGTTTTGGATCATTTTCTAGGATAAACTAATAAAGTCTTATTTTTCATCACTTATGGTGTAATTGTGTTCGCCATAGCTTTATTCAATCAGGTGTGAGTGGTCACAGCTAAGATTACTTGCTATGCCTTGACATTTTGTAGTAGTTCCTTTGTCTGGCTACTACTTGGCACTGGGGAGATAATTTCCTCAAGGAAATGTCCAAAGGTATGCTTTTCAATCTCTTTGCTAATTACAGGACCAGGCATTAAGCAGTTGATGATATCTAAATGCTATTATGCTTATCTCATTTGCTATACATTGTGGTGGTTTCTCGTAGATTCTATTGTTGAATGGTTCTCATGATCGTGAGACAAGTGGTTTCTCGTAGATTCTATTGTTGAATGGTTCTCATGATCGTGAGACAAGTGGTTTCTCTGCTTTATCCTTTGTTACTACCATCACTGATGCTCTCAATCGTACCAATGGGGATAATAACGGTATAAAAAATCCTGTAAGTTTTCAGACGCAGTTACAATTTTACTTTATGCTTTTCCTTGTGTTAGTTGTGATACACCTTATAGTGATTTTTTTCCTGAGAACTCTAGCTAGTTTTCTATTCTTCTAAAATTTATAGAATGGAGAGAAGTTAGGATATATCAAAGTTGCTTGTAATTAATCGTGCTTGAACTTGTTTTACTAGTACAATCCAATGCATCAACGGTTTCTATTTGCTTAAGATTTCTATTATGAATTTTATGATGAATAATATTCTCAAGCAATGCAACATTTCAAAGAGAGAAGGAACTGGGGTACCATAATTAATTGTATGCCAATAGCTCTTTTTCCGATGTTGCTGTACTAATTTAGCTTCATAGAAACCCTGGTTGAATATGGGGAAGGGTTTTGGAAAAATTTAAAAGTCTAATGTTGTAATGTTTCTTGCAGCCAAACCAATACGTCAATACTCTCTTTGTCCATCTCTATCTTTAAAAGAATATGTTTTATAATATCAACCCGATTTTACGTCTACAAGGTATTCACATCCATATTACTATATATTGCCATGGTGGTATAATTTATTCTCCTATCTTTCTTTAGCCAGCGATTTCTTCTACAATGTGTCTAGAAAACAAGATGATGATGACTACATATATTCTTGGAGAACCTTATATGCCTCATCCGCTTTTGGCATAAAGTTAGTTCATCGTTGACTTAATTAAATATCAACGTTGCAGGTAATGGTTGATTCCATCCATGACCCGAAGGTTGGTATCGTATATGAACCGAAGTCGTTAATAAAAGCTCTTGGCGATTTGATAGGACGATTTGTGAGCAAGATGGCTTAGCTAAAACTTTCATCGGGTTTTAGCTTGCAAGTGATGTCCATTTGCTTATAAAATGGCAGTCATCTGCCAAACCCACAGTTACTAGAGCTTCTATTCTTAATGTGTCGAAGCTTGTCAACAAAGGATAAATTTATTGCTCTTCTGCAGAAGCTTATGTTTCAGCAGGTTGAAACATCCTCTACCGTGATATGAATATCTAATTATAAGATCAATATTGTTTGCAATTGGTGCGGATTTTCGGATCAATATTGTTTGTCAATTTTGGCATGCGAGGTTTTTGTTATCAGCCGGTAGTCCTGACTAAAATTACGGAGCATTATTTGATCTTTCTCCATCCTTCATCCTGTAAATATTGTTGACCGCTGTAGCTTGTCATGGACTTCGGGGATCCATGGGAGAGTTAGATCCAGGAGCAATATGTCCTAGAGTTCGGCTGTGGTTTGTCTTCTAGGCATCTCGTACGTGTTGACGCTCAACTGATAAAACAGTGAGAGAGAGAACCAGGCCGTGCTTAGCACGTAGATTAAAAAGCATGGTTTATCATGTTTCATAGTAATAATAAAAAGCATCGAGAAAAGCTTTTTCTTGTGGGGAGAATTGTACGTGTACAGGTATTTGGGGTTTGCAAGATCTGAAGTCTAAAGTCTAACTTGTTGGAAATAAAAATTCTAGAGACACAAACAAGAAGGTAGAGGAACCAAAAAAACTTCAATTCTTATTGCCGTTATTAAAAAAAAAAACCCTAAGGTAATAATCAATGTATACAAATAAGTTGTATACCTACAACTTAGGCACCAAATCTGGACAAACTTATCCATTATTATCAACTTGAGAAAAATAAGCTAACAAACTAGAAATCAAATCTAGACTTTGAATCATTCTTCAATACCCTCTCTCGATTCAAAGTCACATACCCTCATTAACATCCTAAAGTAACAAAACTTTTCTTTGGACAAAGTCTTTGTTAATGCATTAGCTACTTGTTCTTGAGTGCTGCAATACTTCAAGACTATTTCTTCTTTTACAACCAAATCATGGATGAAATGAAACCGTATGCCAATGTGCTTCGTTCTGCTATGAAAGGTTGGATTCATCATCATGCAAATTGTTGCTTTATTGTTACAAAATATCTCAGTGGATCCTTCTTGCTTTTGATGAAGATCAACTAGTATCCTTCTTAACCAGATGGCCTGACACGTTGCTGAAGTTGCAGCAATGTAATCTGCTTCTGAGGTTGAAAGTGCTATAGTGGCTTGTTTCTTTGAGCTCCAAGTGGTCACTCCTGAGTCTAAGGTAAATATATTTGCTGAAACACTAAGTCTATCATCTAATGAACTTGCGCAATCACTATCTAAAAAGCCACATAGTTTGAAATTTGAATTTTTTGAATACCAAATTCCATACTCCACTGTCCCAGCAATGTAGCGCAAGATCCTCTTAGCTGCACCATAATGAGTCTTTGATGGTTCCTGCATAAAGTGTGAAACAATACCAACAACAAGCATTATATCGGGCCGTGTATGTGTTAGATAAATTAATCCTCCAATCAAGCTTCGAAACCTCTTTGTGTCTGCTATTGCTGAACCATCTTTACGTTGCAATTTTTCATCCATGTTAATGCTGCAGGATTACATCTAAGCATGTTAAACTTATTAAGCAGATCTTTTGCATACTTCTTTTGCGCAATGAAAATCCCATTTTCTTCCTGATGAACTTCCAGACTAAGAAAATAATGCAGCATGCCCATGTTAGACATTTCGAACTCTGTCATCATTTGTTGCTTGAATTCATTCACAAGAGAGCTTGAGGAATTAGTATAAATGATATCATCAACATAAAGACAAACAATGATGAAATCACCATTACCTTTCTTCTTCACATACAATGTAGGTTCACTTTCACTTCTTATGTACCCCTTTTTTTTTTTTTTTTTTTCTGAAAATAGCCACCGATTTTGCTATACCAGGCTCGAGGCGCTTGCTTTAACCCATACAATGCCTTATTCAATTTGTATACTTTTGTTTCATTTCCTTTTATTACAAATCCTTCTAGTTGTGTCACATAAACTTCCTCTTGAAGATCTTCGTTTAAAAATGTTGACTTAACATCAAATTGAAAGACAGACCATTGCAATTGAGCTGCTAAGGCTAAGATGATTCACACGGTTTCAAAACGAGCTATCGGAGAGAAGGTTTCATCAAAGTCGATCCCCTGTTGTTGGGCAAACCCTTTAGCCACTAGCCATGCTTGGTACTTTTGAATGCTTCCATCTGCAATAACTTTTGTTTTGAACACCTATTTCAAGCTAATCACGTTCTTGTTATCTGGTAAGTCTACTATCTCCCATGTTTCATTCCTCTCGATAGCTTTAACTTCGTCCACCATTGCTTTTTGCCATTCTTCTTTTTCAACTGCTTCAAAGAAATTTATGGGATTTGAAACAGTAAGAGCAAATTGACATGATTCATATATGTCAGCTAAAGATTTATATTTCCTAGATGAAGTTGGTGTTCCATCTAAAGAGTCATTAGTTGAAGATCTCTGTTCGACGTTGCTGTAGTTAAGGTTGTCAAGCTTGATGATCCGGATGAGCTTCTAGGACATGATTCTTTAGTTTTTGCAATAATATCAACAGAAGTGGATTCCTTTTGTGACAGTTGTACTTCACTCCAATTCCAGCTTGCTTTTTCATCGAAGGTTACGTCTCTTCTAATTAGAATCTTTCCACTTAAAGGATTATACAATCTATATGCTTTTAATTGAGTGCAATAACCAACAAAAATACATTTTTCTAATTTTTCATCAAGCTTTTGATGAGCTTGAAAATTTATCAAAGCATATGCAACACACCCAGAAACTCGTAAATGACTTACTAATGGTTTCCTTTCATGCCAAGCTTCATAGGGAGTTTGATACATGATTGCTCGTGTAAGTGAAATGTTTAGTAAGTAAATTGATGTTGCTATAGCTTCTGCCTAGAATTGGTTCTCAAGTCCCTTTGCTTGCATCATACTCCTTGCCATTTCCATAATAGTCCTATTCTTCTGTTTAGCCACACCATTTCGCTCCAAGGTATAAGGAGTTGTTAGTTCTCTATGGATGCCATTTTTCTCACAATACAAATTGAACTCCTTAGATACAAACTCTCCTCGTTTATCCGTACGCAATGTTTGGATGTAGTAGCCACTTTGTTTTTCTACAAGAGCTTTAAACTTTTGAAACTTGTTGAAGGTTTCTAATTTGATAGTAAGAAAATACACCTAACTCATGCGACTGTAATCATCTGTGAACAATAAGAAATATCGACTTCCATCGAAGGATTTTGTTTGCATAGGTCTACATAAATTTGCATGAATCAAGCCTAAACATTGTCTAGCTCTCCAAGCCTTTCCACTAGGAAATGATTTTCTAGTTTGTTTACCATAGATACATCCTTCACATAAATCAATAGAACTGATTTTAGGTAATCCAATAACCATGTTTCTATCGCATAATAGTTTCAATCCTTTATTGTTCAAGTGTCCATACCTTAAGTGCCATAATCGTGACTCATCCATTGTTTTAGCAGCAAGGACAAAATTTTCCAATTGTGACATATCTAATGGAAACATCTTGTTTGGTGTCATATTAATACGAATTTTGATGCCTGTCATTCTATTACTAATGACATACACATCATCATCAAATAGAACATAATACCCACTAGCTAAAAGTTGTCCAACACTCAACAAATTATATCATAAATCAGGTAGGAAATGAACATCATGCAAATATTTGATTTTTCCACTACTAGTAGTAATTCCAACCGTACCTTTACCTTTAACCTGCATGTCTTTATTATTTCCAAGTTGAACTTTGATCTTCTGAGTTTCATCAAGCTCCTAGAACAAGGATCAGGTTCCTGTCATGTGATTTGAACAACCGCTATCCACAAATCACAAATCATTTGATTTTTGATAAAAATCAGAGAGGGTCATAAAGAGTTTGTTGTCTCCTTCATTTTCTTCAGCAACATTCATTTTTTGATCTTTATACCAGCAATCATTTGATGCATGCCCGTATTTCCAACAATGATGACAATGCTTAGTGACCATGTTCATGGTCTGATTTTTGTACCAGCAATTGCCTTGAACATGTCCATATCTTTTACAACGATATCATTAGACATTTCTTGTATTTTCTTGCTCATTGAAATATCTCTATCCTCTACCTCTACTATTCGCATAACCACGTCCATGAAAACCTCCCCTTCTTCCTCTTCCTCTACCTGCTGAATTAGCATTAGTTTCTAGCATTTGAAATGCCTTCTCTTCCTTTTCTTGCAACCTATTAATTCTATATTCATGGGCTTGAAGAGACCCCATCAATTCATCGACTGAAAGAGTGTTTAAATCCTTTGCTTCTTCTATAGCAGCTACTGCATGATCAAATTTAGATGTCAACTCCTCAGAATTTTCGCAACAGTTGTTGCATCTGAAATTTGCTCACCATAGGATCGCATCTGGCTAGCTATCGTCATTGTCCTTCACAAAAATTCAGTAATTAACTCATCATTCTTCATGCTCAATGTTTCAAAATCACGTCTTAATGTCTACAACTTGACCACCATTACTCTGCCATCACCTTTGAATTCTTTTTGCAGGATCATCCACGCTTCGTGTGATGTTGTTGCTACTGCAATACGTGAAAAAATTGTTTCATGACAACTTGTTGAATTATGAAAAGGGCTTTGGCATCTCTTTTCCTTGTTTCCTTCAGCCTTTCTTCAACTTCTAGATCAGGTTCTAGGATATCCACAAATCCATATTCGACTAGATCCCACAATTATTGAGATCTAAGCAATGTTTTCACCTTGATGCTCCACCATTCATATTTCTCACCATTAAAGACAAGTAAGAGTGGCTGCGAAGAGGAAAAGCCAGAGGAAAAAACAAGTGTTGCCATGCTGTTTTATCGCAGATCAATGATCGAGACTGGCTCCGATACCACAATTGTTGGAAATAAAAATTCGAGAGACACAAACAAGAAGGCAGAGGAACCAAAAAACTTCCATTCTTATTGTTGTTATTTCTTAAAAAAAAAACTAATATAATAATCAATTCTTATTGTTGTTATTTTTTAACTTGATCTTAAATTTCTTTTGAAATATGAAAATTTTGATAATTGATAAAATTGAATCTCTTTTATTAGATACATCTTTGGCTACTGCAGTAGCATTTAGGATTGGTCAAATGATCAATAAGATAAATATTATAAGATTGAGTATCGAGGAATCAAAGAATTAAAAAAAAAATATCTAATAAAAATAGATGATTTTTTTTTTAAATTCCCAAAGAAATCCCATATTTTACCTAAATCTTCTTTGATTAGAAAGTTACATTAGTAAGCTATGTACCATAGAGAATTACTATTATTACTATTTTATTAGTAAAACAAAGTTAAAATAATAGAAAAATTGAAAGCAATAATAATATAAACCCATACAAATCTTAAACAATTGATAAAAAACTCTCTTAAAGGACTTTAAAAATAAAGTTGAGAGTTTATGTTTAAGATACTGATATAACACTTAGAAACTCCAAAAATTACTCACCAATAAAGATGATCTAATAGGATTTATGCATGAGAGAGTTCAATCTTGTATTAAAGCTATTATTTATATACTATAAATTTATTGCTATACTAACTAGGTTTTTCACCCTAATTTATCTTGGGTTAGTCTATGTAAAATCATCCTAATTATGAAGCACGTGGATTTCAATTTGGGGATCGTAGGACCTTTTATGCTTGGATCCTTGCGTTAAATTGGTGCATTAGGATGACAAACACCCATCCTCGTTGGATTGGGGTTTCTATCAATTCACCATCAGTTTCACCATCGCGGTAAGCCTAGCCTACATGTAAGGCCCATTTGTTTCGGGAAAAACATTTTTTAAAACATTTTCCTTCTTTTGTTTTGTTTCTAGTATAAGTAAAACAACTTGGGCTTCTTAAAAACGAAAGTCGTCTTCTGGATTAGCCTCCACAACTTTTTAAATACTAGAGAAGTAATTTTTATACACACAATTAAACACATGAAAAATACGTCATTTTTAGAAAAATATTTTTCATTAACAAATGATTTTCTCTGAAACAAACAGTAGTTACGTTTTGCAAAAGTTAGCATATACACGTATAATAGATTATCTCTTATTGCTGATGGCTAAGGCTATGATAATGAAACTTGTAGCTGTTATCATTCCTAGCTGGATCAATTGGTAAATAACCAATCCTGCTAGACCAGTTTCGGTTAAATTGAACTATCATTTTGGTTTAAAAAAATATTCGTGAACGATGTAAAATGCATAGAATTTTTCAAGAAGTACGAAAATAAGTATACTCTTTTGGAATGTAAAACACTCAAAATACGTTATAAGCCATTTTCGTAATTAAGAGGAACATAATTTAGGCAGATTTGGTATGGTTTTATCTTTTGTTAGCACAAGTAATAAATCCACCTAAATAAAATTATCGAGTCCACTATAAAAACGCAACCTGTAAAATATGTTGAAAATTATGGATAGGATGGAGCTTACTGATTTTAAACGAGCACGATTGTATTTTCTTCATTAAGTTAAATGACAATGAAAGACTTTATGCAGGTATATTTATTAATGCTCTTGACTTGTATCCAGTATTAAATGATACTGCATCCAAATCTTATGAACGGTAGGATGCTGAGTTCCGTTTCCATTTTGAATTCTTCAAAGAACTGTCAAAGGGGGAATAACTTGAAAAAAAAATTGAATTGAATTGAAGATAAGGGGTAGATCGATCTATTTGCAAGTAAACCTGTAATGGATATGAGATTTTTGGAAGATGGAATTCGAATTCAAACGAATAAGTTCGGCTACAAGATCACAAAAAATGGATATATTCCAGATTTTCGAAGACTAGCATGATTTGCACGTTAGAAGAAGAAGATTAAAAAAACGCATCATTATGGCATTCGAAAACATGAAAACAATAGAAGAACAACAAACAAAAGCAAACAGATATTGCCTATGCTAATAGCTTATTACTCTTCATTAAAAGTAGCACTTCGGTTCATTCTGAACTAAACACTTCATACATTTGTGTAGTTTGCTTAGGACCAGAGGGTGAGATAGAACAAAATGAAAGCTATAAGCTTGAAGCTTGTATAATTTATACTCTCTCAAACAGTGGAATACATGGTATGTATAATTGAATCTCCAGCGAGGATCTAAATGAGTGGACAGACTCATAAGAATGAGTTACTACAAATTCCAACTGTTACACGTCTAAATCGTCTCTCTTTTACTCTCACATATTTTTGTTTTTTATACTTTTGCTACACAAACTCTAATATATTAGATTAACCTTTGCATTCGTATAAAATAATTAAGATGGATAATATTCATGAAAGGTTAAAATTATTTAGAGACAATCAATTCACCCCCTTTTTTTATTGTTTTGTTAGGACTAACAATTATTATTTTTCACAAAATATATAGGAACGGTCTGAAAATATTCACTTTATTCACTACTAAGAATTGCAATGCATATAATATCAAGTAAATAATGAAATAGTTATTTCATATATTAGATACTCAGAATTAAAAAATTTTTCAAAATATTTGTCACTGGGTCAAAGATTGGCGATTGATTTTACCTTGAGTTATATTGTTAATGCATATATTCGCCGGCTGCTTACGTTCTTTGGCTTCTTAAGCTAGAGATGGAAGCATCTAAGAGGACATGAGCAGCCATTTGGTATAACTTTCAACTTATCTTCTACACAGTGATTATTTATTTTATTTTTATTAATTGCCATGGTAAATCTTCAAGGAAGAGGAAACCAATAAAAATTGTTTATTCATATCATATATACATCATTTGCTTTCACTAACCAAATACGTCTATATCCACATACACCTAGCATTCCTAAATTGGGCGGATATTAGAAAGACCTTATAATATAATTGGCATGAATATTGTTTACTTTATGGTGTAATGTAAAATTGCGAAAAAATAAACTTGATTAATGATAAGAAATTCATTTTTTAATAAATCGTTTAAATTATTAAGAAGAATCCATAAGATGTGATGTAAAGTTTTATTAACATATCTATCACTAAGTAACTATTGTTTTATGGTTCCATTAGATGGTCCATATAGTCAATCATCTTGTTATTGTTAAAATTCTGTTCAATACTAACTAAATTTTCATAAAAATCAATAGTTAAGCAACTTCCCATTGGGAGTATTCACAAGTAAGAATTCAAACACTTCTCACATTTCCAATGTGATTAAAAATGGTGTATAAGCAAATTATATACTTTGATTGTCGTCGTAGTCAACTTTATCAATAATTATTATATGCAAACGATTAGTAAATCCTTTACCACAACACGGTTACTATATCACAAGCCGTTTTGTTCAAACGTAAATAAAGTAATTCCCAACTAAGTAATGGAGAAGATGATAATCACAATGTGGCATTCATTTATATATATTACTTATTTATTTAAGCATTAAATTTGCTAGTGGGAAATGGAATGGGTCCAAAAATGAAATTCGCATTCCGTTCTATAAAATTTCATAGAACAGTTCATTATCGACAGCTATAAAAAATATGGAAACGACGGAAGATGAGTCACACTACCAATCCCTATTCATGAACCCCACCTAACCACCACCATCCTTTTTATTAGTGCCATTCCAAGAGCGGCTCTCTAGTGCATCAATATTAATTTATCCCTCCGCAAGCCATCTTCGTGGTTGGATTGCCAACGCGGTCGTCGAATTGGTGAGTGTGATTGTGGCTAAGGAGTGTTGCAGCAGCGAGTAGTTGATTGCCTAAGCGGTGGCAGTAAACTGAAGCATAATAATATAATTTTGTGAAATAGGGAGGAATCCTCATATGACAATACCAAGGAATCGCATCAACCAAACATCGGGCTAAATAGGGTGGAAAATAAGTGTAAATGATCTAAATCTACTTGCGATTACTAATAGCCCTCACTATAGTCGCCTACCACTAGTACCTATTGTTAAAATTATTAAAATCTATAAATTCTTGAGATTATTGTGACACTATTTGATAATTGCTAAACTTCATTTGATTGTCAACACTGTCTAAGATGGAAAAACTTTATTTAACAAAATCAAAACACACCGTTAGATGGATGGAGAACTCTTTTACATAAAACACGAAATAAATTAAATAAATAGCCCAGAGTTCTAAATACCACACTTGAACGATTTATAAATGTTAATATTAGAAAATTCTTCCTCCAATATGATTCCAATTAGTCAATCTTTTATGTTAGTACCTAATTACATTATTCTTTTGATTCATAATCAAATTTGGCTTTTATCAATTGGTGAAATGGTAATTATGTCAAGGAAACCCTCAAATTAGGTGAGGGATCAATAAAAAATAACTATTTCTATATATTTATATAAAAGATCAATTTGTCATCGTATTGGAGGAAGATTTTTTCCGGTTTTGACATTTTTAAAAGGGTTTAAGCATTGTATTTTAGAAACTTGAGAGTTGATTAGTAATAATTTTGATAGTTTTGAGGGAGGTGATGTTGTAATTTATCCAATTCTATACATTCTATGATAGTTGCTAGTTGAAAAAGATCAAGTTAGTGCTAATAGTAATACTTAGTAGGGATGGGCGTGATTTGGATTAGTATGGTTCATCCTTTGATTCAATTTGAACCTAATATTATGGTTTAGTTCTTTTTTTATTTTGAACATATTCTTATGGTTCGGTTCATAAGTCTTTTGAACCTAAAAAAAATGGTTTTGGTTTGGTTTGGTTCACGGTTCAAACTAAGAATCTCGAAATGTTTAGGAAAAATATTAGAGGATGTGACATCTTTCATATCCAACAAAATCCACAAGGGCACCACACATTGGAAACATCTATTAAGTTATATTATGATTTAGCTGGTATTTCAAAAATTAGATAACATCAAAATCAACAAGAGAAATATATAAAAGAATCATTTTTCACTTATCGCTAAAGTACACGAAATGCAAGTAAACGACACATTCTTATTTAGAAGTAAAAGCACTAAGATGTTGACAAAACAAATTCATATTATTTGGAGAAGGGTACCATCATCATAACATTTTCACAATCATCATAATGATCACTGTAACTTTTTCTTTTTTCTTTTGCTTGTAACTTTTGAAGGTTTAGTTTAGAATGGTTTAATTTGATTTGAAATTTTTTTAAACTTAAAAAAGATAACTTGATTTAGTTTATAATTTTTTCGAGCCTAATTTATGGTTTGGTTCTACTTGGTCCTAATACTAAGTTGGAGGGAGAGCACCAACCACAATTGGCCATGGTTTTCTTCAAAAATAATGTCTATGTTTTTTTTTTTCTTTAAACGATCACAACTAAATCAATTTTCTTAAAGAATTCGTTCTAATTAATTAATTTTTTTCTTTTATTAAAGTTTGGAAGATTTTACTTAACCAGTACTGTCCAGTGGGATCAATTCTATTGAGTCTCACTTCCGAAGCTCCTAGAGTTACAAATTTTAACAATTTTTTCTTTTCTCTCTTCTTAATGCTTATACTTCAGTATTTCGAATTTAAATAGCTAGATTTTTAATTTCAGCACACTTAGAACATGTTGATCATTGAAAACGTGGTCATTGATTGGCATAAAGTGATTCCTGTGATGCCCCCAACCCAATAGGATAATTATAATAGGCGAAAAGATTCCTACAAGGCAACTGTGGTAGAACCGTAGCGCCCTGCAATGCACTCTCTCTTCCCCCCCACCTTCCCCTTTTTTTTTTGGTCAAAGTATATATTTATATTATTATTCACAATTTTAGATAATGAAAATTCTCTGAATCAATTGAAGTTACGTCATCACTCGTGACTAATGAAATCTTTATCCTAGATTTGGATATAAAATAATATTGCAGATGATCAACTAAGTATATAATACTTCCATATGAAGCAAGTCGTGCACGAAAAAAGTGCCTATATAAAGCATGCAGTAAAAACCATTAGTCATGTTCTGTGTTATAGCAAAACCATATACTTATTGAAAAACAAAATGGAGAGTGGAATGTCAAAAAATTGGAGACTATTGAGTGGTGAAAATAATTGGGAAAATTTATTAGAACCACTTGATATCGATCTTCGGAGATTCATAATTCACTATGGAGAAATGGCTCAAGCTACTTATGATGCTTTTAATTCAGAAAAACTCTCTAGGAATGCAGGAAGTTGTCGATATTTCAAGAAAAATTTCTTCTCTAGGGTTGGGCTAGAGAAAGGCAACCCATACAAATACATGGTGACAAAGTATTTGTATGCAACATCTTCAGCTCAAGCACCCTTTTCCCTCTTCGTAGGATCACTCTCCAGAGAGGATTGGAGCAAGGAATCGAACTGGATCGGATACGTCGCGGTCGCGACGGACGAAGGGAAGGTTGCATTAGGGAGGAGGGATATTGTCATCGCGTGGAGGGGAACGGAAAGACCGCTGGAGTGGGTTATTGATCTTGAATTTAACTTGGTATCGGCTGCAACTATACTAGGTGGAACCAGTGATGCCAAGGTTCACCAAGGGTGGTATTCAGTTTACACGTCTAATGATTCACGTTCACCATTCAATAAATCTAGTGTTAGATGTCAGGTGCGTATGTGCTTTTAAAATGGGAATTATATATTAAACGGACCCCCCTCCCAAATGATCCTGGGGCGGGATAAATTTCGATCATCTCGGTATCCAGAGTTAATGGGAAGACAAGATGCAAGGCATTTTTATAAAAACATAGAAATATCCCTTTCCCACGTGATTTCCTATGCGCACCATATAGTTTATCCATTGGAAATATATCAAAAGGTTATAATTAGTTAAGTAGGAAATTGGTTCTTTTCATCTTCTTCTCATTTGCATACACTTCAGCCAGACCACCTTCAGTTTACCCAATCATTTCCCTCTATTTTCACTTACCTGTTTATTGCTCAACATTAAACTGGCAATACTTTAAATGGTATTATAAGGGTCTTGTGCTAATCCTAAAATCCGATGAATCCTGTATTGTTAGGTAGGTTTTAGGTAGATATTAGCTTCATAGAATAGGTTTTGGTTTCTCATTTTTTAGAGTTGACACTAAAATAGTAAAATGTGGGATATGACTTTACATCGTTCTCAAAATTGGCTTAAAACTTATACTTAGTATTATACTACGGACTTCAAGTTCTAGGTGTACCTTGTATTAATTACTTAATAAATGCAGAAAATCATAAACTTGACCTATACAATTTCACTAATAATTTAGTTTGATAAATATGATGGACCAACAATATCTTACAATCCATTGTTTTAGGTCAATCACCCGATCATATAACAAACTTTACGTCAAATCTTCCATTTAAGTCATTATTGTGGTTTATATTAATTGCAATATGTTATCCTTTTTTGTTTTCGTTGGAATTTATTATATTTGTATTTGTTATAATTTATATATATTTTACAAACATGATTGAACTAATAATTAATGTATTAAATTAAAGAACCTTTGAATTTATCACATTTTCCATAAAGTACACTTGAACAATAGATTTTACAAAGTATTTGTTTAAAGTTGATTCCAAAAATCACATGGTAGTATGTTTCGATTTTAAATTTTTAGAATTGTATCCATAGGATAGAGATAACATAAGTATCTTTTTCTTTAAGTAATGATATCGGCCCATTCCTAGTAGATGGCATTCTAGATCAATCTTTGTATATCATTCATGTTATGATAATTACTATAAAAGAATTTTTGTGTTTTAAAATTAATGTCGAGTACATATTGGATAATATTAGAATCCATTCTTGGTTTCATTTACTGATTAACGAAACACACAAAACAAGATAATAGAAATTTAAAAGTACAGGGGGCGCATTACATAGATTTTCTTTCCGAGAACTTCAGAACAAAAATAAAAATCATAAGCAAGGCTACAATAAATCCATAAGTACAACAACGCATATATAGCAATATCTCCAAAATCGAGCTCTCTAGAATTTGTCGCAGTTATTTAGCTTTTCCCAAAGTAATATAACAATATATTTAGAGTTTAAAAGCTAAATTCCGATGTTTATTGATTAGTTCCTTCGGTTGGCTAGTCTCGCAGCAATCCCATGAAAATTCCACACATACACCAATCGATATTGTTTCAAAGTTTGTGATAATGTTTCTTCAATACATATGTACTCTATGCCTCATTTGGGATTTATTGCTGGACTTCATAAAGAAATAGCTAAATTACTTGAAATATATGTCCCATGATCTCACCACCTTGCAGGTTCTTCAAGAAATAAAGAGGTTAGTCGATCTGTACAAACAAGAGGAGATCAGCATCACAGTAACTGGCCATAGTTTGGGTGCAGCAATAGCGACTCTAAATGCAATCGACATTGTCGCAAATGGACACCATAAGCCTAAGGATCAACCACAAAAGGGTTGTCCAGTCACTGCTATTGTTTTTGCCAGTCCTAGGGTTGGAGATTCAAGCTTCAGAAGGTTGTTCTCAACCTACTCCGATCTTCGCGCATTAAGAATTCATAATGACCTTGATGTTGTTCCAAAGTATCCCTTAATTGGGTACTCGGAAGTTGGAAAGGAGCTTTCAATCGATTCGCGAAAATCTCATTACTTAAAGAGCCCTGGAGACGTATCAAGTTGGCATAAACTTGAGGTCTACTTGCATGTGGTTGCAGGGACACAAGGATCAAATGTAGGGTTCAAGCTAGAGCTTAATCGTGATATTTCTCTAGTAAATAAATCGTCAGATGCTCTAAAAGATGAGCATTTGGTTCCAGTATCTTGGTGGTGTGAGAAGAACAAAGGAATGGCTCAACAGATGGATGGTTCTTGGAGGTTGATGGATCATGAGACGGATGACTCTGAGTAATATTATCAAAGCAATGTATATATGTAGTTGTGAATAATGATGTGTGCTTTACTGTAAAATTAATTTGAGTTAGTAAATAATGCAATATATGTACATATAAAGGAATAAGAAAAGCTATTGAATAAATCCTACAACATACAATATGTATCTGATTTCCATGTTATTCGTGGAACTTCATGAAAAGTGGAAGTATATTATGATACTCCTTTTTCTGTTCATAATATCTCGATTCCGTAGCATCATTATTGTCACTTTGAAAGGGCTAGCAATGGACTAGCTGGTCAGTGGTAGTTGATTTTTTCATGCAATGGAGCAATTGGCCTAAATAGGTGTAAGAATCATATTGTAGATGTCATGTTGGATTAAGTTCTCCAGTTAAGCTAAGAACTATGGTAACAAAAAAAAAAAAAAAAGGGTGATAAAGAAATGAAGAATGTAATATGCTTTAATATTTTCTAGAGAGTGCAAGATAATGGGATATCATTGGTTAAGGTAGGGGGAGAATATCATGGGCTCAGCTCTAAGCCCATATTCCCTTTTTGTATTTGTAACATTGAAGCCTATTTTAGGTATAGTCCATGACCAAGGTTTGATCCATTATTAGGAATGTTGTGAAAGTGTTTGGATATCTTGGTTGGTAAGGGTAGTTGGTCAAGTTTGGTAGATTTGTATCATATCAAAGTAATTTAAGTCATCTATTGATGGGGTTTTCTTGTATATAAAAGAGTGTTACACTCATTTGTAAACTATATAGAATTATAAACACATTTCTTACTCTGAGTGTTTATCTTTTCTTAAGACTTTTCTTTGGTAAGCGTGTTCTAGTATATTCTAGATATGTATGTTGACTTAGCCTTTTTACAATGGGTAAATGTGCTTGTGTCTAGATTATATGTTGAGTTTGAAGAATACTATATTTTGTTAAGTTCAATATTATTACTTAGGGATTTTTATAGAGTCGGCACAATATATCTTGGAACTTAATCTCTATATAGTATAGATTCTAGGTTGGACATTAATATAAAAGATGTTGTAACCTGCAGCCTTATCCTTTGGGACATAATTGGAAATGGCACCTATCTTGTGATCTTAAGTATCCACTTGGAGCTTATACAACCACACATGACAAAGTAAGCTTTAGGTTTTGATAAAGATACCCATTTACCCTTAATGCCCTAGATGTTCCATGTAGGCAATTTTGTCATTATTTAGATGTCATTTATGTAATGTTAGGGTAAATAAGGTTTTATTTTATTTTATTTTATTTTAGTTTTGTTGTAAGGCATTTTAGTGCATAGAAATAAGGCAAGACAAGATTTTTATTCTCAAAGGAGCAAAATACACAAGCAATAACCTTTATGTCAATGCTTGGAATGAACAATGATTTAAAGAATAGATCAATAAGATATTAAGATTACTTAAATATTAATGGAAACCCTAGCTTAAAACCCATACCATAGATTTGCAACTTACCTTAAAACCTAATCAAACCCTACTTAGGTGTATAGAGCTACTATACAAACTTTACTTTTCTCTATGTTGTCACCCCATGCAATTGACCCTCTTAGCCGGTGTACACAGTCACCCCATTGAAGCCCCTTGTTGCTACCTACCTATGCTACTTAAACCATAATGAAACCAAGTCAAGCCTAGGTCGTGTTGGCCACATTATGCCTAGGTTATGCGATTTAACCCATAGGTTTAGTCTCGGCCTTGGTGTGACCAAAACCCATACAACCAACATATACTACCTAGATCTACTCATATGCTAAATTGCATGTCTTGTGTTTGGTCAAGCTGAAAAAAGAGAGTAGCTTATTTAGTTTTTCATATAAAAGAATTAGAGTGTATATGAGCCTTCTCACAACATGGATTTGGTTAATGTTCTGTTTTCTAGGTGAGAGATGTATTTCATAAATTGATAATTTATCTTTTTACAATGCGTTTAGTTGGTAGAATCAAATAAGATAAGAATATAATTGCAATTATCAAAAAATAGAATAGAGAAGTAATAGTTATTATTTTGTTTAGCTACACTTAAAATACTATTAATAATTAATTACGGATATATCGAAAAGTACCGGTATACCCATGTTATAAGCTATGACTTTACTAGTTGGCTAGTCTCATGGATAAAATATGAAAATATGGTAAAAAAAAAAAAAAAACCTAAAGAAAAACTATATCTTTGATTTTGAGATGGAATTAGAATTCCATAGATTAGTTATCTTGTTAACCAAATGTAGTAATGACTTTGTAAAAGAGAAATAACTATTTTATTACACCTTTACAAAGTCAACCAAACATATTGTGTCTTATTTTGTAAAGCGTTGATCTTGTATTGATGCCAAAAAGTTAAAGAAAAAGAAAAGAAAAGAAAGAAAGAAGAAAAAATGAGTCAAGTAAGCATTTCACTGTGAAGGAGTTTCTTTATGAGGGTCGTTTATGATCGACTAATAAGAGATTACATTGTTTCTCTTTTGTATTACAGTTTCTCTTTCCCTTAACTCAATTAGTTTTTATTTTGTCTAATTACCATTCCATTGTTTCATCGCACTTCAACACAACATTACTCATAAGCAGTACCTCATATATTTGTTTAACGTAGCTTATAAGAAGAAGTTGATTCTTGATGTGATTTAACAACTTTGTTTTTTGAGCAATTGGTATAAATTAAAAGAAGTCTCTTAGCTCTAATGATCTATTAGTGTTTTTTTAGGTAGAGTTGGCAATTTTGCATCTAATTAATCTACTAATCCAGACATGACATGACACAATTGTTAAATTTTTTTTTTTTGCAAAACTTAACATAATTGATAAATGGATTAAACCTGCTAACCTAGTTTATAAATATATCCAAGTTCAAGTCCAACAGTTAGATCCATTTATAGACTTATCGATCTAGTTAGGCTTTAAACAATTCTTTTAAGTCTAGTTTCTAATGTAACTTTGTTGGAGATCTCATATCTTTGATAATTGGATGTCCTTTTTATATTTATTTTAATTGTATACATTTACAAATGTTGTTTCAAAGTGGAAATTTAAACGCATCCACTTTGCTTGTCGAATCACATAGTTTTGTCTTATACAATGATTTATTTTCTTATTCAATGAGTTTCATTTTTTGTTTTAACTTTCATAGTATACAAGTTACATTTTAAGGCATATTATGTTTAAAATATACCTATTAGAAGGTCCATTTATCTTCCATAATTTTATATGACCATTTCTTTTAATTAGTTTATATAGCATGGTCCTACTTCCTTATATATTCATAGAACTTTAGTCTTGAATTGTTCAAACTTATCCTATGCATATTAACTTACATATGTTTGATGTACAGAATGATTTAAACATTTTACATGCTCTTTAGGTTCAAAAATACATTCATATATTCGTTAAACTTTGATGATATGAAAATACTAGAAAAAGATGATGAAATTGTAAATCAATAATCTTTTTAACATCCTTCTTTCTTCTTTTATATATATATATATTAATATTTTTCAATGAAAATTTTGTAAGTTTCTCCTAAAGAACTGATAGAATTAATGATGTTGATATTAGCAACTATATACAATAATTAGGCTAAGATTAAATGTAATACAATGACATGATGTGGTAAATAGATTATTTATTTTGTTATATTTAATTAAAGTTAACCTTGGTCATGACTTTTTTGCACCGTAATTTCTTATGTTTAAGATCGAAGTAGTCTTTTGTAGACTTTTATTTTGTGATAATTTTTGTTCATTTGTAATGTTTTTAATAGATTTGTTAATTGTACTAGGATATATATATATATTTTTTAATTAATAAACATGTTTAACCCATATACGAAACATATTTAATAAAAGGGTTTAGTTATATGTTTAGGTTTTAAAATAGGATCCATAAATTAGTTATATTACAGTTTAAGGTTTATCAAAATTGAACTCATTTAGACTTAAATATATGATACGACCTATTAGTATTAGTTTCTAACCCTAGTTTTAGGGTTTTATTCTTTAGATCTATAAAGTATTTATCTTAATTGTTAACGTTTGATGCATTTGCATGGATTTTTGTATTTTTGTATTTATTTATATATTGAGCAAAGATTTGTTTTTGGAATTACACTATCTAACATGTAATTTTTAAATGAAAAATATAAAAAATGTAGTTATGTAATAGAGATGGAGATAGCTATGTGGTAACTACACTTCTATAGAAACGATCACATGGAGACATATTGTCAATATTACTAGCAAGGGAAAGCGATATTTTTAATCATTTGTATAGATATTCATTATGTTGAGGCACATGTATCATTTGTGTGTTTTTCTCTAATAAAAAAAAATGTATTTTTCCTTTTTTAATCGTTTGAAATATTGATTCACATACATCTATTTTTATTATATTTGAGAGCTTATTAACATCTTTTCATTATGGAGGACAGATAGGGAATTAAAAGAAAAGGAGTCAATTTTAAGATAGCTCAACAACTTGATCTAATAGTTGATAAAACTAAATCATGTTTTGTCTGATCAGGTGTAGATTTTTCCACGTAAGATTGGGATGAACAACATGTGCACGGCCATCGAACTTTTTAATAAGTAATTTTAGCTTTATTGAGGAAAGTTGACGACACGGTGTCATGGTGGAGTTGGTTATTTCATATTAAACTCTTATATGCATTATAGAGGACGTTGCACCTGTACTATTGATGCTAAAAAAAGATCTTACTAGTAAATTCCATATTGTCTTTTATTTATTTGATGGATAATATTCATTTATTGGATTAAAACCATTACAACTAGTATTAGGCCAATGCTGTTACCTTTCATTATCACGTACTGTTACAATTTACTAGTATTCATAATGTCTTGAAACAATTACGATGACATTTGACAATTGAAATTTTTTTAATGTAACTAATACGAAAAAAAAGTTTGTAAATTGTTTTCCACCAAATCAAACACACCCTAGGTTTTATTTTGTTAGAAATATTTTGATTTATAAGAACGAAACTAATATAGTAAATAGGACATCAATAAATAAACCAATTGTATTTGTAATCACTATTGTACACATTTTAGCTAATGGCACCTTTTTTGGCCAATGTAAGTGATGGCATTATAAGTGTAAAACTATTATTGTTATTGGAGCTTCTAATGGAATCAAAGGACGGCCCATCAATTTATGTTACAAAGATTAATTATGTCATATCTCTACTATCTAACTATAATGAAGGAATCCACTTAAATAATATAATTTTTAAAAATGAATCACAAAATAGGATACTCAAGGAAGATAATACAAAAATCGGTAGTAAAGACATATTCAATACACAATGTAAATAATTTCTACAAATGCATCCCCCACCATTTAATAATTTTATTAACCCAACCCCTCTTCCATCTAATAATTTCACTTGCATACATAAAAGGATCTCTACCATAAAAATAGTTTGTCCACAGACCATAGCACACTCCTTTATACAGAGAAACATTACTAATTTCACACAGAAGAGTTCACGCAAAACACTACTCCGTTAAACACAGCAATAGAATTCCTTACGCAAGTTAGAAGCTGAAGAAAAGCTCGTAGATCTAGAAGAGTCATCGGCTCATTTCACCAAAATCGCTAGGATCTTTCTGTCTCTTCAACAAAAAGCTTGATTAAGGTACATTTGGGTACATATTTTCTTCAGTAACTAAAGATTTTTCCTCATTGTGTTAGTTTTCATTATTCTAGAATACCTTAGAGTATTTGAGTTGTGATTACTTGTGGTGTTTTGTTTTGTTTTGTTTTGTTTTTTTCAAATATTGGTACTTATTGTTAGTTTGTAGTATGTTAGACATAATTTATGTGAATTTTATAGCACATAACATGAGGTAATTAGTTTTTCTATTATTTTGTAAAATGTTTGCACACAATATGTGTTTGAGAAAATATTTTAGAGAAGTTTACATAGGAAGAAGATGAATAATGTGTCACTCAAAATTTTCGTCTCATTGTATTAATTTTATCTTTATAGAAAACCTTAGAATATTAATATTGTGATAGTTTGTAGTGAGTTTTTCCTTAAATATTGATACTTTTGTTAGTTTGTAGTGTATTAGTTTATTCTATTTAATGATTGTACACTTGATTGTTTGCAAAATGAGTTTTTTTTTTTTATAATGATATATTTTAAATAAAAGTTAAAGTTTTTTAAAATTTAAAATTTTGTTTATACTTTATTTTTTTTTTAAATTTTTTTTATTAAATAATTATTTAAAAAATATCTATTTATGAAAAAGAATGTAAAATTAATTTATTTTAAATAAAAAAATTAAATTTAAATTAAATATTTAAAAAAAATCAATTTAATTTCTTTTACAAAATTAAGAAAATTTCTAATTTTTTAAAATTAATATTTAAAAAATTTTACTTATTAAGTTTTTTAATAAATTATTTTTCTATTCTTTTGATGTAAACTTTTAATTTTCTTAAAAAATCTAAAAAAAATCATATATTCAAATTTTTATTTTTCATTTATATTGAAAGAAGATGAATATTGTGATATAGTATGAACATTAAGCAACCGTTATTAACGGTTATTGTAAATTAGCTGATTATTTATTTATATTACAAATATGATAAGACTAGGTAATTATGTGAAACTTTTTATATATGCATTTGGAAATATTGTAAGTGGCAACTAAGGGTCAGAATATGATAAAAATACGATTAAGAAGTTGAAAATGAAGAAAAATGTGAACTATACCAAATTCTTATATAGAATATGTCAGAGTGTTGGAATCAGTGCAAGTGTAGTGGGGGTGGAGATAATACATAAGCATTCTATTTTTATGGGAGCAATGCATCTTATGTGTTGATAGAAATTAGAGACGATGATGATGTAGAAAATCTAATTGAAATGGTTGAATCCTTTAGAGAGCATGGTATACAACAGTTGTATGTTAAGATATCTGAAAAATTGGAAGGTCCCTCAATAACAAACATTACAAGAAAATAGGTATACACATTCACCACTAGATAGGGAAGAGATGATGATCGAGCCACCGGTGTTTGAAGTATATGATCAAACCCCTATGGAAAAGGCCCCTTGCAATGATGAAGCTAAAATAGACATAGTAGCTACTCCAAATTAGCAATGACTAGCTACACTTGATCTTTATATGGTGTGTGTAGGGGTAGAAACTATAACGGACACATAAATGGGAATGGGTGTTGAGAATGAAAGTTTTGATGGCGATGGAAATTCTTGAGAGTAGGAGGAGGGAAATGTAAATGTAGGAGATGATATAGCTATAGGCGATTATCTAATTGCATTAATGCACTCCACACAAGCAATGGATCAGTCGATGCAAGCTGAGTCAACTTATATGGTAGTTCAAGATCTTGTTCCCTTTTACAATACTAGTGGTGATGATGGTTACATATATTTCGAGCAAGAATATTGCACAATGTGTAGTAACTTGAGTAGTAATGAGGAATTCAATAAGGGCATGAGATTCAATACAAGGTAGATGTTATTCAAGCCGTTAAGGCATACCATGTGAAGAACCACTATGACTTCAACATTGATGAATCTAATAAGTTGCTTTGATTGGTTTATTAGTGAAAAAAGGAGGATGGTTGTAAGTGGAGGCTTCAAGTCTATAAGAAGAAGTTAAAGGGGCTATTTATTGTTACTAGATTTGAAAGTCTACACACATGCATCAATCTAATGATAAGTTAGGATCACCTATGGATTGTAATCTTCTTGCAAGTTGATTTGTGAATCTTATTTAAGATAATCTTGATATGAAGGTTGTTGTGCTCACTTCTTTTATTGAATAGGAATTTGGTTATAGCATATTCAGGAGAAGGGATTAGCAGGGCAAGAAAAGGACAATTGAGAATGTATATTGGAATTGGGAAAAATCTTATAATGAGCTTCCTAAGCTACTTAATGCAATAAAAAATACTAATCCTAAAACACGAGTTGATTAGGGGTAGAAAAGATCGAATACCCTTGGGTGTCCATCCTTAAGTGGGTTTTCTAGGCATTCGGGTCTTATGTGGCAATATTCAAATTCCTTACACCCATTGTTACTATTGAAGGCACTTTTCTGTATGGCAAGTATAGTCACATGTTATTGATTGCTTGTTACGTTGATGGAAATAACTACATGCTTCCGTTGGAATTTACCTTCGTGGATGAGGAGTCAACAGAAACATGAGACTAGTTTTTAAGAAAATTGAAACGACATGTCATTGGTGATCATGAAAGTCATGAAACCACTTATCTTATTTCAAAAAGACATCTCGACATCAAGTTAGTAGTCAATGAGGCTTCTAATGGATGGCAACCTCTCTTTGCAGTATAGAGGTTCTGTATATGGCACATTGTGAGCAACTTCAACTAGGTTTACAAAAATATACAATGTAAGAAATTGGTTACTTACATAAGGATGCAAGTACAAGTTCGAAAGCTAAACTATTTCATAGAGCAAATGTGGATAATTAATCCCGATGCCCTATCATGGTTTGATGACATGTTGATAGAGAGGTGGACGCTGGCCCATGACAGTTATTACTACTTTAGGTACATGACATTGAATATCGTTGAAAGCTACAATTTAGTATTAAAAGGAGCTTGGGGGGTATATGATGTGCCTTGATTCCAAATCACAAGCACACAATTACAATTGAAGAATCAATTAAACAAAAACCTACAATATGGCATAATTCCAAGTGCCTCAAAAGATGATGTGCTCTGATACCAAAAAGTGATGTGCTTCAAATGATCAAATTCAAGCACATGAAACCAATTGAAGAACCACTTCAACAAATCCCAAAAATAGCATGAAGAACAATAACAACCAACAACAATTAGCTTGATTAACCCCTTCACAAATTAACCCTAATTCACAAAAATGGAAACCAAATGGATATATGGAATAATCAATTGCAAGAATATCAATAGTTAATAAAGGAAATGAACTAAGATTCCAATTTAAATTGAAATTTTCAAATATGAAAATAGAACCCTAAATTCACGTGAACCAAAGGAAACAACAAAAAGCATCTAGATATGACTCACTAAGTACAATTTGTAAAACAACAAGAAATGATTGATATTACTCACAATTACTCAAGTTGGTTCTCACCACAATTTCAATGATGAAATTGATAAGAGATCAATGGCAATGCAAGGGGATTCCTCACGGCCACAAGAGTGTTTTTTTTTTTCTTTTCAAAATTATCAAAAGTCTCCCTAAAAACCTTAGTTAGCAAGTATTTATACTTGCTCCAATTAGGGTTGAAATGTCAAAAAAATTACATCTATGCCACTAATGTGGCCGGTCCTAATTCAACAAATACAACTAAATAAAAATATCTTAGAATGATTACAAAATAACCGGTTCAAAGATAAAATAACAAATACAAAGATAGTCTTCAAAGAGCCGGTTCTTCAAGTTAAGCAAGTAAATTTGTTGGTCCAATTCATCTTCAGTTTAGGTCAGTTCATAAATAACCTACAAGCTAAGTCTTAGTGAGCTTGCTCATCACCTTATAAAACTTGATAAGTATGTCTGCTAGAATATATAACACATAAGTAATAGAAAAGAGGTTAATATACAAATATTTATGGGGTCGATTTGTTCAAAGAGGACCCTCATTACCAATTTTTGAAATTCTTTGGCTTTTGCCCTAATGATAGGTCTTATAGGATTTTGATTCCTATTAGTATAGGTGGCTTCCTTAGTTAAGTAGACTTTATATAATTATGTGAGCTACTTTGTTAACAAACATTTGAAGGCACTTAAGAAAATAGTAAAGAATAAAGTTTTTACTAAATATACAATTAAAATGATTGATAGATGAAGTTCAAAAGTTAGTGCCCACAAGGTTATTGATTAAAGTAAGCAAGAAAGAATTTTGAAAGTGCTAACTAGTAGCTGTTGTGTGGCAAGTAGATCGAGGGGAAGAGGGCAGATACATGCTGTTGTCTTCGCTCATTATACATGTACTTATAAAAAATAGCAAATATACTAGATCCCATGCTTACATACATATGCATATGCAATAGCTGCTTCCATTAGGCTTGACATGTCATCAACTATTTTAGATTGGTACAAATGGATGCATCAAGAGTAGAAATATTGGACTCATTTCCTTCCCATAGGCAATGAGTTCAATTGGTAGGAGACAAACTTTCTATTGCTCTATCCAATAGGAAAACTTGCATGGAAAAAGGGGAAACCTAAGTGTAAAAGATACCACATGGAAATGGATATTAGGGAGTATTTAGATAGAATCACATTTGGACTTTGCCAATGGGAGGACACACTAGAGGAGCATGCTAACATAGAAATGAGGATGGTAACCGATGGATTATCATAGTGTTAGCTTAGCTTTACACATTTATGATGTTGAACCATTATTTGAACAATGTTAATGGTTTTGGTGTTCCATTGTGTAGATTAGATGAAGTTTGAACCTTTTGGTCCATCTATTTTAACTTAGCAGGATAGACATCATTTATAGGCTATTTGGGATGGAGAGGTACAACATGAGCAACTGGTGATATTGACAACTTTAGGTTCCATTTTTTATGCTATAACATTTAACTTGTTCACTTTTAAGATCAATCATGGCTTGTTGTTTAGCATCAGGATTTATCACTTGCGTAGGACAAGAAAGATATTCCAATACATCCCGGATGAAGCCATAACTGTAGTTGATGGGCTTCCTAGAGGTAAGCAACTTGCTTTTTGTACAACTTGATTACCATATGATCATTGCCTTGGTTAAGAGGTGAAGGATAGAGACTCATACATTTTACATGCCTACCGAGGAGGCTATCATTACTTTACAAGACGCTAAGGTTTAGCTAGGCCTCCCAATCAATAGTTAGGTAGTGATAAGGAGTAGTTTTCTTGATTGAATTACCATGTGTGAAAGGTTGACCAGGGTGAGACTAGAGTTAAGTAGCCAGGGTTTACGGGGGGGTAGGGGTAGCAATGTGGTGTGGGAGGGGGGAGGGGGTACATTAGTTTGATGTGGTTTTAGGATAGGTTTTGGGTCCTTCCAAAAGATGTAGATGATGAGCAAGTTGCACATTATACTCATGTGTACATCTTGCAACTATTAAGAGGGATCATCTTTGCTAACAAATCGAGCTCCCTTATCCATAGTATTTTTTGCCATTGTTGGAATACTTTGATATCACAAGCATATATAGTAGAGGATCTGCATGTTTAGCTTAGTTGTATCGTCAACAGTGTGTTGCATCTATTTCATTAGCTCATGAGATAGGAGGGGTAGCAATACTTCTTCAAGTGTGGGCATAGGATAGATTCCCATATATAGCACCCATCAGCCACCATGGGTTTGTTGTAAATGTACGAATGCCCTCAGCCACATGATGGAGGACTGGCCGAGGCACTAGGTATCACTTGATGCATGTTGTTGTTGCTTATTAGGATGTACTCGATAGGTGGACTAATGATAAGATATTTCTTCATCTTTTTTTAGTTTTCCATTTGATGTATCATTATGTCCAACATTAGAGGAACAATTGTAGGATCTTACCGCTATTATTGCTACACTAGCAACACGGGTAGATTAGATGATGATGTCACAACCACTGGTGGCTAACCCTCAAGCACCCCCACCTCGGGTAGCCCATTAGAATGCTCGTAGGGAAGGAGCTGTTGGAGGAAATAGGCGTAGGAGAATGGAAAGAGATTATCATGCTCTTAGGGAGGAAAGAGATGATAATTTTGAGAATGAGCCTTACCTAAACTGGGAGTTCAGACTACCTCGAGGATTAGAATATGTAAAATTACAGATGCTTTCATTTGATGGTAGGGGTTCTACAGATGATTATTTAGATTGGAAGGATAAGGTTGAAGGCCTATTTAAGTGCTATGAGATTGATGATCACACTTAAGTTCATCTTGCAGCTGTAGAATTTACAGGCTATGCCACCTTATGGTGGAAAAATCTTATGATTATCAGACAAAGAGATGGTGAGGCCGATACATATACCTGGCGGGAAATGAAATGAGTATTGAGAAAAAGGTTTATACCTGAGCATTACAAGCAATAGTCGTTTATGTGTCTCCAAACACTGAGGCAGGGATGCAAAACAGTTAATGAGTATGTGTAGGAGTTTGAGACCTTGATGATCAGATGTGGGTTAGTTAAACCTCTTGAACAAACCTTAGCACGATTTGTGTCGGGGTTGAAGTATGAAATTTCCTGCATTATAAAGCTCTAAAGGTATGATACTCTTGAGGAGGCCATCCAGCTAGCTCTAAAAGTGGAAAGATAGAGGCGATCTAATCCATTTAGAGTAGTTAGTAACAGGTATGGGACTTCTATAAAATTGTATAGTTCTGATGGAAAGTAGGTTGATAGAGGAGGATATAGTAGAAATGTAGAAAAGAGTCTAGTGGTGCAGGATAGTTGAGGGGAAAAGGAGATGGTGGGGAAAGGAAAAATAGTTACATGGATTGAAAACAAACCATTAGCAGCTGGGATGTTAAGAGGACGGAGTCGTTAAATCAAATGCTTTAAATGCCTAGGTTTTGGACATATGGTTGCTCAGTGTCCAAATAAGAGGGTTATGATTGCCATGGAAGTTGAGAGTGACGAAGATGAGGAAGACATGCTTGATGCCATAGATCTGTCAAGGGTATTAGATGAGTATTATGGTGATGTAGATGCTGTAGTACATGAGGATAAGGAAGGTGATTAGTATTTGTCTATTAATGTACTGCACCAAGCTTTGACTTCGTTTCCTACTAATGATGATGAGCAGAGGGAAAATTTGTTCCACATCTCTTGCAGAATACAAGGTAATCTATGTGTTATTATTATTGACGGTGGTAGTTGTACTAATGTAGTGGCTACATCATTAGTATCTAAATTGAAACTAGTCACTCCCTACATCCAAAACCCTATAAATTGCATTAGCTGAGTGAGCAGGGTAGTATGCATGTTACCTAGAGGGCTAAGGTACCTTTCAACATAGGGGATAAATATCATGATGAGATTGTATGTGACATCCTTCCCATGTACACATTCCATATATTGCTTGGCAAGCCTTGGTTGTATGATAGGAGGGTTTTGCATGATAACTTCAAAAATACTTGTGTTCCAGAAAGAGGGTAAACGTATAGTGTTGAACCCAATGTCACCTTCAGAGGTCCAAGAGGCTCAGAGGCAGATAAGTAAAATTAGGAAGAAGAAGACCTTATTAGTAGGACAGTATGAGTTAGAGAAGGCCATAACAGATGAGAGACCGATATATTTATTGCATATGAGGTATACCCTAGAGATGGAGGGGCGTGAGCATCTACCCCCTGTGGTATCTTAAGTACTGGATGACTACAATGATCTTTTTATAGATGAATTGCCAAAGGGCTTACCACCTTTGAGAGGTATAAAGGACGCCATTGACTTCCAACCTGGATCAATTTTACCAAACTAACCTGCGTATCACATGAATCCTAAGGAGGCAAAGGAATTGAAATGTTAGGTGGATGAGCTGGTAGAACGGGGTTTTGTCAGGGAGAGTATCAGTCCTTGTGCTATTCCAGCCCTTCTTGTCTTTAAGAAGAATGGCACTTGGAGGATGTGCATTGATAGCCGAGCCATCAACAAAATCACCATCAAATACAGCAAAAACCTAGAAAATCATATGGAGCATCTATAGGTGGTATTTTTAGTATTGAGGGCGCAACAGTTGTATGCTAATCTCTAGAAGTGTTCTTTCTACCAAACCGAGGTAACAATTCTGAGATTTATTATATCTAGTTCTAGTGTCATAGTTAATGAGGAAAAAGTGAGGGCTATTAGAGGATAGCCAACACCAAAATCAGTTGCTGAGGTAAGAAGTTTCCATGGACTAGCTTCATTTTATAGACGCTTTGTGCATAACTTTAGTAGTATTGTCAGTCTTTTAACTGAACTAACCAAGAAAAATGTTCATTTTATTTGGGGTGAGAAGACTCAAAAAAGTTTTGAGGAGATAAAGGTAAAACTTATTAGTGCTCCAATATTGATTTTACCTAATTTTGAAAAGGTTTTTAAATTAGAGTGTGATGCCTCAAGAATAAGGATTGGTGCTATGTTGATGTAGGATAAAAGGCCTATTGCATATTTTAGTGAAAATTTGAGTGGTGCAACTTTAAACTAGTCAATATATGATAAGGAATTATATTCCTTAATGAGGGCATTGATGACATGGAAACATTATCTCCTTCTAAAAGAAATCATTATTTATACAGATCATGAATCCTTAAAATATTTCAGAGGTTAGCAAAATCTATCAAAACACTAAGTCAAATGGGTGGAGTTTTGGAAGATTTTTTCATATGTGATTAAGTACAAGAAGGGTAACATTGATATGGTAACTGATGCTTTATCATGCAGGTATGTACTTATCACCTCTCTGCAATTGAAATTGCTTGGATTTGAATTGTTGAAGGAACAATATATGCATGATGAATATTTGAAAGTAGTGGTTGAGAAATGTTATAAGGAAAAAATATTTAAGGGATATTATATGATTGATGGGTTTTTGTATAAAGTAGGAAAATTGTGTATACCTTATGGATCTGTGAGAGAATTGTTAGTGAGGGAAGCACATGCTGGAGGTTATCCAATCACTTTGGTGAAAAAAGGACTCTGGCTTTGTTAAAAGAACATTTCTATTGAAGGGGTATGATGAGGTATATTCATAAGGTGCTAGAAAGGTGTGGGGTATGTAAAAGAGCATAAGGAAAGAAAGGGGTTCAAGCTGAATATATGCCTTTGCCTATACCTACTCAACCTTGGACCGATAACAGCATGGATTTTATTTTAAATTTGCCCAGGGCACAAAGGGGAAAGGATTCTATTATGGTTGTTAATTGATTTAGCAAAATATCACATTTTGTACCTTGCCACAAAATGGATGATACACTTTTTATAACTAACCTTTTTGTGCAGGAAATTGTGAAACTGCAAGGTGTTCTACACAACATAGTGTTTGACAGAGATACTAAGTTTCTTAACTTTTTCTATAAAACACTATGGAGAAGACCTGGTACTAAACTTATGTATAGTACCTCTTGCCACCCACAGACTGACGACCAAACTGAAATCATTAATCATACTCTTGGCAACTTACTAAGAGCAACGGTTGGCAAGAAACTTACTGATTGGGACTTGTGTCTTCCTATTGTTGAGTTCACTTACAATAAGTCTACTTATAGTTCAACCAGCAAGTCTCACTTTGAAGTCGTGTATAGCTATAATCCTACTCTTCCATTGAATTTCATAGCTAGTTCGGTAACAAAGGAAGAAAGCCTAAGTGTAGTAGAAAGAGCCAAGGAGATTCAAAAACTTCATCAAAAGACAGTTGAACATCTTTAGAAAACATAGGAACAACAGAAACTTTAAGGAAACAAGAATAGGAAAACCAGAATTATAATCCAAGTGATCTAGTCTGGATTAATCTCAGTAAAGACAGGTTTCCTCACAATAAGTCACAAAAGCTATCACCAAGAGCAAATGGACCTTTCAGGTTATTAGACGTATCAACAACAATGTATACAGAATAGAATTGCTAGGAGGATACATCATTTCTGCTACATTTATTGTTGTAGATCTGTTACCCTATTTAACTGAAGATGTTCATGAAAACCTATCAGATTTGAGAGCAAATCTTCCACAGGCCCGAGAAGATGATAGGAATCACATACCTACAGGACTTATCTCTAGGGCAAGAGCTAAAGGATTACAAAATTTGGCGATGAGGGTCCTCTTTGGAAAATTAGACCTTGAAGATATTTGTTTAGTATCATCTTTTCCATTGTATAATTGTTTTGCATTTCAGCAGGTACATTCGTCGGTTTTACAGGATGGCGAACCAACACACTAATCTCAAGTGTGTAAGCTATACTTGAACCAACAAAGACAAGAGGAACCGACCTTTTATTTCACTTGATAAAAATCGACCACTTCACTCTCTTTCACATGGAGAATTGGTTCTCAAGTAGCTCATAGGAACCGGTTTTGACTATTTGGCATTGTTGTAATTTTCATTGTTTTAGAGTAGGGTATAAATACTAGCTTATTAGGGTTTTTAAATGGACTTTTTGAACATTATTTTCTAAACTTTGTGCTGTGGGAGAACATCCTCTTCATGCATTCACTCTAATCAATTTCATTTTGAAATTGTGGTGAGTTTGGCTTAAGGATTATTATGAGTAATATCGATCATTCTTAAGTTGCTTTCAATTATTGGTAGTGTGTCATATCTAGTGTGTAATTGGAATTGTTTATATGTGTTCTTGAACACGCCAATTAGGGTTCCATTTTCAATTTAGGGTTATGCCCAATTTGATTAGAATTTGGTTCTTTATTGTGTCATCCTTTATATATATTACAATTACAAGTGAAGCACATCAATCAGGATAAAGACAAAGATGATGAGTAGGCCTATGTGATTAGGAAGTTGATGCTAGCACCTAAGACGGAGGAAAAGACTTCGTGACATTAGTTGTTCCACATCAAGTGTAGGCTTGACAGACGAATCTTTGAGTTAATAGTAGATAACGGTAGTTATGAGAACATCATAGGTAGGGCAGCTATGCAAATGTTGCAATTACCGATAGAGAAGCATCCCAACTTATATACCATTGGGTAGATTAAGGTAGTAGAGAAGATTGAGGTTAAAGAATGCTGCAAAGTACCCTTCTCCAATGGCAAGTATTGGGATGAGGTGTAGTGGATATGGATGCTTGTCATTTGTTGTTTGGTAGGCCATGTTAATATGATGTCAATGCCCAGCACGTGGGTAAGGAGAATGTGTACTGGTTAGAGAAAGATTGAGTGAAGTTTACTCTCTTGCCTTTGAAGTTAGTGAGTTGTTCTAAACCTTTTAAGGTAGAGGGACATTTCTTCCTCATAATTACGTAGTCAAAAAAGGAGATTTAAGATAATATCAAGAAGTCCCAAACTGTACATATGCTGATTGTGAAATAGGTGTTGACAGTTGATAGGGAGAGGAAGATTGAAGAGGTGCTAGATAGTATCGAGGGGCTATTAGATGAATTCAGTGAAGTGTTACCCAATGACTTACTAGATGGTTTGCCTCCTATAAAGGACATATAGCACCATATTAACTTAATTCCTAGTGTGAGTTTGTTAAATCTTCCACATTACAAGATGAGCTCAAAGGAGACGAAAGTGTTACAAGAGAAAATACAAGAGTTACTTCAAAAGGGGTTGATTACAAAAAGCATGAGTCCATGTGCTGTACTTGCACTATTCACTCCAAAGAAACATGGGAGTTGGTGGATGTGCATGGACAGGAGGGCCATTAACAAAATTACCATAAGATATAAGCTCCTAATTCCTAGACTGGAGGATATGCTAGACCAATTAATTGGAGCTATGGTATTTTCAAATGTTGATATGAGAAGCGGTTATCACTAAATTATGATTAGACTAAGGGATGAGTGGAAGATAGCCATTAAGACCAAAGAAGGCCTTTATGAGTGGTTGGTCATGCCTTTCAACCTAAGCAACACACTAAGCACTTTCATAGGTGTCAAGAACTAGGCATTAAAACTATTTATTGGTCGTTTTGTTGTAGTTTACTTTGATGATATCTTAGTATATAGTAAATCGGAGGAGCATGTTGTAAATTTGAGGGAGGTACTAATAGTTCTAAAAGAGAGTAAGCTTTATGTGAATATGAGGAAGTGTTTCTTTTTGTCTAGAAAGTTACTATTATTGGGCTTTATAGTTAGTAGTGATGGGATTCAGGTAGATGAAGAGAAGTTGAAGGAAATTAGGGAATGGCTTATTCCATAAACTGTCATTAAGTTGCGGAGTTTCCTTTAGTTGGCTAGCTTTTATAGGAGATTCATTAGAGACTTTAGTATTGTTGCAGCTCCTTTGACTGAGTGCTTGAAGAATGGGAAGTTTTTGGTGGAGAGAGAAGTTGATTTGTAACTTGCATGGTGTTGGATTAGCTGCTCATCTGAGTAGAGATAAAACGATTGCTATAGTTAGTGATGGATTATACTGGCCTCATTTGAGGAGGAATGTTAGTAGAATAGTGCAACATTGTTATGTATGTTAAATAGGTAAGGGGCAGTCTCAAAACATTGGCTTGTATATGCCATTACCTGTTCTTAAGAATATATGGGAAGACTTATCAATGGACTTTGTACTTAGATTGCCCTGTACTCAACAGGGCATGGATTTTGTTTTTGTTATGGTTGATAGGTTTTCCGAGATGGCACACTTCATCCCATATTAGAAAGTAGTAGATGCACAGGCTATTACCAAGTTTTTTTACAAAGAGGTTATTCGCCTCCATGGAGTACCCAAGTCCATCACATTAGATAGAGACAACAAGTAATTAAGCCATTTCTAGAGTGCGGCACTCATCCTTTAACTACAATAGCATAGCTCACCCTTAAACAAGTTGGCAAATTGAAGCTACAAATAGGACACTTGGTAATTTGACCAAGAGCATTTGTGGGGAGAAGCCAAAGTAGTGGGATGTTGCACTAGCTCAAGTAGAGTTTACTTACAACAATGCGGTTTGCAGGACAATAGGGAAATCTCCATTATCTATGGTTTACACCAAGATTCCCTAGCATGCTTTAGATCTGATCAAGCTTCCTAGGGATTCTAAGTTTAGTACTGCAACAAAGAACTTAGTAGAGAATCGGTAGAATGTAATAATAGAAGTGCGAGGTAAGATAGAGCAAACTAATGCCAAGTACAAAGTAGTAGTAAATAAACATTGTAGGAAGCAATTGTTCTCAATAGGTGATCAGGTGATGGTGTTCTTACGAAGAGAGAGGTTTCCAATTAGGAAGTACAACAAGCTGCATCCTAAGAAGTATAGCTCATACCAGATTTGTAGAAGATCAATGACAATGCCTATGTGGTTAAACTGCCTAATAGTATAGGCATTTCAAAGACGTTCAATGTGGCTGATATAATTCCTTTTTACCTAAACAATACACCTTTGTATCTAGAAGAGAACTCAGGATCGAGTTCTTCTCAAGTGACAGAGAATGATGCAAAGTAGATTATAGGCCAATTCTTGGATAAATTAGACAAATCCAAAAAACCTAAGAAGAAATAAACGTGCAGCCCATCTTCTTGAAGCCATAACTTTTAGTACACAACTCCATATTTTGGGAGCCTTGGGGCTTGTTTTAGAGACAATATATAATCGTTATTTTCTTGTTATAGACATTTTTTTTTCATCTCATAATAATATTTAGAATTTCTTGAGTGAAGATTTTTTTCTCAATTTCATTTTGATTAATAAGATTAATACGATTAATCTTGCCTCTTATGCTACTTGTTGCGCCAAGATGCATATTAGCCCAATGTTTATCTAGAGCCTATACATAAACTCATAGGGAATTTGCATTATAGTTGCTTGGGATAAGTTCTTAAGCCAAGTAATTTCATCCAAGCAACTCTTGATAATGTTTAGGGATACTTACCTTTCCTATGAGAAAGGACCTTTTGATATTTTTATGTTCAGTGACATTTTTCTTTTTTTTTTCTTAACTTAATTTTGAATTTCTTTTGAAACATGGAATTTTTGATAACTGATAAAATTGAATCTCTTTTATTAGATTCATATGTGGCTATTGCTGTAGCCTTTAGGGCTGGCTAAATGATCAATAAGATAAATGTTATAAGATTGAGTGCCGAGGAATCTAAGAATTTAATGCAAAATATCTAATTAAAATAGATCGATTTTTTTTTCATTTCCAAAGAAGTCCATTTTTTCCCTGAATCTTCTTCAATTAAAAAGTTGCTCTAGTAAGCTGCAAACCTTAGAGAATTATTATTGTTATTATTATTCTATTTGTAAAATTGAGTTATAATGGTAGAAAATTGAAAGCAATAATAATATGGACCATAAAAGTCTTAAACAATTGATAAGAAACTCTCTTAAAGGACCTTACAAATAAAGTAGAGAATTTTTTTAAGATACTGATATAACGCTTTAATAAACTCTAAAAATTACTCATCAATAAAAATAATCTAATAGGATTTATGCATAAGAGAGTTCAATCTTGTACCAAATCTATTATTTATGTACAGTAAATTTGTTGCTATTCTCCCCAGGTTTTTCACCCTAATTTATCTAGGGCCAGTCTATGTAAAATCATCCTAATTAATCTAGGGTTCTTCATCCTTGCTAATGAATGACTGCATTGTTGCAACTTTATCTTGCTAAAGTTTCTGCATCCACGTAAAACAACTATCAAGGACGTGGATTTCATTTTGGGGATCGTAGGACCTTTTATGCTTGGACCCAGGCGTTAAATCTGGTGCATTAGGATGACGAAAGCGCATGCTCGTCGGATTGGGGTTTCCATCAATTCATCATCAGTTTGACAATCGCGTTAAGCCTAGCCTACGTGTAAGGCCCATTTGTTTCAGGAAGAACATTTTCCTTCTTTTGTTTTGTTTCTAGTGTAAGTAAAGCCCCCTTCACTTCTTAAAATCGAAAGTCGTCATCTGGATTAGCCTCCACAACTTTTTAAATACTAGGGAAGTAATTTTCCTCTAACAAATGATTTTTTTTAAAACAAATAGTGGCTAAGTTTTCAAAAGTTAGCACATATGCTTATAATAAAACATCTCTTATTATTGATGGCTGAAGCTATAATAATGAAACTTGTAGCCGTTATCATTCTTAGCTGGGTCCATTGATAAATAACCAATCCTACTAGACCGGTTTTAGCTATACTGAACTGTCATCTCGGTGTAAAATACATGGAATTCTTTTAGAAGTACGAAAATAAGTCTGCCCTTTTGGAATTTAAAACACTCAAAATACGTTATAAGCCGTTTCCGTAATTAAGAGGAACATAATTTAAGTTGATTTGGTATGGTTTTATCTTTTGATAGCACAAATAATAGGTCCACCTAAATAAAATTATCAAGTCAACTGTAAAAACGCAACCTGTAAAACAATAAAAGAACAACAAACAAAAGCAAACAGATATTACTTGGGACGAAAAGGGTGAGATAGAACAAAATCAAAACTATAAGCTTGAAGCTTGTATAATTTATACTCTCTCAAACAGTGGAATACATGGTATGTATAATTGAATCTCCAGCATGGAGCTAAATGAATGGACAAACTCATAAGAATGAATTACTACAAATTCTAAGTGTTACACGTCTAAATGGTCTTTCTTCTACTTTTACACAATTTTGTTTATTATACTTTTGCTACACAAAGTCTAATATATTAGATTAACCGTTGTATTCTTATAAAATAATTAAAACGAATAATATTCATAAAAGGTTAAAATTATTTAGAGACAATCAATTCACCTTTTTTTTATTGTTTTGTTAGGACTAACAATTACTATTTTTTACAAAATATATAGAAACGGTTTGAAAATATTCACTTTATTCACTACTAAGAATTGCAATGCATATAATATCAAGTAAATAATGAAATAGTTATTTCATATAATAGATACTCAGAATTGCAATACATTCTCAAAACATTTTTCAAAAAATTTGTCACTGGGTCAACGATTGGTGATTGATTTTACCTTGAGTTATATTGTTAATGCATATATTCACCTGCTGCTTGCGTTCTTTGGCTTCTTAAGCTAGAGATGGAGGCATCTTAGAGGACACGAGCAGCCACTTGGTATAATTTTCAACTTATCTTCTGCACAGTGATTATTTATTTTGTTTTTATTAATTGCCATGGTATATCTTCACGGAAGAGGAAGCCAATAAAAAGTGTTTATTCATATCATGTATACATCATTTGCTTTCACTTACCAAATACTTCTATGTCGACATACACCTAACATTCCTAAATTGATTGAATATTTACAAAAAATTATAATTTAATTAGTATGAATATTGTTTACTTTCTAAGGTGGAATAAATCTGAATTTTTCTTTTTTTTTTTTGTATAACATGAAAATGACAAAAAAAAAAACACGGATATTGATAAAAAAATTTATTTTTTAGCGGATTGTTCAAATTATTAAGGAGAATCCATATACATGTGCAAGATAATTGTAATAAATAAATTATATATATATATAAATTACTATCCATATTTTATATATTATTATTTATTAAAATTTTATTAGTATATGTAGGGACCTCTACAATCTACATTACGCATCTTGACGGTATTATTTAGAGTTCTCAAGCTTGTCGTATGTAGAGTTTCATCGGTTCATTTTTGGACACGTCTCTTCAGAGTTGTTACCATTATCTTTTGTAATATTATATAGAATTAAGACCGACTCCAAACCCTCAATTTACCGCCAATTGCTTACCTGACTGTCAACCGCCTTCTTTTATGTGGAGGCCACTTGTTGCACCCAAAAAAAAAGCAGCTTTAATGATGCCAATATTTTATAAATGATTAATCACTTATAAATACTATTAAAATTTTAATACATAAAAATATAAATAATAATTTTTTAAAATCTATTTACTATCAATATTATATATTTAAATATATTAATATTTATTTACAATTTATTAAAATACATAACTTACAATACAATCAATTCTATTTTCCATTCATCCTTTTGTTGAGAAGTGACATGAAATTCTTGGACATCCGGTAAGTAAAACATCAATAGTAATTGGGTGATGTATTGTGTAGCCAATACTAATTCATTTTACAATATTTTATTCATGCAGGCTAATACATTCCAATAGATCGACTTATCTCTTATTCATGCTATAGCTGTTACTTTAACTAATAATAGTTTTCAGTTTCTACATGATCACGGGATGGGGGGTGACGTCCCTGTAAGTTATGCAGTACAAGCTCAACAGTAGGAATATGCAGTATAGGCTCAACAGCTTTCACCTAATGCCTATAAGATGGTCAACATCTCGACTCCACTACCTAATGTTTATGTTACACCATATTGCCATTTCATCAGTGGCTCATTCCCTACACACCCACTCCACACAAGAGATGCCTAGGTAAGCAAACAATGTATTAAGATAAATCTTTACAGCTTGCTACAAAGTGGAGTTCAATGTCTTTCCATGACTTTAGCAATGTCTCCTAGTACCATCCAATACAGGAGTCGCAAGCTTCTACTACTCTAGATCTAAGGCTGGCTAGAGAGAATACAAACGCATTGTCATGGCTTGCACAACAATTCAATAGGTGAAGGAACAATAGAGGATAGCATATTATTTTATATCGTTTGATATGTAAATTTTTCATTAGCATTTGTGACTTATGTATATGTAAGTTTTGCAAGTTTTTCCAAATTTTTTGCCATTCAATGTTAGGTACTTGCTTCTTATTACTTTTCACCATTTCACATATGTTTTCTCTTTAATTACAGATCTTTTGTCAAATTGTACATTTCTTAATGGAGCTTCCAGTTCACATGTAAAATTATGATTTATATGGAATTTGGGATTACAAAGTTTGACAATTACTACATTATACAATTCAGTTTAGAGTTTTTGGTCTTACCATGAATAATTCTTCATTCTACAACTCCATGAACTCTTTGCTTGACTTTGAATAAAGGTATTTGGCAAGTTTTAATAATGCCATAAATTCATTACAAAATTGCTAGCTCTACTCCATCTATCTTGGCTATCTTGAACATATGAATAAGCATTAGGCTACTTTCAATTTTCTGCTTACTACTAGAGCTTCTAACAGTAATTCCTATTGATGGGAATTAACCTGGTGGTTCTAGCAGTGGGAAACCTAACTTGGATACATGAGTCTAGAATCTACATATGGCCACATTTTATCTAATAATGTTTTTATTTTGTACTTTAGTAGATACATTCATGGGTTTTACAAGATGGCTAAATAACATGTACTAAGGATCAACTTGCGGGACATTCTTAGAGTCACATCTAAAGGCCCACAAATTGTTCAATTAAAATGAAGAACTGGCCACTTGAAGACCATTTGTATTTGTAACTGTTGCTTATGAGAATCGACTATTTTATTTTGTACGTTTAATTTGTGTTTTGGGAACTAGCCACTTAAGTGACATCTTTGTAATTTTTGGTGTGTTTTTATCCTAATAAGAGCAAGTATAAATACTTGCTAACTAGGGTTTTTTAGGGAGCTTTTGACATTTTGAGAAAATTATACACTTTGTGCTGTGAGGGTTCATCTTTGCATACAAAGATTTCTTATCAATTTCTTTGTGAAATTGTGGCAAGAATCAACTAGAGTGGATTGTGAGTCATATCAATCTTACTCTTGTTGTTTTGCAAATTGTGTTTAGTGAGTAATATCTAAGTACAATTTGTTCGCTACTTGTTCTTATCACGTGAATTAGGACTATATATTTTCAAATTTGTTCATTTTAATTTGAGATTGAATTCTAATGCATTTGTGTGTTGTTCCATTAAAGATCACACACTTGTTTGTTCTTACATCCATTTAATGTTCAAACTTGTGAATTGGACTTCCATTTTAAAGTAATTTGACACGCCATTTTGTTGAGGGAATTGGTTGTTCACGCCTTATGATTGATGTGTTTGCCATCCAATTTGGTTAGGCACATCACCTATGCTTAATTAGATAGCTCTTGTGGCCTTCACTTCATAGCCTACTTTAAGCACTTCTATGGCTCTTTGTTGACCATTTTAGAGTTTTTTTTCTTAGGATATGCCTTTATCTTTACTGATGGATTGGCATACTTATTGTGTGTGAACTTTTTTTTATATAATTCATTTGGTTCACTAGTGGTTTGACATACTTTAGAAGTCATGTATTTATTAAAACTCAAATAAATAGGTCACTTATTTACAAAAGAATCAAACATATATTACATTTTTCCCCTTAATTTAATTGCTAAAACTCCAATACCAAGTTCATTTACAAAATCCAACATCACAATCTAATTACATTATAGTCGCATCTAGAGATAAGTAGAAATAAGTATTGTTTCGTTTACCTTCCTTTTGTAATTTTTACTTCATATTAATTATCGATAACATATAAATAATTTAATCAATACACAATTATTTTGAAGACGAAAAATAGTTTGTTATACTTAATATCTTTATTTTTATCTGTATCTATCTTATTATAAATACTTTTTTCTTAATGATAATTAGAAGGGCAAGAGCTGAAGGCACCGGTATAATGTGTACTAGGTGAGTATATCTAGAATGTATCTTCAATACATATACTAAAAACGCATTTCGATTACATACATTTGCTATTTATTTTTATAATATCTATTTCAAATATCTTATTTATAATTAATTTTTTAAAATTACATTATTTAAGTAGATTGCTCCACCCTTACGTCTCTATCTACTGAGAACCATCACAGTGAGCGAAGCAGGGGAAGACCTTGTCACTAGATTATAGAATTTTGCTACCTACAACTTTGAAAGATATCGAGCCAATCAACTAACAGCGTAGACAGGTTCAAGGATTTACTCGATAATATATATATGACAATGACATAGACATTCCATTCTACCCAGTAAACGAAGTAGTTGTAACGAGCACTCCATGTCCGAGATAATAACAATACAGATGGCATTGTTTGTTGGACAGATATTTTCGTTATTTCCCCTTAAAAAGCGATCGTGTTGAACTTTCATGAGCACTAGCTTTGACTTTGGAGATGTTAAAATAGTAGAGTCGAGCTAATGCCGGGTCTCAAACGACGGTCGTGCTTACGGGGAGACGATGAGGATATACAAGTAGTTTTGTCATAGATTTCCGGTTCTTCATCACCTACTGCTTGACTACGACTCTACCCCTCCTTGCGTCCAGGCATTATTTTTTCTTAAGAGGGTTCACTTGCTAGACACATGGTAAATATACAGGTTATTCAACGGTTTTGTCGAAAATTTTACATTTTTCTTATTAAGTATCTAAGCATCATGATAGCTGATTCACACACCATGACTAACTATATTCTCATATAAGTTGTTATGTAGATACGATATGGTAAAAAGAACCGTAATATGCATGGCAAAAATTTACTTTACCATGTTAATTTCAAGATATGACAAGTTTCAATACCCAGCCACAACCGCATCATAGCCAAATCGAGGATATTTATTTGAACCCTAAAACAAATCATATGTTTGGGATGAAGTCAATTTGTAAAAACCTGAATATTTAACCTCATTGCTAGAGAATACGTGAACTGACATACTAAAGTGGATTTATTTCTTTTTCGTCGTTTTGAAGGTTAAGGAGCAGACGTGATATTCTACGGTAAAGGAAGACTATATTTGTGATGGTTTTTTCATATTTACGTCCGCTAACTTTTTAAACTTTTGCAAAAGTAAGAGTTGTTATCTAGAAGATTAGCAAAGCACTCACTTTAAAGGACGGTCAGAAACTCAAATAAAAATTTCAAAGTTCAGCGTCGTAATATAGAAACTATAGAGCTCGAACATATATGGTTGTATGTAGCCTTCCACAAATATAACATCAAGTTGGAGCGATATCCAGCCAAGAAAAATATATTCAAATAATGCAAATGAAGAAAATTGGTAATTCCTGGTCATTGATTGCGCGCTCCATTAGATATACGAAGCCCAAAATTTTTAAATCTCATTTGACCAAATTTTAATTTCGTAAATCGTCATGTAGTCTCATTATTCCTGTGAATGACTATTATAGCCACAATTCTTATTCAAGTGACCTCTTTAAGATCTATTATTCTAAAGCTTCTTTTAGTAATGAATTGCATTCGATATGTCGTCACCTACAATTACAGTCAATGCATTCTTCCTGGGAGGGGACCACTAACCATCAGAAGTTGTAATCTAAGAGGAAAAAAAAAAAGAATTACTTATATTAGTAAATAATTAATGGATATGTAGCCACAATGTATGTGCCCAAAACCAAAAGAAGTTGGAATTATTCTATGACGTTTGCAAATAAGCCTTGCGAACTTGCATAACTGCGTTTTTTTTTTTTTTTTTTCCCTTTCGTGTGCACCCATTTATATGTTTACCACCCATGGGCTGCCTGCATGTCTTTATATTGGTTCAGTTGCCTTTATAAGTTATAATTTTTCCAAATTTTCAATGTTTTCGCGGTACTATCATATCATATCGATAAAAAAATGCAGAAAATAATATTCAAGCATTTAAATTTTGATCGGAATTCATAATTTTATAGTTTAAAATGTACTACTAAAAATACAAAGAAACTAACGTATTCAAATAATGTATTTTAATGATATGAGATATTAAATTACAATTGACAAACTATGAAAAAAAGTAAGAACAATTTTTTTTTTGAATTTTACTAACTTTTACAATATGCATTTGTTGGAATTATTAATAATAGTAAAGTGTTTGCTGTAATAACTTGCTTGCATTTAATATAAAATTATTAAATTATTTATCAAAGGTAGTATTTTAGCAAATATTCTAGTGGCTCAAGACATTTTTTACTCCATAAATAGAAAGGTTGGCAGTAATATTGTATTAAAGTTGGACACGATGAAAGCTTATGATAGAATTGAATTGAGCTTTTCAATGCATATACTTGACAAATTGGGGTTTGGATCCACTTTTAAATGATGATTTCTAGACACTTTTTTAGTTGCTAGTTTCCATTTTAAATTAATTGAGGCTCATGAGGATTTTTCAAATATTTTAGAGGATTATGCCAAAGAGATCCTTTTTATTGCCTCTCCATTTTTGTAATCTGCTCAAAGTATCTTTGAAGAGGTTCAAATAAATTGATGGTAAAAAATCCTTTAATGAGTTATCAAGCTTGAAACGCCTAAAATTTTTTGAAAAACTATACTAAAATTCAAGATAATAAGTAAAACAATAAGTACTTTTAGGTTATATTAGTAAATATAATATTTTCATGATTCTAAAATTTTTAAGAAAAGTAATAATGAAAATTTTAATCACTATAATATATTAATATTATTTTAATAACTTACATATAACGGAAATCTTATAATAAATAATAATGAAATTTAAAATGAAAAAATAAGAAAGAAACAAGATTCATTAGATAAATATAACAAATAAGAAGTAAGAGTTAAAATTTTAGATTTATGATAGTTAAATAAAATTTTTAAATATAAATTTATACTTAGAATATTTTATTTAGTATACACATAAATTTTCATATAAAAATATTATAATTTAGATAATATAATTAAATATTAATACGCTTACTAACTAAACTCATAATTAGATAATTATCCACTAACCAACTTGTTTTACTGTAAATTCTTCTCTTTTCTCTCTTCGGTCACATCTCTGCAATTCTTTCCTTTGTTTCTTTTCTTTCTTTCTCCTTTCTTTTCTTCTCTAGCACGATTTCTGTATTTTCCTCCCAAAGCTTCAAAAATTCATATCTTCCTTGTACTAACTCCAAATCAAAACTGTAAGCACCATTACAATCCTTGGAAGGAATACTTCGCAACAAAACCACATTTTTAGGTAAATTTCAAGCTCCAAATTTAAGCTAAAATCCATACGAATTTAAAAATAAAATATTTTATTTTTATTTTAAATTTACTGAGTTTAATTAGTAGAGTTGGCTTTAAATTTGTTATTCATTTATTACTAGGTGAAAGATCTGAACTCACGCAACTTTCCAAAAGTTATTTAGAGTTTTAAAACTAAGAGATCTAGGTAAGTGAGAAACTCTATGATATATGTAATCTATGTTGTGGTGTGTTGTTTTTAAGTAAATAAGTATATATATATGTTTTATTATCATCGTGAACTTTGTATGAAAATTTACTGTGAACGATTTCCACATGAGTACGGAAATTGCATGTTGCTTTATTTGGATTATTTGTGAACACTCTGCTCTATATCTATAGCTATGTGTGCATGGAAATGGAAGTGATGATGTGGGATGAATGGCGGTTGGGGTCGAGTGTCTTATGGTGCATGAGCATGTGCATAGGTATTAGGTGTGTGGTGATATGTTGTGATGTGCAGCTATTGTGGGAGTGTGGTGTATCAGTGGGTGGTGTACATTGTGGAGCAATGTTGGAGTGTGTAGAAGTGATTGTGTGTGCATGTTGTTGCTGCTATCATGAAGGGGGTGTGTGATAGTGAGCGTGTGTGTTGGATTGTGTGTGTATGTGCATGAGTGTGTAGCCTAACATGTGTGTGGTGTGTGTGCTGAATCAGTACATGAGTATGTGGTCTAACATGTGTGCGTGTATGTGCTGAATGTGTACATGAGCATGTATGCTAATGCGTGTGTATGTGCATGAAAATGTGTGTTGGATTGTGTGTGTAAGTGTGCATGCGTGCGGACTGATGTGTGTATGTGTATGATTTGTGGGCTGGTATGATTAGTGCATGAGTGTGTATTCTAGTCTAGTACAATGGGTGCATGCTGGGGTGGAAATAGTGTAGCCTAATAGGAGTATGTATAGGGACATGGGCATGCTAGCTTGGGACTTTAGATGTATAAGGTGGTGCGGAGTCATTGAGGGAACCACAAAAAGTCTTATTTGAATTATTCAATAAACACATACGGGAAGTGCGAATATTTTGGGGATATGATGAGTATGGAAATGTGTATATATATTTATGAATTTATTATTTTGGGTTGAAAGAGGAAGGAGTTGTGATTAATTAAATTCTGATAAAAATTTGAAACCTGTGATTTTTCCTTTTGAGTTGTGAACAATTGATGTTTCATGACTGGTTGATTGAATAGTTGATGAAATTAGGTTGCAATGTGTTTCTATCAAGCTAGTTTTGCATGTTGCGTTATTGTGAAATTTTATTTCGTTATGAATTGTTTGCCTTATCTGATTTGTTTTATCCGATTGGTCAATTAAATCTAAATTGATATAATGATATTTGGCTAATAAAAATCCGACATGCATTGCATAATACATTACATGAAATTGAAGGTCATTACTGCTATAAGGCACATCAAAATTAATCGAAGGATTACTGTTTCACCAAGTGCGAACTAAGTGATTAAGGAATTATTACGCATTAGTGGTTCCAAGTCCAATCTGTCCTTGAGAGTGTTTATTGCTCAGTGTGTGAGTAACATTTAAGCTTATGATATTGAAATTAAGAAACAATCTCTAATAAAGAGATAAGAGTAATTAATTAAGTTTAAGACCCGAGTACTAATGGTATGATCCAAATCCCTAACCCAAGGTTAAGGGGGGTCGTAAACCCTAGACTTCATGTTGGTTACCAAAAGACCACGTGCGATGTTGAATTGCATATGGTTGCCTATGCATAGCATATGATTTAAAAGCTTGTTTAAAATTGTGTGTGTGTGTGTAGTATTGAGAGTATTATACTCTCATCTCACTGAACCATAGTGTGCTCACCCCTCCATAGATTGTTTTGTAGGAAAATTTCAAAATCTTAAGATGGAATAAGATGCAAAGGTGAAAGTTAAAATGACCTTCTTCTATAGATTCATGTAAGTTTCGATGGTTAGATGTTTTTAATTATTTTAAATCTAGTTATGTAAGACTTTCAGTCTGTATCATGGTGGGACTTAGACAAGGCCTACTCTTGAGATACTATTGTAATTTATTTCAATAAGTATGTTTTAGTTGGAGTGAAATGGTGGAATGCTAGAGGCATTTTATTTTGTTAATTAATGTATTTTAACAAATTAAGTGATGAAATTTTATTCTTAGGAACTCAATGTAGGAATGAAGTTTGTAAAACTTATATATGTTTTTTCATTTTATTGTTTTGGTAGGGGGATTTCAATTCTCTGCAATCTTGGTTAATTGTGAAACATGAGAATATGTAGTTATATTCTTATTATATGATTATATATAATATGATTAATTATAATTATTTAAATATTTAATTAGAGTCTTACGACCTCTAACTCTCAAGGCGATTATCACGTAACGGGTATATACATAACATGATAGCTTTTAATAAAAAACTTTTAGGCCCCCTTTTGGGGTGTGACAAAGCCAGTGGTGCTAAAATGATTTCACAACTAGCATTTGCGAATGATTGTACAATTTTCACAAATAGAAGTGCTAACTCCTTGAAGAAGCGAAAAGGATTCTTAGAGGAGCGTGATAAGATTTGAGGACAACGTGTTAATTCTTTGAAAAGTACATTTTATATGAATGAAACATCCAAAATCACATTTGAGTTAAGGATTAGAAGGATCCTTTAGTTTAAGAAAGGTGATTTCCATTTCCCCCCTAACATATATCAACTGTCCTTTATTTGTGGGATGGAAAACAAAAGTCTTTTAAGACATTATACAGGCTGGATGGTTGGAAAAATCATTAGTTATAAGAAGCAAGTCCTTTAGTTTTATTAAAGAGTGTGTCATACTCGATTCCTCATTATATTTGGCAAACTCAAAATCTTCCCAAACGTGTTCTAAAAGAATTGGAAAGAAGGAAACGACTTAACTGTTAGATTAAGTAGAAAAAGAATTGTGTTCCCTAAGGAAGGAGGCCTGGGTATTTGAAATTTAGAAGATTTTGTCAAGGTGCAAGATATGAAGCTATGGTGGCTCATGCTAATTGGAAATTCCTTGCTTTCTGATTATTTTAACAATAAATATGTGAAGAAAAGAAAGACATCCTTGTGAATTTGTTGAAAAGAAATTCGATTTCCCTATATGAAAAAGGATCTTTTGGGTAAGAGACTTAGCTAAACATTGTATATATTTATTGGAGTGTAGCAAGGGAACAATAGTTTTTTATTCTATAGTTGGATAAATGAAGGGAACTTAAGTTCATGAATGCAATCACCCACTTTGAGTCAACAAAGAGTAGAAGATCACATGGTTGATGATATTTGGATTCTAGTATATGTTGGAGTTACAGTAGGTTATAAGTCAAGAGTTAATGGAAAATATTGTTGAGGTTCCTATTTTATTAGAAGCAATAAATAAGGTAATGTAAAAATGCCCGTTTCATTGCAACAAGCAAATGGCATTTAGAGATTATAGGTGGTTTTGGTTTAATAGAGTTCCCACTAAGAATCTATACTACTATAGAAACTATTACATAATGCTATTTGTAATGACTTAATTGAAACTCTGCATATCAATGTATTATTTGCTTTAGCGTAAAATGGCTCATGATTTTGTTCTTTGGTGCAGCAAGTACTTGCTTTATTAGAGGCCACCTATTGCTTCCCCATGAATATGCTTAATCTCATAATTCCAATTAACTTCAAGTCGTATACCAAAAGATACCTTGATAATTAGAGTTCCATTACTTTCTAATTAAGCAATATCATAGTTTACTTGTAATGCCCTGCAACTTGGAGCATTATAACTCACCATGTGTCCCTATTAGATAGAGACATGCAAAGACTTATACTAGTCCTATTCTTTAACCTATTCATCTTCACCATATATTAATATAACTATAATTCCAATAATATAAATGAATGACATACAAGCAAATCATTCCAATCACTATTGGTTAAGAAAAAGTACATCAAACTTTAATCCAACTATCATTATAAACTTTTATCAGCATATAATTAAATAACATGTTTAATAACTTATAAAAAATCTCTAAACTATCTACTCAAATGTCCTCAAATTCCATAAAAATCCTCCATAAACTCTCGCATTACTCATCTCCATAATAATAATGATAATTTCCCTCATTCTCATTCTGGTAATAGTAAACTATACTCTCATACTCATCATACCTACCTATAACTGAAAAAGAAGTAAGATGAGTCCAAGCCCAATACGTGCATACCCAAACACATGCACATGTCACAATGATACAAGTTACACAAGTACATAATGCAATAAATACTTAACAATCAACCACTTACTTATCTTTACGTTAATCAATAAGTAACATAGGGGTACTCATGACCTCGTTACTCTCTTTTTATTTAATTTAAGTGTTTTATACCTATGTTGGGAACCGCCACCTTTAGCCCTAACTTTCTACTAATATTAGGAACTACTATCTATAGCCCTAATATCCCTAAAATTTACCCCAAATCATTTTAGTACAAAACTCCACTATGAACAACACTAGATACTGATCATTAGGTTGCCCCCTAAGGATCTGCTACCTCTAACCCCTAAGTCGAGTCACTCATAAGTAACAAGCAAGTCATTTATCAAGTTTACATTAAATTTCATTCATTTACTATATCTAATAATCACAACCAACAAGTATTGTAAACAAGTACCTAGAACAGTGGTTTTAGGTTTTACTTGCCTGTAATTATTAAGTTCATCTAAGCTTGTTAAGAAATAGTAATTGATTATTAGTTCTACTTCACATGACCTAAGCTTCATGATATCGGCCTTCCTATTATTTAACTTTGGACTTATAGGCAAGTGCACCTATCGATTCTATAGTATGGTAGATAAAGATATCGAGTGTCAATCCCACATGGATTACGAGTACTAGTAATTACCTTTTCTTATTATCTAATAGACAAAAATGAGTAATTTAAATAAATAATGAATAAATTAAAGAAAGCAATAATCAATAAAAATATATTCAAGTATTGAATCCCATTATAATTACTAATATAATTAACTAATTATTATTCAATTTCTTATTTTATTCTTGGACTGTAGGAATTCCTAAATTGAACTATTAGTGCTCTCGAGTCATATTAATTCATAATCCTAGGTTGATTAATTGGAATATCTTCTTAACTAAAACCCTTAAAATTACATTACATTTGATCAATGAATTCCAATATTAGGTTTCACCCTAATCTAGAAGAATTACATTGTCTTATCTCTAAGATTGCATTCAACTCCTTTCAATTATCTTAGATCTATTCTTATATAAAATCTCTCGATTTTTATATAAGAAATCAAATTTCAACTAATAAGCCGACAATATTAAATTGAAAATTATAAAGAACATATAATTGCATCACAAGAATGATAATTAAATCATTGAATAATAATCATAAAAATTGCATATTCAATCTAGGGTTCATTGTACTCTAAATATGAAAGAAAATTAAGTTATAAACATGTTAAATCTAAAAGTAATAATAATAAAAGAAAGCATAAATAAAAAAATTAAAAATATAAATATAAAAATCTACTTTAATCTCTTATTCTAATTCTAATCTCTTAATCTTCTAATCTAATTTTTCCAATCATCTAATTTTATCTTCCTAATCTAATATACTCTAATATTCTAAAAACTAAAACTAATCATTTGTACTTGATCGGCTCTTTCTCATCATATATATATATATTATGTTGGAGTTGACACGGTCAAGTCTTTAGATGAAATCTTTATATAAACTAAGTGTATCTTCCCAAACTCAAACTAATTTGATCTATTGATAGGAATCAAAATCCTACAGGACCTATCACTGGGGCAAGAGCCAAAGGGTTACAAAATTTGACGATAAAGGTCATCTTTAAACAAACCGACCCCGAAAATATTTGTATAATAACTTATTTTCTATTACCTATTTATTGTGCATTCTAGTAGGTATACTTGTCGGTTTTTATAAGGCGATGGATAAACTTGTTAAAGCTCAGCTTGTGGGTTATTTATGGACCTACATAAACCAAAGAAGAACCGGTCCAACAAATTATTCACTTGAATTAAAGAATCGGCCACTTGAAGACCATTTGTATATCTAATTGTTGCTTATAGGAACCGGTCATTTTATTTTGTACTTGTAATTTGTATTTTGGAAACCGACTACTTAGTGGCATCTTTGTAATTTCTTTTTTGTGTTTTTACCCTAATAGGAGCAAGTATAAATACTTGCTGACTAGGGTTTTTAGAGAGCTTTTGATAGTTTTGAGAAAACGTACACTTTGTGTCATGAGGTTCCATCCTTACAATCAAAGATCTCTTATCAATTTCTTATGAAATTGTGATGAAAATCAACAAGGGTAGATTGTGAATAATATCAATATTCCTTTTTGTTGTTACAAATTATGTTTAGTGAGTAATATCTAGGTACAATTTGTGGTTACTTTTTTCATTCACTTAGATTAGGGTTATAATTTTCATATTTGATCTTTTCAATTTGAAATTGAATCCTAGTGTAATTGCATGATTTTCCCTTGAAAACCTCATACTTATTTGATCATAGTCCCATTTGGTATTTTTCTTAATTGGAATGAAGTCATCACGCCATTTTTTAGTCCAATTTGTGTAGTTGATTATTCGTTTGTATTATGTGCTTGTGATTTGGAATCAAAGCACATCATAATTTGATATCAGAGCATGATTTTGAGAAAGGGAATTACGCGAACTTCACTTGATATTTAGGGTTCTTGAATTTGATTTCTTGATCTGAATTATTGAAGTGAAATTGTAGTTGATTGTGGTTTATGTTGTATTTTAATTGTTGTTGTTGAAGTGGATGTGGAGTACTTGTAGTAACATTTGTCTTCTTAAACTTGCCGTGAGGGAAGGAGGAGTTTTCCTTTGTGCTTGTTCGGAATTGAAGCTACGTGCATTGAGACAAAGAAGAGTGAATTACTTGTTTGTGTTTTCGGAAATTGAGGAGTGTCATTTGCAATTTTCAGATTTACCTTGCGTGGAGATTAAGGAAATTATTTGAAATTCAAACACATTCATTAAGTTTGAAGAAGTTATTGTGTAATAGTTGATTGAATTTTATTTGAATTTGAATTTGCTTTTTACCATTTGTGCAAAAGTTGCATTAAGAGTGATATTTGAATTTTATTAAGCCGTGAAGTGTAAGTGGAGTTGTGTTGTGAAGGGTGTTGCAACGTGTTGTGAGTTTATGTTGTGAAGAGTGTTACAACGTGTTGTGAGTTTGTGTTGTGGAGAAGGTGTTGCACGTGGAATCGGAAGTGTGTACATGTGCCGTGAGTGAAGAGAGTTATAGTGGTTAAAATTTGAATTTCAAAAAGCAAACATTAAAGTGTGGAAGTTATTAGTAAGTAATATATTTAAACACTTTGCTTAGTTGGAATTATTAACCTACTATTTAAGGAAGTGTTTAATAATACTTCTACTTGTGTTGCCTTAATTGAAGTGTAAAAGTGTGAGTGAAGTTAAGTGGAGTTTTTTATTTTTCTTTTGTAGTGGTTGCTGTGTGGCATTAAAGTAGTGTTGTTGTGAAGGTGTTTGTTGCCTTTGGTTATGTGTTGAAATATAGCAAGTGTATGTGTACCGTGGTGTAGAGCGTGTTGTTGATGACTAGAAGAGTGTGTTGTGGTGTAAAGTAAAGTGAACCGTGGGAGAGTGTGTGTAGTGTGATTGTGGGAGTGTGTGTGTGAAGCCATTTAGGGTGTGTGTTGCATTAGGTGTTTGTAGCACCATGGGTGTGTGAGTGTGTGTTGTCGTAGTGTGTGTGGTGGAGTGTGTTGTTGGTTTGTTGAAATTAGTAAGCAATAATGTCAAATGATTTGTATTTGTCTACTAATATACTACGTCAAGCCTTGACTTTTTTTTTTCCAACCATTGATGATAGGTAGAGAGAAAATTTGTTCTACATATCTTATAGAGTACAAAGTAATTTATGTGCTCTTATCATTGATGGTGGTAGTTGTACTAATGTTGTGACTGCCTCATTAGTATTGAAATTACAACTTGTAACTACCCCACATCCAGAACCTTATAAATTGCATTAGCTGAGTGAGCAGGGTAGTCTCCATGTGACCCAAAGAGCTAAGGTACCTTCCAATATAGGGGATAAATATCATGATGAAGTAGAATGTGACATTCTTCTCATGTGTGCACCCCATATATTGCTTGACAAATCATGGTTGTATGACAAGAAGGTTTTATATGATGGTTATAAAAATACTTATATGTTACAACAGGAGGATAAACATATAGTATTGAGCCCTATGTCACCATCAGAGGTCCAAGAAGTGTAAAGATAGATCCTTCCCTACCCCATTCATCTTCCTCCATATGCACTACCCTTCTTGGCATTTTATCCCTCCTACAGCCAACAAAAACAATCCGAGACTGCTCAAAATTTTGCTCCATCTACTCATGAAATTGATCCATCTCTACTTTAAGCGTTCTCCACATCTCAGTAGTTAGAGTTTCCATAATCAATTTTGTGTCTATCCCTCCCATCACACTATTTGGAGAATTTTTATTAGACATATTTCTGCAAGAAAACAAAGATGAGATTAGAAAAGAAAAGATCCTCGCTAAATTACTCCCTCGCATGTTTCTACTTAATCAATGAATAGCTCAAATCGCTTGTATTTATGTCTCACAATATTTAATTGGCTTTTATACACTCTAAGGATCTCACTACTCTTGCCTTTTACTACTCATGATTTCTCTTTCAGTTCTTTTAGAACTAAACAACAAATTGGAGTTTTTCCATTGGATTAAACAAAATCCTTGTTATTGGAATCAATAATCAACAAGTCACTATAGTTTCCACAGCAATTCTAACAAACACAAAGATAATTTTCGAGTCATCAACAAAAACAATTTCACCAAGAACTTCTAACATTTTTTTTTTCATTTTTTTTAACTATTCAAACAAGAATTCAACAAATTAATCAATGAATGCAGACAATAATTACAATAACGAATCTAACAAGATCAATAGAAACAAAAAAATTCAAACTTTTCTCTTTCTTTTTTTTTTTTAATTCAAACCCTAGATCTGTAAAAACACAAATTTGATTCAAGATAGGTAATTCCTAACCAACTCAGTTGCACTCTAATACTAAATCCGATACGAAGTCCGTCAACCTGTGTCGAAACCTGAAATCCTGAATTGTATCTAACAACCTATGATCTATCACGAACGGAAGGAAACCATGACCCGTTGCTTATAATGAAGCAAGAACCTTGGTATGAATGGAAAAGCCATAATCAGGATGGAGATTCGATTGATAAGTAAACAATGAACACCACGAAACAATCCAATAAGTTCAAAGTTCTTCAAGAACTAAAGAGAGAGTTTTTTATTTCAATTTTTTTCAAAAGATCCTTACAATGGAGTCATTGGTGACTATTTATAGTCTAGTACAATAACAAAATGACATAATCAAAACCCTAATGTAACTAAGGAAAACAAACAAAAGCTAGCGGCCTAAAATAGTCTAAAGCTGGCTAACATTTTCCCCCTAAGCAGGCACTAAAGCCGGCGGCTTTGGATTGGTTCATCCAGCCTTTAATTGCATCTACGGCGGCCACTTAAGCTAGCGACTTACTTGCCAACACCAACCATTTAGGCCAACGGCCTTCATCTCTACGCCAACCATTTAAGCTAGCGGCTTAAACCGCCAAGGCTGGTGGCCTTCAATGATTCTAAAGCTATCGACCTTTAATCTTTTCCTTGATTTTTTCCTTTGCATTTCGCACTTCAAATAAGGCTATGTTCTTTGATCCAATCTTCCTAGCTTGTCTTCGATCATCCTTAAACCAATCCCCCTAGCATGATCTTCAACAATAAGGTCGGATATAGTTGTGGTTTGGACTATGGTAGCCCTAAACCACCTTCATCCAATCCCAAGATCCCTTTTCTTTGCCATTCTACACCTATGGCATCCAACGAATAAATGACGAGGTTGGAGAACAAAATATCTACATTGGAAGATATTGTTGCTCAACAAAAACAACTACTTGATCATTTTCAGGCACAACAACAGTAGCTTTTTGCATTATGGCAGCAGTGGCTTTCACATCCATCGAGTACCTCACCATCAATACAACTAATCTAATCATCATTACAATCATCACCCTTTTTTGGTGGGTTTAGCACCAGGAATATTCCATCAGCTCCATTTATTACACCATTAGGTAGATCCTCACAACAACCATCACACCCTCAATCTCTAATGCAGCCACAAGTCAAGCATCCACAATATTTCTTTCCAGCTTCATTCTATAGTTTACTCAATGCCCAATAATAGCAACCACGGCCTCTAGTAGACGAACATTAGTGATTGATTTAATTATCTGTGTAGTACATCACTATAGTAGATATTAGCTACTTTTTGTGTTTATCTATTGATTTTTTTTTTTTTTTTTGCTTGGCTAGATATCATATCGCTTGTTGGCCTAGTATTACATCACTTTTTTTTTTCTTTGCTGGATCTCATGTGATATGTATATTTTTTTGGAACTTTGATGGATATTTATGGTTAAATGTTTGATTGGTTGTTTTTTGTTTTAGGAATGAATAGTGCAAAGTGTAGAACCATATTTGTGACAGATTGGAGCATTTTTTTTTGTCTTATCTGATTATATTTTATGAGGATTCATTCCTCATAAACATTAGGTATTACGAGGAATTTTTTCTCATTCCTCGTAAATTCTCTTTCTTTTTGGCTGATGGAGGATGTCAGTTTTGCTGACCTGATGAAGATATTGTATTACATGGTTGAAGAATGTATATTGTATGACAGGTTTTTTTTTTTTTCATAAGAATCGCACAATGCTGGGGGAAAATTGCATTATGTGACAAATCATTTGTCGTAAACACGAAAATTTTTTTTTATTTGCCATAATTTATTCCTCATAAAAATGATATTGCCACAATTTGATTTCTCATAAATTCGTACAATTAATTTCTCCTAAACATTTCCACAATATGATTCCTTGCAAATGCCTAATCACCACAATTTGCTTTCTCATAAATGTCTTATTACCATAGTTTCATTCCTCGCAATTGACTTATTACCACAATTTTATTCCTCGCAATTGCCTTATTGCCACAATTTCATTTCTCATAAATGGTTCATCACAAATGCTTTATTGCGACAATTTCAATCCTCACAAATGTTTCTTTACTTTTTCCACCCATCAACTTTTTCTAACAACTTTTTTTCTCGCAAATGCTATTACTTCACTTCTCACAAATACTTTTTCTAAGTGTAAGAATGTTTTCCTGATAATATCTCAAAGTTGGGGAGCCTATTGCGATAATTTTTTTACCGGAATGTAAATTTTTATAATTAATTTATTGCCATGATTTTTTAAGTTTTTTCATAAGAGTTCCAATAATGTGCCGATCCTAGTTTGTTCTTCCTTCTCACTTTTCAAGCATGAGATAGAAGAAAGGAGGAATGCACACAAGGTTCCTCGGACTCTGTAAAATTTGACACACAGTAAGATTAGTTAGTTTGTTGGTTGATGTGCGAGTCTTTTGTGTCCACCATTTATTCTGATAAGAGAAAAGCTTTTATGCTATAAGCATATCACATAAATAAATTAATGATAGAAAAATATTAATAAAATTTTAATATATAAAAATATAAATAATAATTTTATAAAATATATCTATTATTATATATATTTAAATATCATTAAAATTTATCTACCATTCCTGTAATGGCTTTTGAGGTTAACTGCACCCACTGCTATAGATAACACATTCCTTGTAATGCGTAAAAGGTTGTTTGAATTTTCAAACATATTGGACAAAGCCATGCACATGTTTCTAGTACAACAAATTCGGACTATTGTTTTTACACATTAGATGAAAAGTAAGATAGAACAAAACAAGATAAAATTCACAGAGGCATGATCATAATATTTAAATAAATTAAGAGTCCCAAATAGGACCAAAAGCCGGAATTCCTGCACCCTTACAGGCGCTCACAACGTCCCTACTTCCTTCAGGATTACTCGTCACAATAACCACCTCTGCCCCCCACCTTTTCGCTGTGTCAACGCTCATATCCGACACATTCGGACGGCCTAAAACCGCGGTATCATGTACTATTACCTTGTCCTTGGGATGACCGCTCACCATGTCCTTAATTTCTTTCCCAAAATTTTGTTCAATTCCTTTGGCAATCCACAACAAGCATACATTAGCCTTGCATGGTTGCAATAGGAAAGAAAGGAAAACGCAGATACCAGAACCGGTCGCGACGAGAAGAACCCGGTCGTACATGTTTACTAGGTAGGGCAGGCCAGCAAAGTGCACACTTCGAACCCATATGTGGCTAGGTGGGTTTTTGACGAGTGATCGAGTGAAGTCACCAACTGCACCAGCAAGCATCATGTGTTCATTTTTGTCATCGGATATTATACCAAAGGCATGCCACTCTGAAAATGGGGATGGACTGATCCTCCCCAATATACCAGCTTTTACGCCTCCGTCGAATTTAATTATCGAGGCGTGCCCTGATGGGGAGGAGATTCGGACTGGGACACGTCGAACAGTAAGCCATGGAATGATGATCAAGATTGTTATTGCCGACGTGAACCAGAATTCCTGCCTACGAATCAACGTGGAACCGAGGTTATTAGAATAAGATTTTGTTGTGGGGTCATAAGAGATTGTAAGGACAACGAAAGCCCACAGAAGGACTAGTGCAGACCAGCCGGCGAACCGGTGAGTCCGCTCGAAAACGTTGTGGTGGAGGTGGCGGACAAGGGGGAAAGCCGCAAGGGAGGCGAGGCAAATCAACCCTAGTATAGCAGATGCAACCCCGATGATTTCAGGGGAAGTATTGTCCCTATCTTTGAGGGTCAGGACCAATGCATAAATCAGCCAGCCTATGGAAGAGACACCACAACCGCTGTGGATGCCGCCGAGGCTTTGGAGGAGGGAGGTGGTGGAAGTTTTTAGGAAGAGTGGAATCCATGACCTTCCCAACAAATTAACCGCAAGCCAAAAGAGTATTCTTAGGAAAGCCTCACTCCTACACAATGTGAGTGCAAATATGTTAGCTATTGAGAACAGGGCTGCCCTGTCCCTTGCATAAGGGAAATGCCCCGTGGCTGCGAGGCCTAAGCCGATGACGTTTAATGACAACGCAACGGCGAAAAGCCTCTTGTATACCGTGAAAAGTCCTTGATCAAGGAGAATTATTGAAAGTCTAGTCTCTTGTTTTTTCACTTTTGGGCTTGGTTTTTGCTTTGTTGGAAGTGGAATTTGGCTGTTTTGTCTCTCCACTACTTCTAGGGTTTTGCCTTCTTCAAGGGCTTCCAGTTCATTATCATTGGCGTGTTGTTCATCTTCATCATCTAAATCAAGGTCACAAAAGTGGCTACTGGGTCTGCTTACAGAACGTTGTAAAATAGAAGCCGGAGCCACCCTTGAGGAGCTCCCTCTCGACCGTGGAAGCCAAAAGGCCCAAGTTCCTTTGCTTTGTTCTGTGGAAACAGGAGTGGGATTGACTGCAAATGGGTCAGCATGTGGCTGCACCTCGAACGCCACACCTCGACAGCTAGAAAACCTAACTGGGCTTTGCATGGCTTTGTCCTTTTCTATGGTTTCTTAGGAAAAAAAAAAAAAAAGAGGGCAAAGATAGCAATGAATGGCTTCAAGAACTTAGAAGCTTAATGGTGCAATTTTGAGAACGTGTATGCTTGGGGATTGTATGTGTTTTGTGCACGAAAACAGGGCATGGGGTAGGGGGGTTATATAGAAAAACTTTTTGCAGGTGATGATTTTTTTTTTTTTTTTGAGTTAAGCAATGCATCATTTAATATTAATCGTTTTATCTGTTTGACTGGGTCAATGGGACAAGACAAATCCAAAGTCAACATATCAAGGATATTTTAATATTACAAAGGTAGCGGTCTTGTTTTCTCAATGTTTTATTGGTCAAACTGTACAGGCAGTTGCCTCTGTGACCAACTTATTCGTCATTTTACTAATTTTACTTTCATCTTTATCTAGGTTATGCATTGATTCAAATATTTATGAAATCGTACATGGGTAGAAAATGGTAGAAATAAAAAAAATGGGTAAAAATTATATATTAAGTAATTCTAATAAAAAGTAAAAATAAATAAAATAGAAAAGAAATAAGTAAAACCATTTCCACTTTAAAGTCTATTTCTTTTCTCTTCAAAATTAAAGAAATGAATAGAAATTGATAGAAATAGAAAAAAAAAAGTGATATAATTATAAAATCACCTATTATAGCAATATTCATCAAAATAATAATATGGATAATTTTATCTAATACTAACATCATTTCCCTTCATTTCCTTTCATTTTCTTTATATGTTACCAAATATAAAAGAAAGATTACACCTCATCCAGTTTCCACTTTTTTCTTTTTCTTTTTCTTTTTTGTCTCTTTTCTACTCATTTCTACTCTATAAAAATCTATCAAGTATAGTGATAGTCTCTATAAACTTAAGATTTAATATTTTTTTTAAGTCACGTGTTGTTTCTTGCTCTACACAAAAAAAAAAAAACGTAATATTTATATTAAATGTTTTTTTTTATTTATAACATAAATGATTGGTCATATTATTATCAATGGAGATACTTATTTGAAGATAGGGAAATCTAGTCCGTTTGTCCATTGAATAGAAAGATGCATGTAACTTCGAGGTCCGGCTTGGTTTATATTATAAGAGACTAATTTTATAGTATCTATTTTTCTGTATTAATTGTTTTGAGTTAGAATTCGGTTAAAGAAATGTAGAACTGATGATAAAAAAATTTTGCTTATGTCGTCCAAATTCATGAAGTTTCGTTCCCCCATATTAATCAATCAACTAATAAAAGTTTCATAGATTTTTTCATTTTTTTCTTCATAGACATGCGAATCAACCAAAAAAAGCGTGTTTATTTGACTATTTTATATAAATTTCCAAAACTATTGGATTATATTTTTATAAGAATATTCTTAATACAGATAATTCTATGATACAGTCATTAAAAAATGACTATACAATATAGTTACTTTTTTATTATTAACGAACCTTATTTATTATAATTTGAAGTTGGTTTAGTGTTAAAAAAATAAAATAAAAAGAACTACCTACATCTTTCATTGAATCATTGTTAGCTTTCATGAAGATTGTCCACGGCTCTTTTATTCTTAATGAGTCATATTTTTGACACAGCGCGAAAAGCGAAACGAAATGAATCCGAATATGGATTGGTTTCACACAACAAAGAAACAATCTTTGATGCAAATCTGGTTGCGCACAACCGGGAAAAGGGAGAAAATTCTCTCACGAAATGTATTTGATAATAAAACAAAACGTAACCCTAGCATATCTGACAAAAGGGTATTTATACTTCCCCGTAAAATATCTAAAAGGGGAAAAATCTAAGCGTACACGTGGAAATAAATAATAAAATACACGTCTATAACTTGTCGCATACACGGCCGTGCCTCCAGGCCGTGTATGTTTCTGGGCAAGTGACAAGCCTAGTACACGACCGTGCCTCTAAGCCGTGTATGATTCTGTGAAAGTTCCTGTCCGAATACACGGCCGTGTCCAGGCCGTGTATGGGAGCCGTGCATGCTTCTGTGGGATAACCTGATCGAATACACGACCGTTATACACGGCCGTGTATGGAAACCGTGTATGTCTCTGTGGAAATCCTGGTAAAATACACGGCCGTGCTTCTGCCCGTGTGTAGAGGCCGTGTATACTTCTGTGAGTTCATTCCATGCCGTGTATACTTCTGTGAGTTCCTTCCAAACACTACACGGCCGTGGCACAAGCCATGTGTCCGCCCATGCCTCGTGTGTCTCCATCATTCTCCCCCACTAATGGAGAACTCGACCCCGAGTTCTCATCCGGATATAAAGGAGTATCATCGGGGTGAAAAGGTGATAGATCCGCAACATTAAAAGTACATGAGATATTCATATCTTCCGGGAGTTGTACAACATATGCGTTGTCATTTATCTTATGTACAAATTCATAGGGTCCGTACTTCTTGGGTTGAAGTTTCCCATATTTCCCTACAGGGAAACGCTCTCTTCGGAGGTAAACCATGACCTGATCGCCTACTACAAAGAGCTTCTTCCGTCTATGCTTATCTGCATCCCCTTTGTATCGTGCATTGGACTCCTCTATCTTTCGTTTAACTTCCTCAGTAGTGGCTTGGTGTTGTTCTGCCATATGTTTAGCCACCACATCACCCACCATATCCTTGGGTAATTTGAGCAAGTCCAGTGCATGTTGTGGTATCTTAGTGTATACCACCGAGAATGGTGATCTCCCAATAGTTCGGTAGACGGAACTATTGTAAGCGAATTCAACCTGAGCCAGTGCTTGATCCCATTGTCCCGGCTTCTCGCAGCAGATGCTTATGATGAGATTTCCGAGGGTCCTATTAGTTACCTCGGTCTGACCATCAGTTTGGGGATGAGCGGTACTGCTGTAATTCAATAACGAATCAAACAGATACCAAAGAGTCCTCCAAAAATGACTGAGGAATTTGCTATCCCTATCGGAAGTAATGGATTTTGGGACTCCATGCAACCGCACCACTTCCTTGAAGAACAACCGCGCAATAGCTCGTGCATCTGCGGTCTTCCTCAAGGAATGAAATGAGCCATCTTGGAAAACCTGTCAACTACAACAAACACGGAGTCAGCACCTCGTTGGGTACGAGGCAAACCCAGTATAAAATCCATCGATAGGTCCTCCCAAATGTTTGATGGTACGGGAAGAGGAGTATATAGGCCCGTGTTTTGGGATTGCCCCTTAGACACTTGGCAAATGTAGCACATTTCCACAATCCGATACACATCTCTTCTTATCCGAGGCCAAAAGTATGTTTCAGTTACTGCGGCTAGGGTCTTATCTCTACCCACATGTCCCGCCAGTCCTCCACCATGCAGATCTCGGATAAGCTTTTCCCGTAAGGAAGTTTCAAGAATGCATAGTTGATTCCCTTTCATCAAATACCCCTCATGGATATGATAGTCGTCACACGGTTCCCTATTGGTACACTTAATCCAAGTGTCCTTAAAGTCGCTATCATTTTCATACAATTCCCGTAGCTTCTCAAACCCAACAATGTCCGCACTTAAAGTAAGTAGGACATTCGCTCTTCTACTCAGGGCGTCTGCGACCTTGTTGTACACACCCAACTTGTGCATCAATCTGAAAGGAAATCTCTGCAAGAACTCAATCCATCTGGCATGCATGTCCTTACTAATTCGAGTTTGACCACTCAAATGTTTAAGAGCCCCACAATCCGAATACAAAATGAACTCTTTCCCAACCAAATAGTGCTCCCACACTTTAAGGGCCCTCACCACGGTGTAGAACTCCTTATCATATGTAGACCAAGTCCTCCTTGCTTCGCACAATTTTTCACTGTAAAAGGCTATTAGTCTTCTCTCTTGTGATAGTACCGCACCAACTCCAACCCCACTAGCATCGCAATCCACCTCGAACAATTTCTCAAAGTTCGGTAGCGCTAGTACAGGAGCGCTACACAATCTCTGTTTCAAGTTCATGAAGCTCGATTCAGATTCTTGCCCCATTGGAACTTTCCCTTCTTCAAGCATTCAGTCAGGGGGGGCAACAACAGTACTAAAATGCCTAATGAATCTTCTGTAGAAACTAGCTAGGCCGAGGAAACTTCTCAATTCTGTAACAGTTCTAGGAACAGGCCATTCTCTAATCGCCTTCACCTTCTGATCATCCACCTTCACTCCTTCACTACTAACCACAAACCCAAGGAACAATAGTCGCCTTGACATAAACGTACACTTTTTAAGATTAGCGAACATCTTGTTCACCTTTAGTGCAGATAACACACACTTTAGATGCTCCAAATGTTCTTCCTCGGATCTACTAAATATTAGAATATCGTCAAAGTACGCTATAAGGAAACGACCATTGAAAGGTTTCAATACCTGATTCATTACCCTCATGAAGGTGCTCGGTGCGTTACTCAACCCAAATGGCATCACTAGCCACTCATACAGCCCCTCCTTGGTCTTAAATGTTGTCTTCCACTCATCTCCGGGACGGATCCGAATCTGGTGATATCCACTCCGCAAGTCTATCTTGGAGAAGATAGTAGCGCCACTCAAACAGTCCAACATATCCTTGATGCGGGGTATAGGGAATTTATACCCTATGGTAATCTTGTTGATAGCTCGGCTATCAACACACATCCTCCAGCTCCCATCTTTCTTGGAAGTTAACAACACTGGAACCACATATGGACTTAAGCTATCCCGGATGAACCCTTTGTCCAAAAGCTCTTGGACCTTCTCCTGTAGAATCCCGGCTTCCTTGGGACTCATTCTGTAATGCGGGAGGTTTGGGAGACTAGCTCCGGGCACCAGGTCTATCTGGTGTTGAATGTCCCTCATAGGGGGTCGCCCCTCAGGTAGGTCTTCTGGAACCACTTCCTTAAACTCCTCAAGAAGATCTTTCACTGCCCCTGGCACTTCTCCACCAAGTTTCTCCCCTCCTTCGGTCACACCTTTCACGATGAGGGCGTGCACCACTCGCGACTCCCTTAAGTCTTCCATCACTTCCTTCTCAGATTGAGTGACAGTTAAGAATGATAGACTCTCAACCTTCTTTCCTTTAGCTCGTCCTTCCCTCTTCAACGGCAACAAGGTGTACTTCACACCCTCCTTCTCCAACCTGTAGACATTCTCTTTACCCGCATGTTACGCGTCTAAGTCAAATTGCCATCATCTCCCAAACAAGATGTGGCAAGCATCTATGTCTACAATGTCGCAAAATGCTTCATCGTGGTACTTCCCTATTGAGAAAGGTACCCTGCATCTCTCCTTGACCTCAATTTTCTCGGCTGCCTTAATCCAACCAATAGTGTACGGATTCGGGTGCTTCTCGATGGGCAGCTGCAGTTGTTTCACAACCTCCCTTCCTATGATGTTCTCGCAACTGCCGCTGTCTACTATTAGCTCAAACAACTTCCCTATGATAGTAAACCGTGTACGAAACAACTGGTGTCTCTACGTGATCTCTTCTTGCTTCAGGGTGAGCATCATGCGCCGAATTACATATGTTGGTTCCGCTGTTTCTTCTTCTTCCTCATAATATTCTCCCTCTCTATTGGGCTCACAGCAGATCTCCTCATCATCTTCCCTATCAAGGATGTTGACGCTCTTCCTCGATGGACATTCGTTTGACCGATGAGCCGGTTGGTTGCATTGGAAACATTTGCCCAATATAGGTTTGGCATAGGGATTGTTCTATCTTTGAGCTCCCTTCTGCTCCATCGGCTTCTTCCCCTCACTTTTCTCTTCCCTCTTGGACATGTCCTCAGTTGGTTTATATGGTGTAGTCCTACTTTTCTCAAATACCGGCCGACTACCACCACCCACAGCTTTGCCTACATATCCCTTCCGTCCTCCTCCATATCTACTCCCTTTTCCTGCAACACAAGTTCAGCTCGGAGAGCCAAGTTCTTTGCTTCTATAAAGGTTCTCACCATCGTAACCCCAATCTTGTCTTTAATTTGGAGCTTCAGTCCTTCTACATACCTTGCAACTTGCTGACCTTTGCTCTCCCTCAAATCATTCCGCTCCGCCAACCTCATGAACTCTGTCGTATACTCATGTACGGAAGGAACGTTGTCCTTGGCGGCACCGCTGATATTGTTGGAACAATATTTGCTCATAATCCGGCAGGAGGAAATCATGTTGCAGCAACTGCTTCATGCGATACCATGATCTCACCGGGTGTTTTCCTTCCCTCTGCCTCCTACTTTATAGCCTCTCCCACCATGCCGAGGCGCCACTCTTCAACCTGCATGCCACCAACCTTACACGACGGTCCTCGGGAATTTCCATGTAATCGAAGAACCGGTCCACTTCCGCAAGCCAATCAAGGAAGCCTTCGATGTTGAGGCTGCCATCGAACCATGGGATGTCGACCTTCAAACGATAGTCTCCCCCATCCCCTTGATCATAGCCTCCACGGTTCCTCCTGTAATCACCTTCTCTAGGGTGGTTTCCATGATGAGCCATCCGATGACCACCACCTCTACCACCACGCCCTTGCCGTGGCCTACTCCCGTATATGTCATCACTTTCTTCACTGGACTCTTCACTCTCCACACGCCCCCACCTATTCTCAATGACAGGTCGGATCACGCGTCCCCCGAATTCCTCCACCGCACGTGGTGGATTTCTGCCAGCGCCTCCAACCCTATTGGGGTTTACCACCAGAGCATCGAAACGCTCGATCAGTTCATCAAGGCACCGTTCCATACGCCCGACCTTCTGATGCATTGCGTCGAATTCTGCCCTTGGAACCCATTGATGGTTCCCTTAAAACCTCGCCTCTTGAACACCGTCAAGAACACGACCGCTATCATCGCCTTGATGAGTTGACATCTCCACAAGGAAATAGCCTTGCTCTGATACCAACTGACGCAGCGCGGAAAGCGAAACGAAACAAATCCGAATATGGATTGGTTTCACACAACAAAGAAACACTCTTTGATGCAAATCTAGTTGCGCACAACCGGGAAAAGGGAGAAAATTCTCTCACGAAATGTATTTGATAATAAAACAAAACGTAACCCTAGCATATCTGACAAAAGAGTATTTATACTTCCCCGTAAAATATCTAAAAGGGGAAAATCTAAGCGTACACGTGGAAATAAATAATAAAATACATGTCTATAACTTGTCGCATACACGGCCGTGCCTCCAGGCCGTGTATGTTTCTGGGCAAGTGACAAGCCTAGTACACGGTCTCATACACGGCCGTGCCTCTAAGCCGTGTATGATTCTGTGAAAGTTCATGTCCGAATACACAGCCGTGTCCAGGCCATGAATGGGAGCCGTGCATGCTTCTGTGGGATACCCTGATCGAATACACGGCCGTGTATGGAAACCGTGTATGTCTCTGTGGAAATCCTGGTAAAATACACGGCCGTGCTTCTGCCCGTGTGTAAAGGCCGTGTATACTTCTGTGAAGTTTCTTCCAAACACTACACGGCCGTGGCACAAGCCGTGTGTCCGCCCATGCCTCGTGTGTCTCCATCAATTTTTGTTATAATTCAAGAGATTTTATTGTAATTAAGAAAATAATTAATAACATGAAAGTCAATTCTTAGTATCTTTTATAAAAAAATAATAAATCAATTAATTTGACAAGTTCAATCGTCCTTATCTAATGCTCTAGTATAGTTGTTAGTTAAAACCATTCTTCTTTCACGGATAGGGACACTTTTTTCTTCTCCTTTCTTAATCTTCATCATAATGATTAAACTATAAACTCCCTATAAAGGCAAAAGTAAATAGGATACGAAAGTCTATTCTATCAATAACCAAAGAAAGCTTACTTGACCCTACTTATCCATAGGATGGATGATCAAGGAAAACTTGTATTTGACATGGCTAATTTCTCATATTGGATTAGTACGTGGCTTTCACCTTTAGACAATTTTACATGTTAGTGTGAGCTACGTGGACATGATAAGAAAATTTTGGGAAAACTTTTCGAAATCTTAGAAAAAACAAATTCAAGAGACGATTATAGTCAAATTGTCTTAATCATCACAATGAAGATTGATGTTAGATCAGTGATATTTCAGTAACGAAAGTACTCAATATCAGGTTTTTTTACTTAGTAAAAGGGTTTGAATCATCACTTTTGAAATTGAGCCTACTAAAACTATCCATATATCGGTAATTTTGGATTGCAAATTCTTTAGTCATATTTCTCGAGGAATCTTATTCATAAACTCAGGCCGCTGGTCATTGTTTCACAATTCCAGAATGATTCAAGATGAAGAGGCTTATCATTATGTTCCAAAACAACCATACGAATATAAATCATCTTTATTCCTGGGATTCCTTAAACTTGAAGGAATTTTTACTTTTAGAAACCTCTCAACTTCATCGTCAGGTGGATCTCTTCTTTCTTTCTTTCCTTCAACTGGCAAATGAATAATTTTAGAAGTTAAGAGAAAAAAAAAAAAAAAAGTCCTTGTGCAAGTATCAATGCTTGTGGGAGAACTCCCATTATTGTATGAGGATTTTTGAGTTATGACCTTATCTTTTTACGGAATTCAATGCCAACATATATATATATATACTTAATACTTTTATCTTTGTTTTCAATTTGGATTATTTAAAGTTATTATGATTAAAGATATTCCCCTAAAATATTATTATGTAAGATTAATGATTGATATTACCAAAAAAAAAAAAAAAGTAGCGTCATATGATGTTGTCATGAACTATTTTAAAAATCTAAATAATCTTCACCACTAATTTCTAACTTTAGAGAAAATTAGCTTTAGAAGATCTTTTTCCATTTTTTAAAAAACATTTGAGATACATTGTAAAATCAGAACTTTTAAACTAGAGGTGAGTAGATAATCTTACTATACCCAAAATCCTATAGTACCCTATTTGATCGATAGGGCATTGAATGGGTATTAAAGGTCATAAAGTAGGTCATATGTATAATTTTTCAGAACTTGCTCCTACATTATATTTATCTAGAAACCTATACTTTAAGGTATACAGGTATATGTTTCAAATTACTATGTATTAATCATTAAAAATTATTAAATAACAATAATAAAATAATATTATATTTCAACCTTTTACATTATACCGAAAGGGAAAAGAAGAAATAAATATATAGGCTATTATCTAACCCACCATCCATAAGAAATTTTAAAGAATTTTCTACTTCATTTCTTTCACATCTCTTGTCTTATTTTTATCTTGTTTATTTCTTCCTTATTACTAACCTTATTTTTATTATTACACTTATCATAAAACATTGTGCTTACAAACTAATATTATAATGGATTTTGTGTTATATAATTGAAGCAAATGGACTAAATTTTTCTAATAAATTATATGGTTTGCATAGGTAAATGATATGCTTCTTTATGGACATGCTATTTTATCACTTTTATTTTGTAATAATGTCACTTTTATCCATATCGTTATATGAGATAGATTTTTTATGTCATTTTTTTTTTAATTTGTGGAAAGTGTGTTTTCATGCAATTCGAATGGAATATTATGAAAATATAGACCGATTTAGGTTGTCAAGAACTTATTTTAGAATTTTAATATTGCAAAATAAAAGTAATAAAATAATTATAGGTTTCACAAAACATCCTATACCTTATAAGTTATGCGGAATAAATTCTAGAGTAATTTATGTTATAAAATTTAAAACCTATATCTAGAGTGTGGAGTAACAAATTTTGTATCCATTTAGGCAAATTTAAGATTGTGACTTACCTAAAAGCTAAATTAACAAATTCCACATAAATGTGGTGGGAATTAAAAGAACAGAAAAAAAAAAGGAGTCTCTACATAAATGTAATAAAATAGAACATATTGATTCTCACAGGCCCTGTGGACCGCGTAAAAGCCAATATGATTGGACCAAACCGAAGAAATAGTGTGTCCTGATTTGGCAAGTTAAGAAGCTGACTTTTTGTCTTGCTTCCAAAACGTACTCTATTCTTCCGGCGCCGTAAAGCTTGCCTGAGCGAGACTGGATACGACCAAGACCTAGACTTCCCACAAACATGACAAACCGAATTGCAAAATGTCCCATCCGAGTCCAACCTTGTATGCAGAATTTGTACTTGGAAGAATTAGTCAAGGAAAAAAAATGAATAAATAAAAAGAGAGACCTTTGGTTTTTTCGCCTTCAGTGTTTGCTCTTCTCAAAATAAATAAATAAAAAAAAGGTAAACAACATCATATGTATGCTATAGCAGGTTTAATCTTTATAATCAGTTAATTTCGGAATAGATAAACCTTTCTAGAAAAGGAATAGAAAGCCGATTCGAAAAATATATAACAGAAAGTTAAAAACTTTAATAATGTGAACTACAAAAAGGTTTCACCTTTAATATGGAATGCATGTGGGCATCTGCCAAGAGGATTAGCCTTAATAGAAGAGAAAATTACTTTTCTTGCTATGGAGTTCGAATTAATAATATAAAATTCTCACGTTATTGTATATTTCGAAAAATAAACCCCATAGAGGAATATTTATTTTGTAGCTAAATGTAGCTTCAAACTTAAGTCCTTGAATCTAAATTGTTAAGTTATATTTGATATATATGAATAATTTGAAATATAATGAATTATAAAAAAAATATAATGGATTGGGATGGAATTAAATAAATTAAGATTCTAATAATAAATCCATTTGAAAAATGCACATAGAATGAATATGTATTTGTAAAAAACACACTTAATTATTAGCTATCATAATTAAGTTAAATATTAAATAAATAATTTTTAACTAATAATAATTAATGAGGGCATAATAGCCCTTCAAATATGGAATTGAATTGAAATTGCAAAGTCTAAGAGTCGTGATTTTGCTTTTTAAAAACACTTCGAAATATGGAAAAGACAATGAGATTCGAATTACAACCTAGACTTAGATTGCCCACAAACATTATAAAACTATTGCATTTCATTTTTATGTGCATGTTCTTAATATAGATAATTTTATGGTGGAATCGTTAAAAAACAATTATAAAGTAGTCTTTTTTTTTTTACTGTTAATGAATGTTATTCACTATAATTTAGGGTTGATTTAATATTGAAACAAACAACCTACAATTTCCATGAAACCATCAACAATTCACGAAAGTTGTTCATGGCTCTTTTACTATTAATCAATCATATTTTTATTATAATTTAGAAGATTTTACTATAATCAAGAAAATGATAAATACCATGGAAGTCAATTTTTAATGCCTTTTATGAAAAATGACAAGTCACTTAATTTGACAAGTTCAATCTTCCTTATCTTAAGGTCGCAACAACTCGCCATATGCCTCACTTAAGTAAGACATACTGAGGTTCACTAACCAATTATTTAGTCTAATTCTAATTTTAATTTGTGAAATTGTTCATTAATTTTGAAAATGTTTATTGGGATGTTTGTTTGGTTGTAAGGTTAGATTTTACTTTATGAAATCAGCCATAAAATTTATATCCATATTATTTTGAAAAACTTTTGGTTGATTTGTGGTGTAAAGGCCAAATAAGTGATAAAACCAATAAAATGTTTAAAAGGATAACCAGGGCTCAAAAGGCCCAAATCGAAAGTCCAACGTCTAAGTACTACAAAACCACAAAATTGAGTCTAAGTCTCATTATTTAAAATAAAAAGTCTACTTGAGAGGGAGTTTAGTAAATATGGCTCTACTCCTCATCCCAAACAAAATCCCCCTTGATGTCCTCAAAATCATATCTATAACCACGCCGTAAGTATAGTCAATATACAAATCATTACCTAAAAAGAAAAAAGTAAGAAAAAGGGGTGAGTTACAAGACCTAGTATGGGAATGCTTTAACCACACATAATGCCACTTATAAGTAGGCCTAAATTCTAATGTAGCAGACAAGATTCATTTAATTAATTAAATTAAGTGAAGCGAGTAGTATACTTCCAACATCTCGAAAATTGGAATAACTCATGAATTTGAAACACAATAGCAAATGAGGGGTTCGACTCACTGTAGTGATATCGAGAGTTAATATGAACAATAAGATTCATGTCCGACGACAAACAAATATCTAATAGTCTCATTCGAAATTCACTGTGAGAATCTACCATCAGTGACTACAGTTAGTTGTTAACGTATTATATGCGGACCCACAACTCCATATAACACCCACCAATGCATCATTTCGGACCTACTGATCGTACCTTACAATAAAATTCCTATCAACCACCCATCACACCACCTATAGTGGCTCAAGTGCCTAATCTACCATATGATCCCGTAATGTACAATCATAGCCATAAACTCAATCCAAGGGCATCAGTTGTTGACCCGAAACAACTATGCACAAGCAGTTACATATATTTATTAGCCAAGTTAGATTATTAGTCAATTTTTATTCATCTATAAGCACACATAAAATGCAATTCAGCAATCTACGTACTTGTAGATAGCATGATCGTAATCCGAACCATGTATTGTAAAATGAGACCAATTTCAAAACATACATGCGATAAAGATTTATAATTAATTACTTGTCCTTAATAGAAATTGTATCTTAATTCTATTAAATAAACTTACTAGTCCATATTCAATTTTAATACGTTGTAAACTTTATGTTGTTGTAATATTAATGTGTATTTAATTAAGCATACTTATTTATTTGATTATCATTTAATTACTAATAAGATAAATTTATTTAATTAATATATAGTTCCAATTAGGCCCATTAGGCTCAACCTAGTAAGCATATAAGTCTGTAGTATTGTTAAATGAGCTCACTTTCTAAGCCTTGTTTATTAATCATACTAATTTTATTAAACTATTAGTGATTCGATTTATTAATCGAATCGGTTCAAAGATAGCGAACCGATTAAGGTAAGATTGAACCGATTAAGATTTCAGTTCATCTTTGGGGGTTCAACCTTAATCTATTTAATTTAATTTAATTTTAGTTTTTTATTATTTAATTAATTATCCTTAATTTCTATGTTGCGAACTAATTGAGATGAACCAATTAGAGGAGGTTAGTTTGATTCACGTGAACGAAGTAATGGACTAGTCCACTCTTCATGACGCAGCGAGGAAAGCGTAACGAAACGAATCCGAATATGGATTGGTTTCACAACAACAAAGAAGTAGTCTTTGATGCCAAATTCTGGTTGCGCACAACCGGTAAAGGAGATAATTCTCTCTCAAATGTATTCAAAGTGTGGTAAAAGCGTAACCCCAATCTATCTGACAAAAGAGTATTTATATGTCCCCGTAAAATATCTAAAAGGGGAAAATCTAAGCGTACACGTGGAAAGAAATAATAAAATACACGCATAGTACACGGTTTCATACATGGCCGTGCCTCTAAGCCGTGTATGTTTCTGGGCATGCGACACGCATAGTACACGGTCTCATACACGGCCGTGCCTCTAGGCCGTGTATGTCTCTGGGCATGCGACGAGCATAATACACGGTCGAGTACACGGCCGTTCCTTTAGGCCGTGTGGGCTTCTGTGTATATGACGAGCATAGTACACGGTTTCATACACGGCCGTGCCTTTAGGCCGTGTATGACTCTGTGAGAATCCTACTAGAGCACACGGTCGTGTCGCTGAGCGTGCCTGTGCCCGTGTAAGTGATACACGGCCTGGGTAAAATTATACACGGCCGTGCCCTTGGGCCGTGTAAGCTGTTGTGCCCTCCACGATGTCCGCATCATTCTCTCCCACCAAGGTAGAACTCGACCCCGAGTTCGCTTCTGGATAAAGGGGTGTGTCATCCGTATAAAATGGAGATAAATCCGCCACGTTGAAGGTCTGGGAGATTTTCATGCTTTCCGGAAGGCCAACCACATAGGCGTTGTCATTGATTTTGGCCACTATTTTGTAGGGCCCATACTTCTTCGGCTGCCACTTGCTATATGTACCTACGGGGAAGTGTTCTTTCCTTAAGAACACCATTACGGGGTCTCCCACCTCGAACAACTTCTTCTTCTTATGCCTATCAGCTGCCTTCTTATAGCGCTCATTCACTTTCTCAATTTGTTCTTTGATCTCTGACGCCAGGTGCTTTGCTGCTATGTTGGCCTCCACACCTTTGGGTAGGGAAACTAGGTCCAGAGCGTGAGAAGGTGCCTTGGTGTAGACCACTGAGAAAGGAGATTTACCGGTAGTTCTGTGGATCGAGTTGTTGTAGGCAAACTCTGCTTAAGACAATGCCAGGTCCCATTGCTTTGGTTTCTCTCTACAGATACTTCTTATCAGATTGCCAAGGGTCCTGTTCGTCGCTTCGGTTTGTCCATCGGTTTGTGGGTGGGCTGTGCTGCTGAAGTTGAGGGACGAGTTGAACATGTACCAAAGCGTCCTCCAGAAGTGGCTAAGGAATCGGGTGTCCCTATCAGAAGTGATGGATTTGGGAACCCCATGTAATCGGACCACCTCCTTAAAGAATAATCTGGCTACATTCTGAGCATCCGCCGTCTTCTTACATGGGATGAAGTGAGCCATCTTGGAAAACCTGTCCACAACTACAAAAACAGTGTCAGCACCTCGTTGGGTACGAGGCAAACCTAGGACGAAGTCCATGGATAGGTCTTCCCAAATGTTCTCAAGTACGGGTAAGGGAGTGTAGAGTCCCGTATTCTAAGAGTGCCCCTTGGATGTTTGACAGATGTAGCAGCGTTGCACTATCCAATTGACATCCCTACGCAACTGAGGCCAATAATATCTTGCAGCCACTGCTGCTAGTGTTTTGTCCCGCTCCAAATGGCCGGCGAGTCCCCCTCCATGGAGATCTCGAATCACCTTCTCTCTCAAGGAGGATGCCGGGATACATAGTTGGTTTTCCCTCATCAGATAACCTTCCAGAATATAATAACTGTCATTGGGTTCCTTGTTAGTGCACTTTTTTCAGGTAGTTCCAAAATCCTCATCTGTTTCATACAGCTCCTTCAACTGTTCAAACCTCACTACCTCAGCTCTCAAAGTCACTAGTAAATCCACCCTTCGGCTTAGTGCGTCGGCCACCTTGTTCTGCGCCACGGATTTATGCATCAAACGAAACGGAAACTTCTGCAAGAATTGTATCCATCGGGCGTGCATGTCTTTGCATATGCAGGTCTGATTGCTCAAGTGTTTCAAGGTAACGCAATCAGAATACAGTACGAATTCCTTACCCACCAAATAATGCTCCCACATTCTCAAGGCTCTGACCACGGAGTAAAACTCCTTGTCATATGTGAACCACTTCCTCCTGGCCTCACAGAGTTTCTCACTATAAGACGCAATAGGTCTCTTCTCCTGAGAGATTACCGCCCCAATACCCACACCACTAGCATCACAATCAACTTCGAATAATTTGTCGAAGTCCGGTAAGGCCAGCACTGGTGCGCTACATAGTCGCTCTTTGAGCACAGCGAATCCCGACTCAGCTTCCTCGTCCCAATGAAACTGCCCTTTCTTCAAACATTCGGTTAAGGGAGCCGCTACCGTGCTAAAGTGTCGTATGAAACGTCTATAGAAGCCTGCTAACCCTAGGAAACTCCTCAGCTCAGTGATTGTCTTAGGTGTAGGCCAATCTCTAATGGCTCGTACCTTATCTTCATCCACCATGATTCCTTCCCCACTCACTATGAATCCCAAAAATAACAGCTTTGATGACATAAACACACACTTCTTGAGATTAGCATATAGTTTGTTCCCTTTCAGCACCATCAAAACATCTTTCAAATGCACTAGATGTTCCTCCCGAGTCTTGCTATATACTAATATGTCATCAAAATATACAACAACAAATCGACCTATGAAGGTTTTAAGTACCTGATTCATCACGTGCATGAAGGTACTCGGTGCATTGCTGAGCCCGAACGGCATGACCATCCATTCATATAGTCCCTCTTTCGTCTTGAAGGCGGTCTTCCACTCATCCCCAGGCCTGACCCGAATTTGATGGTACCCGCTTCGAAGGTCTATTTTGGAGAACACCACTGCTCCACTAAGCCGATCCAACATGTCCTCAATGCGAGGTATTGGGAATTTGTACCCAATGGTGATTTTGTTGATAGCTCGAATATCCACGCACATCCTCCAACTCCCATCCTTCTTAGGTGTTAGTAATGCTGGTACGGCACAGGGACTCAAGCTATCTCAAATGAATCCTTTATCGAGCAAGTCCTGGACCTTTTCCTGTAAGATCTCCGTTTCCTTGGGACTCATCCGGTAGTGAGGGAGGTTGGGAAGACTAGCTCCCGGCACCAAGTCAATGTGATGCTGGATGTCTCGCAATGGAGGTAATCCCTCCGGTAAGTCTTCCGGAACGACTTCTCTGAATTCCTCTAGTAATTTCTTCACTTCTTCCGGCATCTCCGCGTTACTCATGTCCTCTCCCGCCATTTTTACTACTAGGGCATGCATCAAGCGGGACTCCTTGATGTCTTCAGTCATCTCCCTTTCTGATTGGGTGATCGTAAGAAAGGACTTCCCTTCCACCTTCTGGATTTTTGGTCGCTTATCCGTTAGTGGCATTAGTGTATACTTCACCCCCTCCTTCTCCAACATATACTTGTTCTCCTTCCCTGCATGTTGGGCATCTACATCAAATTGCCAAGGACGCCCGAACAGCAAGTGACAAGCATCCATATCGACGATGTCGCAGTACACTTATCTCGATATTTGCCGATCGAGAAAGGAACTCTACATCTCTCCTTCACCTCTATCTTATCTCTTATCTGAGGCTTCAACCCGTCTACAAACCGTGCCACCTGTTGACCCTCAGTTTCCCTTAAATCGTTTCTCTCCGCTAACCTCATAAATTCCGCAGTGTATTCATGCACCGACCTCTGCCCTTGTCGGCACCGCTAATACTGTTGGAAAAGAATTTGCTCATAATCGGGTGGCAAGAAATCTCGTTGCAGCAGATTCCTCATGCGGTACCATGACCTAATAGGTTGGTGCCCTTCCCTTTGTCTACGGTGCTGCAATCGATCCCACCATGCAGACGCCCCGCCTTTCAATCTGCAAGCAACCATTCTCACCCTTCTCTCCTCAGGAACTTCCATATAGTCGAAGAACCTATCGACCTCCGCCAGCCAATCCAAAAACTCTTCTATATTCAAATTGCCATTAAAAGAAGGGATGTCTACCTTAAGACGGAAGTCTCCGCCATCAGCATGGTCGAACCCTTGGTGATTGCGTCGATATCCACCACCATAGGCCGATTCATTCCGGTCATCCATTCCACGAAATCTTCCGCCGCCAGCGACACCACCCCTTCTCGGTGGTTGTTCCCTCCTCTGCAAAATTCCGTCCTCTTCCTCAAAGGAGCTTCCGTCAATTCTCTGGTTCCATTGGTTTCCGGCAACAAAGTCATTGATAAGGCCACCACGAGCAGCTGCTACCCCCGGTCGATTCCCAACAACTCCTCTGTGACCATCGTGGTCCATCACCATGGCGTCGACCCGCGCCACCAGATTCTCCAGGCGTTGTTCTACACGCCCAAGCCTCTGCTCCATGGTTTCAATCACTGCCCTCAGAGCCCATTGATTGGCTCCTTAGACTTCCGCATCTCGATCAAGGTCAAGGACGCGACCGCCATCAACACCACCGTTAGCCGACATCTCCGCAGGAAATTGCCTTGCTCTGATACCAACTGACGCATCGAGGAAAGCGTAACGAAACGAATCCGAATATGGATTGGTTTCACAACAACAAAGAAGTATTCTTTGATGCCAAATTCTGGTTGCGCACAACCCGTAAAGGAGATAATTCTCTCTCAAATGTATTCAAAGTGTGGTAAAAGCGTAACCCTGATCTATCAGACAAAAGAGTATTTATATGTCCCGTAAAATATCTAAAAGGGGAAAATCTAAGCGTACACGTGGAAAGAAATAATAAAATACACGCATAGTACACGGTTTCATACACGGCCGTGCCTCTAAGCCGTGTATGTTTCTGGGCATGCGACACGCATAGTACACAGTCTCATACACGGCCGTGCCTCTAGGTCGTTTATGTCTCTAGGCATGTGACGAGCATAATACACGGTCGAGTACACGGCCGTTCCTTTAGGCCGTGTGTCTTCTGTGTATATGACGAGCATAGTACACGGTTTCATACACGGCCATGCCTTTAGGCCATGTATGACTCTGTGAGAATCCTACTGGAGCACACGGTCGTGTCGCTGGGCGTGCCTGTGCTCGTGTAAGTGATACATGGCCCAGGTAAAATTATACACGGCCGTGCCCTTGGCCGTGTAAGCTGCTATGCCCTCCACGATGTCCGCATCACTTCACTTGGAGATGACCTATCTAATGTAATTATTTGTCTAACTATTATTTATTTTAAAGCCCAAACTAAATTTTATATTAATGTTACATTTAAGCCTATTTTCATTAATTAGCCCAAATTATTACTTACGACTGTTTTTATCATAAATACTTTTCCACATGAGTAGATATCTTCTTGAAGGTCAAACCAACATTTAATACTATTTCGATCCAAAAGTTCAATTTGATTTTGTGAAAAACGTTTTTTGATTTTGTAAAAGCCAATTGTAGAATTCAATTCTACAAGTTAATTTATACATGAAACATTCATTAGTTGAAAACTCATAAATGAACACTTTTTCAATGATTTTTTATGAACATTTTGGATCAAATAACACTTTTATGAAAACGAACATGGTATGAAAACGATCCTTAAATTCTCGTTGATCAGGCTCAACAGGTTTTCTATCTATAAAATCTGAAGAAGTCTACTAGTGATTGGAAGGTGGTCCAAAAGGTTCATCGTCGCTATCTATTCCATCAAGAATTATTTCAACCATATGATAGTGTTGATCATGATATTACCAACCAACCTCAATTAGATGAGCCACTACAACAACATAGAAGTGGTAGAATGATCCCAATAAATCAATTTTTTGTTCATCTTGGGGAATTAGCTCATGTTCCTACACTAGAAGAAAGCCTACCTTTAGTTAATATGGATAGTAGTGATGAGTATTCCACTGGTAGTAGTGATGACGAAGAGTAAATATTGTAAGGTCACATTAGATTTGCCAACTCCTTTTTCATTAGATTTGTATACAAAAAAAAAAAAAATCCTAACTCTATCAATGTTATTTTGTGTAGTATAGATGTTCTAGGGCCTGGTCGTAGGAGAGATGATCTTGTCGATTGGTTTTGGGTTGACACTATTAAGGAGTACCTCAATTATCGTGAGCCTCTATAGTCATCAGATACATCAGAGGACAAAGCAAATGATGAGTAGAGTGATGATTTATTTGATGAGCAACATGAAGAACCTTCTAATGAGAATACATAAGAGGATAATGCATTAGAGCACGACATAGAGCTTAGGTGTAGGGGTGTTTGTAAAGGAACTCGTTACAAGATAATTAAGCGGAGCACAAGTCATAATCCTGTTTTAGAATTGCATGACATTTACAATGCGCCATGAGGAGACAATGCACAAATGTTATCTGAAGAGTTCACTTCAGCACATCGTCACTCGTCTCCATTATGCTATCCCAAAGTTGGAGGTAAAGCTTGGTCAAAAGTGCCATTAGAGATACGACAAAGGGTGACCAGTGCGGTTATGGTGAGTTGTTTCCTTCTTACTCTTGATCTTATTTTACATTAAGATGCAAAACAAAGGTTCATTCATTCCCATCAAATTTTTGGACATTTGTAGGAAAAGTTTGATCTTAACCCGAAAAATTATCTACAGTGGCTAATGATATTTCATAAGATTGCTAGTAGAACATACAATGAGTTGTGATATCGACTGAAACGAAAGTATAAGGAGTATGGTGAGGGTGAGAGAGCACGTCAGAAAGTATCAAAGGGTTTGCTTCACCGGCCAGCTGATTAGGTTGCTTTATATGACTTTTTTGACAATGACCCCCATCATTAGGTAATTCACCTATTTAATACTTATTTTATGTGTTTACATGTAATAGTGTAGTTATTTTCCTTTTCATTCAGAAGCATTCTTCAATCAACAAAATCAATCTAGAAAAGCTGCAATATAACCACACTACCGGCACGAAATCATTCATGAATATTCAGCTTAGTAAGGTATGGAAAAAAGATCCCTAGTTGCTTGTTATTATTTATGATGATATATGATCATTCGCTTCAAAGATTATTATTTATGTCAACAATTGATACAACTTATGTCTTGGTATGAACTTGTTTTACTATAATATATTAGAGATTATCAAGGACAGGGACATTTGAACACACCCATAAGAAAAAAAAAAAAAAAGGTGAATCATCTGAATGAGTGAATTCTTTCGCACAAGATAAACATGTAAGTTATATATCTTCAATTACTTCTAGTTTTTTTTTTTAACCATTGTGACTTACTAAAGATTCTTTCTTTTTCCCATTATTTGTCTTGTAACTATATTTTACATGATCTAGAGAGCTATGGTGGAATCATATGAGCAAAATTTGCAACAATCTCAATCATCCGGTCAAACACCGAAGACATAAGTTAAGATCATGAGAGAGGTCTGGTCATAAGTGATATAAACTCCGTTAACCTATGCCGAAACCCGAAATCCCGAATTGTACCTAACAACCTATGATCGATCACGAATGGAGGGAAACCATGACCCATTGCTTATAATGAAGCAAGAACCTTGGTATGAATGGAAATGCCACAATCGAGATGGAGATTTGATTGATAAGTAAAGGATGAATGCCACAGGATAATCCGATAAGTTCAAAGTTCTTCAAGAACTAAAGAGAGTTTTTTATTTCATTTTTTTTCAAAGATCCTTACAATGGAGTCATTGGTGACTATTTATAGTCTCGTACAATAACAAAACGTTATAATCAAAACCCTAATGTAACTAAGGAAAACAAAAAAAAAAAGTTAATGGCCTAAAATAGTCTAAAGCCGACCAACATTTTTCTCCTAAGCCGACACTAAAGCCGGTGGCTTTGGATTGCTTCAATAGGCCTTTAATTGCATGTACGCTTGTCACTGAGGCCAGTGGCTTACTTGTTAATGTCGGCTATTTAAGCCACCGTCCTTCATCTCTACACCAACCATTTAGGCTAAGGGCCTTTAGTGATTCTAAAGCTGTCGGCCTTTAATCTTTTCCTCGACTTCCGCCTTTACGTTCCACATTTCAAATAGGGTTGTATTCCTTGATCCAATCTTCCTAACTTGTCTTTGATCGTTCTTGGACCAATCCTCCTAGTGTGATCTTCATAATTCCTCTCCTCTTGAAAATGATTTGTCCTTAAATCGTCATCTACATTATAAGGACCTAAATCAGTAATATTAAAAATAGCACCGATTTGATACTTACCTAGTAATTCCAATCTATAAATGTTGTCATTGATGCACTCGAGGACTCGAAATGGACCCTCACCTCTTGGAAGTCGCTTTGATTACCTTTGTGCTAAGAATTTCTTTTGACTCATGCGTACCCAAACCCGATCGTCGGGTTCAAAGAGAATTTGACGATACCCTTTGTTGGCTCATTTCGTGCATTGCTCCTTTCATCACTCAATATTGGGCTTGGCCTACTCATGAACCTGAGTAGATCTCTTTGTTCCTGAAAATAGAGCATTTTTAACCTTACTGAACCTCACATCAAAATTTTCTTTCCACTCTGTTTTTTTTTTTTCTCATCGCTCAATCTTTTTCCTCCCATTTCTTTTTCCTCTATAATAACACTCAGTTTATTTTTACCACTCATTCTTTTCTATTCTTTCTCTTTCTGTGTCCTCACTTGATCTTCATAAACCTTACTAGGTATTAAAGGAAAAAGAGTAACAAATTTCTGATCATGTACAAATGAATACTTGTTGGTGAATGCATCACTCAAAGCTCTTCTCTAACCTGTACATTCAAAGCTCTTTTGGCTACCAACAATTCCCTTTGAACAACATACTCCTCCCTATCATCATCCTCTAATAGTGGCATAGAATCATGATCCGAATCACTATCAGTTTCAATATCTCCATTATCCCTCATCGCCATAACTTTTCTATTTGGACATTGATTAACTATATGCCCTCTACCCTGGCATTTAAAACATTTAATATCACCATTCCTAAAAGTAGAAAGATTGGATTTACCTCTAGTTCCATGAGATATCAAGTCTGATGTTTGTTCTGGCAATGGTTTGGAATGGGGCTATTTCTACTCCTTCTCCCCTGTTTCAACTCTCCAATTTGAAGAACTCGATATAGCTTGTGTAGTAAATTTTGCCCTTCCGCTTAAGTTACTTCTCAAATTTAATAGCCATATAAACCATATTCTCTAGTTCCACATAGTGCTGCAACTCTTCCACATTTTGAATCTCCCTATTCAAGTCAGCTAAGATCATAGCCATAGTAGCTTCCCGTTCCTCCTCAATATTTTCTCTAATCATTGCAACATCTATCTCCTTATGATATTCCTCCACACTATTGTTCCCCTGCCTAAGATTTTGCAACTTATTGTAAAAATCCCTATAGTAATAAGTGGGAATAAATCACTTCCACATCACCATCTTTATATCTTCCTACTTCTCTATTGGTGGCTCTCTATTCCTCCTCCTACTCGATAACAATTGGTCCCACTATACTATAGCATAGTAAAAAAATTCTACGGCAGCCAATTTCACTTTCTTGACTTCAGAGTAGTTATAATAGTCAAAAACTAGTTCTACCTTTTTCTACCACTTAAGATATACATCAGGATCATTCTTCCTTTAGAAGGAAGGGATTTTCATCTTTATGTTCCCTAAGTTGCTATCTTCCTCATTCTTAGCTCCTCTACTTCTCCTTGCATTCCACTTATAACCCACAAATGAATCTAGATCAGATTCAACTACGAATCCTTCCTTACCCTATTCATCTTCCTCCATGCATACTACCCTTCTTGGCAATTTATACCTCCTACACCTAACAAAAAGAATCCGAGATTGCTCAAAAATTTGCTCCATCTACTCATGAAATTGATCCATCTCTACTCTAAGCATTCTCCACATCTCAGCAATTAGAGTTTCCATAATCAATTTTGCGTCAATCCACCCCCACCCATCACACTATCTAGAGAATTTTTATTAGACATATTTCTACAATAAAACAAAGATGAGATTAGAAAAGAAAAGATCCTCAATAAATCACTCCCTCATGTGTTTCCACTTAATCAATGAATAGCTCAAATTTCTTATATTTTATGGCTCACAATATTTAATTGGCTTTTACACACTCTAAGGATCTCACCACTCTTCCCTTTTACTACTCACGATTTCTCTTTCAGTTCTTTTAGAACTAAACAACAAATCGAAGTTTTTCCACTGGATCAAACAAAATCCTTGTTATTAGAATCAATAATCAACAAGTCACTATAGTTTTCGTGGCAATCCTAACAAACACAAAGATAATTTTCGAGTCTTCAACAAAAAAATTTCACCAAGAACTTCTAACTTTTTTTTTTCATTTTTTTTAACTATTCAAACAAGAATTCAACGAATTGATAAATGAACGCACACAATAATTGCAATAACGAATCTAACAAGATTAATAGATACAAAAAAATTCAAACTTTTCTCTTTCTTTTTTTTTATACGAATTTCCTTCTTTTTTTTTTTAATTCAAACCCTAAATCTATAAAAACACAAATTTGATTCAAGATAGGTAATTCCTAACCAACTCAGTTGCACTCTAATACTAAATCTGATATGAACTCCATCAACCTGTGTCGAAACCTGAAATCTCAAATTATATCTAACGACCTATGATCGATCACGAATGGAAGGAAACCATGACCCATTGCTAATAATGAAGCAAGAACCTTGGTAAGAATGGAAAAGCCATAATCGGGATGGAGATCCGATTGATAAGTAATGAATGAATCGCCACGACACAATCCAATAAGTTTAGAGTTCTTCAAGAACTAAAGAGAGTTTTTTATTTCAATTTTTTTTCAAAAGATCCTTACAATGGAGTCATTGGTGACTATTTATAGACTCGTACAATACCAAAAAGACATAATCGAAACCCTAATGTAACTAAGGAAAACAAACAAAAGCTAGCGGCCTAAAATAGTCTAAAGCCGGCCAACATTTTTGCCTTAAGCCGACACTAAAGCCGGCGGCTTTGGATTGCTTCATCTAGCCTTTAATTGCATGTACACCGACCACTTAGGCTAGAGACTTACTTGCCAACACCGGCTATTTTGGTCGACGACCATCATCTCTATGCTAACCATTTAAGCTAGCGGCTTAAACCGCCAAAGCCGGAGGCCTTCAATGATTCTAAAGCTATCGGCCTTTAATCTTTTCCTCGACTTCTGCCTTTGCATTTCGCAATTCAAATAGGGCTATGTTCTTTGATCCAATCTTCCTAGCTTGTCTTCGATCATCCTTAGACCAATCCTCCTAGCATGATCATCATCAATAAGGCCGGATATAGTTGTGGTTTGGGCTATGGTAGCCCTAAACCACCTTCATCCAGTCCCAAGATCCCTTTTCTTTATCATTCTGCACTATGGTATCCAACAAACACGTGACGAGGTTGGAGAACAAAATATCTATATTGGAAGATACTGTTGCTCAACAAAAACAACTACTTGATCATTTTCTAGCACAACAACAACAGCTTTTTGCTTTGTGGCAGAAGTGGTTTTCACATCTATCGAGCACCTCACTATCAGTACAACCGATTTAATCATCATTAAAATCATCACCCTTTTTTGGTGGGTTTAGCACCGAGAATATTCCATTAGCTCCGTTTTTTACACCATTAGGTGGATCCTCACAACAACCATCACACCCTCAATCTCTAATGCAGCCACAGGTCAGGAATCCTCAATATTTCTTTCCAGCTTTATTCTATAGTTTACTCAATGCCCAACAATCGCAACCACAACCTCTAGTAAATGAACATTAGTGATTGATTTAATTATCTGTGTAGTACATCACTAAGTAGACCATATTAGCCACTTTTTGTGCTTATCTACTGACCTTTTTTTTTTTTTTTTGCTTGGCTAGATATCATATCGCTTGTTGGCCTAGTACTGCATCACTTTTTAAGCTTTTGCATAAAAAAAAATTCACTTAAGATACAAGATGATTCCTAGTTTGATTAAAAGGTGCCTTACACGCAACAAATACATACGATAGAATTGATTGTAAAAGTACTTGATAAATAGTCGTGAGTACATCATTTAGATGATAAATTAGGTCAGGCATGAGATATCTACAAAAATGCATCACTAAAAAAAAATTTTACAATATATATAGTACGGATATTATGCTTTAATGGGTCCACTATGAATCGAATCCATATCAAAATTTTCACAATTAAAAGGATACCGTTCAAAATTGTTAGAAAAGGTATTGTAAATGTCATGACAAGAGGACGAGTTGCTTGGAAAGATGGAGCTTGTGAATTTGAACACGTACACTGATGGCATTAGTGATTGCTCCAACAACGAAAGGGACCAAAGCTTGAAGCTGTTTAATGCTTGCACCCACAAAGGACGGATAATTATAGTCATTCCCAACTATCTCTCCAACTATAAACAGTGACTTCTTCATGTACCCATCACATTCTGCACCACACAAACATCCAGGAAGATTTATTACATGTCAACCCCCTCCTAGCAGTTTTGCCTGACAAGGATAGGCTTATTACTTGCCAACCCCTCCAAATTATTGCATAAGGTAGCTCAAAGTCGTAATAACAATCAAACACCCATGTTCTATTATTTGGTAGATAGCTACTAATGGAGGTACGGGATAAATGGACATAAATAGCAACAAAAAGTGTTGTTGATTTGAGTTTTTCCTGTTCTTTTATTTACAATTGTATGTCTGCATTGTAATAATCTATGCATCTAAAACTTTTGTATGGACACACAAATTATAGCATTTCAAAGGCAACAAATATTGTAAAAAAACACTATAAATATATAAAAATTCTAATTAATGGGTGCTTGGAACACCTATTATTGCCCTAATTTTTTTTTTGTTGACTTTGCAACATTGATTTCAAACTTAATAAAGAAACAAGTACATGAAAAATGTAAAAAGTTTTTTCATTCAGCAATTTAGCAAGTGGACGGGAATATCCATTTACATTTTCCGTAAATGAATACCTAGAGAAATTTCCATATTTACCTGCTTTAGTGATACATAAAGAGGGTTTGAGCTTCTTAAACCAGCCCAAATGCATACTAAGGGAGTCATTGGTCCACAAGAGCCACCCAATTTTTTTAGCATAAAAGAACTGTGACTCCAATGCCGTGGCCCCAGCTACTGCAAAGTTCACTCCATTTTTAACGTTCTTGCTCTTTCCAAGGTAGGGTGGAAGATACGGTAATCCAAAGGCCTCAGCTGCAAAGTTAATTTGTATAGTTCAATAACCAGTATTATATTAATAAATATCTGTTATTAATTCACTGGATTTTCACGTAGCTAGTCTTGCTTAGTTGTTCATATATAGAAGGTATAATTATAGAATTACCTATAAAACTTTAATCTACATATAGATATATTTCTAAACTTTTAAATTGATATTGCAAATCAACTCCCTATATTTTGATAAGTTGATAAATAACCTTCAAAAAGTAACTTTAACCGAAAACACCTATTGAAATTTAATAGCCTTTTTAAACTTTGAGCTTAGTGTGCTTTTTGTAACTAAAAAGCAAGTGTCTTTTATTATATCAATTTATCAAAATTCAGAGAGTTTATTTGCAAGATTTAAAAGTTTAGGGAGTAAATTTGTATTTAGATCAAAATTTAGGAAGGTTATTTGCAATTCCCTCCCACTCCAAAAAATAAAATAAAATTAATAAGAGATGCATTCGATTAGAAATGTATAGTAGTTGGCAAGGATAACTAGAAAAGGGTATTAAGCTTAATTTTTACCTAATGGGTTTGAAAATTTGTAAAAAAAAAGGTTGTCACTTACTAGTTCCTAATTTATAGTAGTGTACAAGATATCTATCCGTATTCTACCCGAATGAGTATTGAAGGTTATAGTGTAGATTTGAGATATAGATTTTCTAGAACCTAATACCACATGATAAACTATGGATATAAGGTTTTCCTAACCTATACCTACTATGGAACCTATATTTAAAATATATAAAGTATAGGTTTTAAAGTATTATGTATTTATCATATAAAATATTATTAAATAATATTAATAAATGAACGGTAAATGAAAATATTTATCTTATTCTTTTCCATATGCTAAGTAGTGAGATCATAAATTTTCAAATAATTAAGCTCAAAAAATTACTCTTTTTTTTTAATTTCACATTATTTGTTACAAGCTGTATAAATTTTGTATATTAAAAATTTACAATTCACACATATATAACTTTTTTAATATCATATAAACTTGAAATTTATAAGAAAAAAGATAAAATTTATACAAGAAATAAGATAGTTTTAGGGTATTACAAGATAGGTTCTAATTTAAAAAATTAGGAATATATACATTTTAGGATACGATACATTTAGGATCTTATATGCTATCTATCCTATACCCGTTTATAACTGTTTTGTTGTTACACGTCGCTAATGAATCGCCTAAATGACATGCTACACCTAATGCTCTCCAAGTATGCAAATAAGAGCACAACAATGTGATAAATTATCATAGTTGAGAATTTGCTTATTGGGGAAGTACTAATGAAAAATATAAGCATACCTATGAAATCAACTACCAAGCGACCGTCGGAGCACCGGCCGGTCGGCCATCCGAAGTGAGTCTCGCCATAAGGGAACTTTCCAATGACCGGAAATGCAAGTGCACCGGAGCAAAGGAAGTTGCCAGAGTCACTCAGGGAGTCTCCAAAGTTGAAATTGGCCTCGTACCTGTGAGGGCTTGATGAGACTAATGTGACCAAAAATAGGAACATTAAGCAAGCAACCAAGAAGAAATGTGATAACTTCCCCACGTTGCTTTGTAAGAAATTGTTGCAAAAAAAAAAATATGACTATACATGAGCTTTTATTGATGACCGTATAGCTTAAAGGTGATGGATACGGTTGAACTTTGATTAAATGTATGGACAGGTGCAACAAGATCTCGTGTCCTCATAATTAGAGAAGTGACATCGAACCACAACTAGGACGAGAGGATCGAGTAAGTACTAAACGGATTTTATTCATTCTATGACTATCCAGATTAAATACTAACGGGTGGTCCCTTTGTGTATAACATAGTTTTGTTACCAACAAGAATGCAGCAAAATAAAGTAGAAAATCTGGTTCAAGACTTTTAACAAATATGTTGTGGGCAAAGTAAAAAAAAAAAAAACAGAAGAACTTCATATGATTTATTTACTTGAGAACTCCTTAAATACAAGTAAACAAATAACATAATAGTAGAAAATACGGGAGCATAATCCCACGGATGAAAGTGCTCCTAACAATAAGATAACATGATAACAAACCCAAAAGATTAGAACTCTTAATGGACACTTTTTCATTTTCAATGTTTGCTCTTCTCAAAATATAAAATAAAAAAAGGGCAAACAACATCATATGTATGATATAGCAGGTTTAATCTTTATAATCAGTTAATTTCGGAATAGATAAACTTTTCTAGAAAAGGAATAAAAAGCCGATTTCAGTTAATGTGAACTACAAAAAGGTTTCACCTCTAATACGGAATGCATGTAGGCATCTGCCAAGAGGATTAGCCTTAATAGAAGAGAAAATTACTTTTCTTGCTATGGAGTTCGAATTAATAATATAAAATTCTCACGTTATTGCATATTAAGAAAAATAAACCCCATAGAGGAATATTTATTTTGTAGCTATATGTAGCTTCAAACTTAAGTCCTTGAATCTAAATTGTTAAGTTATATTTGATATATATGAATAATTTGAAATAGAATGAATTATAATAAAATATAATGGATTGGGATGGAATTAAATAAATTAAGATTCTAATAATAAATCCATTTGAAAAATGCACATAGAATGAATATGTATTTGTAAAAAACACACTTAATTATTAGCTATCATAATTAAGTTAAATATTAAATAAATAATTTTTAACTAATAATAATTAATGAGGGCAGAATAGCCCTTCAAATATGAAATTGAATTGAAATTGCAAAGTCCAAGAGTCATGATTTTTCTTTTTGAAAAACACTTCGAAATATAAAAAAGACAATGAGATTCGAATTACAACCTGGACTTAGATTGCCCAAAAACATAATAAAACTATTGCATTTCATTTTTATGTGAATCTTCTTAATATAAATAATTTCATAGTGGAATCGTCAAAAAAAATTTATATAGTAGTCTTCTTCTTCTTTTTTTTTCTTGTTAACAAATGTTACTTACTATAATTTAGGGTTAATTTATTATTGAAACAAACTACCTACAGTTTCCATGAAACCATCAACAACTTTCACGAAAGCTATTCACAGCTCTTTTACTATTAATCAACCATATATTTATTATAATTTAGAAGATTTTACTATAATCAAGAAAATGATAAATACCATGGAAGTCAATTTTTAATGCCTTTTATGAAAAATGACAAGTCACTTAATTTGACAAGTTCAATGATCCTTATCTTAAGGTCGCAACAACTCGCCATAGGTCTCACTTAAGTAAGACATACGAGGTTCACTAACCAATTATTTAGTTTAATTCTAATTTTAATTTGTGAAATTGTTCATTAATTTTGAAAATGTTTATTGGGATGTTTGTTTGGTTGTAATGTTAGGTTTTACTTTATGAAATCAACCATAAAATTTATATCCAGATTATTTTGAAAAACTTTTGGTTGATTTGTAGTGTAAAGGCCAAATAAGTGATAAAACCAATAAAATGTTTAAAAGGATAACCAAGGCTCAATAGGCTTAAATCGAAAGTCCAAAGTCTAAGTACTACAAAACCACAAAATCGAGTCTAAGTCTCATTATTTAAAATAAGAAGTCTACATGAGAGGGAGTTTAGTAAATATGGCTCTACTCCTCATCCCAAACAAAATCCCCCTTGATGTCCTCAAAATCATATCTATAACCACCTCGTAAGTATAGTCAATATACAAATCATTACCTAAAAAGAAAAAAGTAAGAAAAAGGGGTGAGTTACAAGACCTAGTATGGGAATGCCTTAACCACACACAATGCCACTTATAAGTAGGCCTAAATTCTAATGTAGTAGACAAGATTCATTTAATTATTTAAATTAAGTGAAGCAAGTAGTATACTTCCAACATCTCGAAAGTTGGAATAACTCATGAATTTGAAACATAATAGCAAATGAAGGGTTTAACTCACTGTAGTGATATCGAGAGTTAATATGAACAGCAAGATTCATGTCCGATGACAAACAAATATCTAATAGTCTCATCCAAAATTCATTGTGAGAATCTGCCATCGATGACTATAGTTAGTTATTAATGTATTATATGCGAGACCCACAACTCCATATAACACCCACCAATGCCTCATTTCGGACTTACTGGTCGTACCTTACAATAACTTCCTATCCACCACCCATCACACCACCTATAGTGGCTCAAGTGCCTAATCTACCATATTATCCCATAATGTACAATCATAGCCATAAACTCAATCCAAGGGCATCGGTTGTTGACCCGAAACAACTATGCACAAGCAGTTACATATATTTATTAGCCAAGTTAGATTATTAGTCAATTTATATTCATCTATAAGCACACATAAAATGCAATTCAGCTAAACCACATACTTGTAGATAGCATGACCGTAATTCGAACCATGTATTGTAAAATGAGACGAATTTCAAAACATACATGCGATAAAGACTTATAATTAATTACTTGTCCTTTATAGAAATTGTATCTTAATTCTATCAAATAAACTTACTAGTCCATATTCAATTTTAATATGTTGTAAATTTTATGTAGTTGTAATATTGATGTGTATTTAATTAAGCATACTTATTTATTTGATTAACATTTAATTACGAATAAGATAAATTTATTTAATTAGTATATAGTTCCAATTAGGCCCATTAGGCTAAACCTAGTATGCAACTAAGTCTGTCCCTTTAAGCTTGTGAATCTATTTAATATTGTTAAACGAGCTCACTTTCTTAGCCTTGTTTATTAATCATACTAATTTTTTTAATCAATTAGTGATTCAATTTATTAATCGAATTGGTTCAAAGGTAGTGAACCGATTAAGGTAAGATTGAACCAATTAAGATTTCAGTTCATCTTTAGGGGTTCAGCCTTAATCTATTTAATTTAATTTAATTTTAATTTTTTTATTATTTAATTAATTATCCCTAATTTCTATGTTGCGAACTAATTGAGATGAAACAATTAGAGGAGGTCGATTTGATTCACGTGAACCAATTAATGGACTTGTCCACTCTTCACTTGGAGATGACCTATCTAATATAATTATTTGTCTAACTATTTACTTATTTTAAAGCCCAAACTAAATTTTATATTATTGTTACATTTAAGTCTATTTTCATTAATTAGCCCAAATTACTACTTACGAATATTTTTATCATAAATACTTTTCCTCATGAGTAGATATCTTCTTGAAGGTCAAACCAACATTTAATACTATTTTGATCCAAAAGTTCAGTTCGATTTTGGGAAAAACATGTTTTGATTTTGTAAAAACCAATTGTAGAATTCAATTCTACAAGTTAATTTATAGGTGAAACATTCATTAGTTGAAAACTCATGAATGAACACTTTTTCGATGATTTTTTATGAACATTTTGGACCAAATAACACTTTTATGAAAACGAACATGGTATGAAAACAATCCTTAAATTCTTGTTGATCAGGCTCAACAAGTTTTCTATCTAAAAGATTCGAAGAAGTCTACTAGTGATTGGAAGGTGGTATAGAAGGTTCATCGTCGTGATCTATTCCATTGAGAATTATTTCTATCATATGATCATGTTGATCATGATATTACAGACCAACCTCAATTAGATGAGCCATTACAACAACATAGAAGTGGTAGAATGATCCCAATAAATCAAATTTTTGTTCATCTTGGGGATTTAGCTCTTGTTCCTATACTAGAAGAAAGCCTACCTTTAGTTAATACGGATAGTAGTGATGAGTATTCCACTGGTAGTAGTGATGACGAAGAGTAGATATTGTAAGGTCACATTAGATTTGCCAACTCCTTTTTCATTAGATTTATATACACACAAAAAAAAATCTTAATTCTATCAATGTTGTTTTGTCTAGTATAGATGTTTTAGGGCTTGGTCGTATGAGAGATGATCTTGTCGATTAGCTTTGGGTTTACACTATTAAGGAGTACCTCAATTATCGTGAGCCTCTACAGTCATCAGATACATCGGAGGATGAAGCAAGTGATGAGTAGAGTGATGATTTATTTGATGAGCAACATGAAGAACCTTCTAATGAGAATACATAAGAGGATAATACATTAGGGCACGACATAGAGCCTAGGTGTAGAGGTGTTTATAAAGGAACTCGTTACAAGCTAATTAAGTGGAGCACGGGTCGTAATCCTATTTTAGAATTGCATGACATTTACAATGCGCCACGAGGAGACAATGTACAAATGTTATTTGAAGAGTTCACTTCAGCACATCATCACTCTTCTCCATTGTGCTATCCCAAAGCTGGAGGTAAAGCTTGGTCAAAAGTTCCATTAGAGATATGACGAAAGGTCACTAGTGCGGTTATGGTGAGTTGTTTCCTTCTTACTCTTGATCATATTTTACATTATGATGCAAAACAAACATTCAACCATTCCCATCAAATTTTTGACATTTTTAGGAAAAGTTTGATCTTAACCCGAAAAATTATCTACAGTGGCTAATGATATTTCATAGATCACTGGTAAAACATACAATGAGTTGTGATATCAATTGAAACAAAAGTATAAGGAGTATGGTGAGGGTGAGAGAGCACGTCAGAAAGTACTGAAGGGTTTGGTTCACTGGCCAGCTGATTAGGTTGCTTTATGTGACTTTTTTGACAATGACCCCCATCATTAGGTAATTCATCTATTTAATACTTATTGTATGTGTTTACATGTAATAGTGTAGTTATTTTCTTTTTCATTCAGAAGCGTTCTTCAATCAACAAAATCAATCGAGAAAAGCTGCACTATAACCACACTACCGGCACGAAATCATTCGTAAATATTCAACTTAGTAAGGTATGAAAAAAGATCCCTTGTTGTTTGTTATTATTTATGATGATATATGATCATTTGCTTCAAAGATTATTATTTATGTCAACAATTGATACAACTTATGTCTTGGTATGGACTTGTTTTACTATAATATATTAGGGATTATCAAGGATAGGAACATTTGAACACACCCATAAGAAAAAAAAAAAAGGTAAATCATATGAATGAGTGAATTCTATTGTGCAAGATAAACATGTAAGTTATATATCATCAATTACTTCTAGTTTTTTTTTTTTTTAACCATTGTGACTTACTAAAGATTCTTTCTTTTTCCCATTATTTGTCTTGTAACTATATTTTACATGATTTAGAGAGCTATGGTGGAATCATACGAGCAAAATTTGCAACAATCTCAATCATCCGGTCAAACGCCGAAGACATAAGTTGAGATCATGAGAGAGGTCTGGTCATAAGTGATATGAACTCTATTAGCCTGTACTGAAACCCAAAATCCCAAATTGTACCTAACAACCTATGATCGATCACGAATGGAGGGAAACGATGACCCATTGCTTATAATGAAGCAAGAACCTTGGTATGAATGGAAATGCCACAATCGAGATGGAGATCTGATTGATAAGTAAAGGATGAATGCCACAGGACAATCCGATAAGTTCAAAGTTCTTCAAGAACTAAAGAGAGAGTTTTTTATTTCAATTTTTTTCAAAAGATCCTTACAATGGAGTCACTGGTGACTATTTATAGTCTCGCACAATAACAAAATGATTTAATCAAAACCTTAATGTATCTAAGGAAAACAAAAAAAAAAAAAAAGAAAAGCTAATGGCCTAAAATAGTCTAAAGTAGACCAACACTTTTCTCCTAAGCCGGCACTAAAGCTAGTGGCTTTGGATTGCTTCAACAGGCCTTTAATTGCATCTACGCTTGCCACTTAGGCCAGCGGCTTACTTGCTAATGTCGGCTATTTAAGCCAACGGCCTTCATCTCCACACCAACCATTTAGGCTAACAGCCTTTAGTGATTCTAAAGCTTTTGGCCTTTAATCTTTTCCTCGACTTCCGCCTTCGTGTTCCGCATTTCAAATAGGGTCGTATTCCTTGATCTAATCTTCCTTAGCTTGTCTTTGATCATTCTTGGACCAATCCTCTTAGTGTGATCTTTATCATTCCTCTCCTCTTGAATAGGATTTGTCCTTAAATCGTCATCTACATTATAAGGACTTAAATCAGAAATATTAAAAATAGCACTAATTTAATACTTGCCTAGCAATTCCAATCTGTAAATGTCATCATTGATGCACTCGAGGACTCGAAATGGACCCTCACCTCTTGGAAGCCGCTTTAATTACCTTTGTGCTAAGAATTGCTTTTGACTCATGCACACCAAACCCGATCGTCGGGTTCAAAGAGTATTTGACAATACCCTTTGTTGGCTCATTTCGAACATTGCTCCTTTCATCACTCAATATTGGGCTTGGCCTGCTCATGAACTTGAGTAGATCTCTTTGTTCCTGAAAATAAAGCATTTTTAACCTTATTGAACCTCACATCAAAATTTTCTTTCCACTCTGTTTTTTTTTTTTTCTCATCACTCAGTCTTTTTCCTCTATAATAACACTCAGTTTATTTTTACCACTCATTCTCTTCTATTCTTTCTCTTTCTGAATTCTCACTTGATCTTCATAAACCTTACTAGGTATTAAAGGAAAGAGAGTAACAAATTTCTGATCATGTATGAATGAATACTTGTTGGTGAATCCATCATTTAAAGCTCTTCTCTAACCTGTACATTCAAAGCTCTTTTGGCTACCAACAATTCCCCTTGAACAGCATACTCTTCCCTATCATCATCCTCTAATAGTGGCATAGAATCATGATCCGAATCACTATTAGTTTCAATCTCTCCATTATCCCTCATCACCATAACTTTTCTATTTGGACATTGATTAACTATATGCCCTCTACCTTGGCATTTAAAACATTAAATATCACCATTCCTAAAACTAGAAAGATTGGATTTACCTCTAGTCCCATGAGATATTAAGTCTGATGTTTGTTCTGGCAGTGGTTTGGAATAGGGCAATTTCTCCTCCTTCTCCCCTGTTTCAGCTCTCCAATTTGAAAAACTCGGTATGGCCTGTGTAGTAAATCTGCCCTTCCGCCTAAGTTGCTTCAAAACTTTAATAGCCATATGAACCATATTCTCCAATTCCACATAGTGTTGCAACTCTACCACATTTTGAATCTCCCTATTCAAGCTATTAAGAACCTAGCCATAGTAGCTTCTCATTCCTCCTCAACATTGCTCTAATCATTGTAACCATCCATCTCCTTATGATTTTCCTCCACACACTCTTGTTCCCCTACCTAAGATTTTGCAACTTTTATACAAATCCCTGTAGTAATAAGCGAGAATAAATCACTTCCTCATCACCATCTTCATCTCTTCCTACATCTCTATTGGTGGCTCTCTATTCCTCCTCCTACTCGATAACAATTGGTACCACCATACTATAGCATAGTAAAAAAATTCTGTAGCAGCCAATTTCACTTTCTTGACTTTAGAGTAGTTATGATAGTCAAAAATTAGTTCCACCTTTTTCTCCCACTTAAGATATACGTCAGGATCATTCTTCCTTTAGAAGGAAAGGATTTTCATCTTTATGTTCCCTAGGTTGCTATCTTCCTCATTCCTAGCTCCTCTAATTCTCCTTGTATTCCTCTTATAACCCACAAATGAATCTAGATCAGATTCAACTACGGATCCTTCCCTGCCCTATTCATCTTCCTCCATGCGCACTACTGTTATTGGCAATTTATCCCTCCTACACCCAACAAAAACAATTCGAGACTGCTCAAAATTTTGCTCCATCTACTCATGAAATTGATCCATCTCTACTCTAAGCATTCTCCACATCTCAGCAGTTAGAGTTTTCATAATCAATTTTGTGTCAATCCCCCCCCCATCACACTATCTAGATAATTTTTATTAGACATATTTCTGCAATAAAACAAAGATGAGATTAGAAAAGAAAAGATCCTCATTAAATCACTCTCTCATGTGTTTCTACTTAATCAATGAATAGCTCAAATGTCTTGTATTTTATGGCTCACAATATTTAATTGGCTTTTACACACTCTAAGGATCTCACCACTCTTGCCTTTTACTACTCATGATTTCTCTTTTAGCTCTTTTAGAACTAAAGAACAAATTGGAGTTTTTCTGCTGGATCAAACAAAATCCTTGTTATGGAATCAATAATCAACAAGTCACTATAGTTTTCATGGCAGTTCTAACAAACACAAAGATAATTTTCGAGTCTTTAACAAAAAAATTTCACCAAGAATTTCTAACATTTTTTTTTTCATTTTTTTTAACCATTCAAACAAGAATTCAACAAATTGATCAATGAACACAAATAATAATTGCAATAACAAATCTAACAAGATCAATAGATACAAAAAAATTCAAACTTTTCTCTTTCTTTTTTTTTATACGAATTTCCTTCTTTTTTTTTTTTTTTTTTGAATTCAAACCCTAAATCTGTAAAAACATAAATTTGATTTAAGATAGGCAATTCCTAACCAACTCAGCTACACTCTAATACTAAATTTGATATGAACTCCGTCAACCTGTGTTGAAACCTGAAATACCGAATTGTATCTAACGACCTATGATCGATCACGAACGGAAGGAAACCATGACCTGTTGCTTATAATGAAGCAAGAACCTTGGTATGAATGGAAAAGCCATAATCGGGATGGAGATCCGATTGATAAGTAAAGAATTTGCGCCACGAGACAATCCAATAAGTTCAAAGTTCTTCAAGAACTAAAGAGAGAGTTTTTTATTTCAATTTTTTTCAAAAGATCCTTACAATGGAGTCATTGGTGACTATTTATAGTCTCGTACTATACCAAAATGACATAATCAAAACCCTAATGTAACTAAGGAAAACAAACAAAAGCTAGCGGCCTAAAATAGTCTAAACCTGGCCAACATTTTCCCCTAAGCCAGCACTAAAGTCGGCGGCTTTAGATTGCTTCATCCAGCCTTTAATTGCATGTACACCGACCACTTAAGCTAGTGACTTACTTGCCAACGCTGGCCATTTTGGTCGACGACCTTTATCTCTATGCCAACCATTTAAGCTAGCGGCTTAAACCGCCAAAGCCGGTGGCCTTCAATGATTCTAAAGCTGTCAGCCTTTAATCTTTTCCTGGACTTCTACCTTTGCATTTCGCACTTCAAATAGGGCTATGTTCTTTGATCCAATCTTCCTAGCTTGTCTTCGATCATCCTTAGACCAATCCTCCTAGTATGATCTTCATCAATAAGGCTGGATATAGTTGTGGTTTGGGCTATGGTAGCCCTAAACCACCTTCATCCAATCCCAAGATCCCTTTTCTTTGCCATTCTGCACCTATGGCATCCAACAAACAAGTGACGAGGTTGGAGAACAAAATATCTATATTGGAAGATACAGTTACTCAACAAAACAACTACTTTATCATTTTCTAGCACAACAACAACAGCTTTTTGCTTTGTAGCAGCAGTGATTTTCACATCTATCGAGCACCTCACTATCAATATAACCAATCTAAACATCATTACAATCATCACACTTTTTTGGTGGGTTTAGCACCAAGAATATTCCATTAGCTCTATTTTTTACACCATTAGGTGGATCCTCATAACAACCATCACACCCTTAATCTCTAATGCAGCCACAGGTCAGGAATCCACAATATTTCTTTCCAACTTCATTCTATAGTTTACTTAATGCCTAACAATAGCAACCATAACCCTTAGTAGATGAACATTAGTGATTAATTTAATTATCTGTGTAGTACATCACTAGAGTAGACCATATTAGCTACTTTTTGTGTTTATCTACTTTTTTTTTTTTTTTTGGTTGGATCTCATGTGATATGTATATTTTTTGGAACTTTGATGGATATTTATGGTTAGATGTTTAATTGGTTGTTTTTTGTTTTGGGAATGAATTGTGCATAATGTAGAACCATATTTGTGACAGATTGGAGCAGTTTTTTTTTTATCTAATTAAATTTTATGAGGATTTATTCCTTGTAAACATTAGATATTACGAGGAATTTTTCCTCATTCCTCGTAAATTCTTTTTTTTTTTGGCTGATGGAGGATGTCAGTTTTGCTGACCTAATGAAGATATTGTATCACATGGTTGAAGAATGTATATTGTATGACAAGTTCTTTTTTTTTTCCCATAAGAATTGCACAACGCTGGGGAAAATTGCATTTTGTGACAAATCATTTGTCATAAACACGACAAGTTTTTTTATTTGCTCATAATTTATTCCTCATAAAAATGATATCGCCATAATTTGATTTCTCGTAAATTTGTACAATTAATTTCTCCTTAACATTTCCACAATATGATTCCTCGCAAATGCCTAATTGCACAATTTGCTTTCTCATAAATGTCTTATTGCCATAGTTTCATTTCTCGCAATTGCCTTATTACCACAATTTTATTCCTCGCAATTGCCTTATTGCCACAATTTCATTTCTCATAAATGGTTCATCACAAATGCTTTATTGTGACAATTTCAATCCTCACAAATGTTTCTTTACTTTTTCCACCCATCAACTTTTTCTAACAACTTTTTTTCTCGCAAATGCTATTACTTCACTTCTCACAAATACTTTTTCCAAGTGTGAGAATGTTTTCCTCGCAATATCTCAAAGTTAGCGAGCCTATTGCGACAATTTTTTTACCGGAATATAAATTTTTATAATTAATTTATTGCCATGATTTTTTAAGCTTTTGCATAAAAAAAAATTTCTCATATTTTCTAATAATTGTTGTAGTATCCTCATTATGAGATTGCCACTTTACATGTTACGTTTTACACTAACAAATACATCATATCAAGTCGGAGAAATGAATGCCTTATTGAATAAAATATAAGCACCGTTTCAAATAAGAAAAAAATATTCAAATGCAAATGAAGAAAATTACTCGTGGTCACTGCTCCGTTAGGTGTAAGAAGCCCAAAAATTCGAACATCATTTATTAATTTTTAAATCCCATTTGATCACATTTTAATCTGGTAAATCATAATGCCATCCCATTATTCCTTCTAGATAACTATCACACCCGCAATTTTTCCTCAAGTATATATATATATATATATATGAATCAGTGATTTTGTCATCATATAATGTCATTATAGTCGATGCATTTTTCTTCGGACGGTGTCACTAGTAGAAGCATATTGAAATTAGATCGTCCTATTTTGTTTTTTGGGCCAGCTTCACATGACGATATTGACTTGGTAATTTGGATACATATTCTTACAAGTTTATCGATGAAAATTTTAATTTTTATAAAAAGTAAGCGTTCGAGAAATGGTGAGGAAAAGATTAAATTAATTACCACTGCAATGTATGAAAATGATTCTCGAACCACTTTCACAATGATTGGAAAACAACGAAAGAAGTCCTGACAGTTTGTAGAAAGTACCTATGGAAGTTTGAAATTTAAACTTATTACTTAAATAATTAACTAAGAAATATAAATATGCTTGAAATGCGTACCTAAAACAAAAGGAAATTCAAATGAGATGATATATAGTTCAACAATTTGGCACTTAAACGTAAAAATTGGCAACATCATCGTCGGTAAAATGCTTTTTTTTTTCTTTTTTTTTATTAAACCCTCTTCAATTCCGACTTGGTAAATAATCAAGGTGCCATAGTGTTTCCTGAAAAGTTCTTGTATGTTGCTGATATTATGTTTCATTAATCTGATGAAGACCCATTATCAATTCTGGTTCGTGGACCGTGATGCATTCTCAACGTCACAATTACGAAAATAGAGTGCACTTAATTATCGTAATAATTCCAACATGGAATTAGAATTGTGCCGATCCTAGTTTGTTCTTCCTTCTCACTTTTCAAGCATGAGATAGAAGAAAGGAGGAATGCACACAAGGTTCCTCGGACTGTGTAAAATTTGACACACAGTAAGATTAGTTAGTTTGTTGGTTGATGTGCAAGTCTTTTGTGTCCACCATTTATTCTGATAAGAGAAAAGCTTTTATGCTATAAGCATATCACATAAATAAATTAATGATAGAAAAATATTATAATTTATATAAAAATATAAATAATAATTTTGTAAAATATATCTATTATTATATATATTTAAATATCATTAAAATTTATCTACCATTCCTGTAGTGGCTTTTGAGGTTAACTGCACCCACTGCTATAGATAACACATTCGTTGTAATGCGTAAAAGGTTGTTTGAATTTTCAAACATATTGGACAAAGCCATGCACATGTTTCTAGTACAACAAATTCGGACTATTGTTTTTACACATTAGATGAAAAGTAAGATAGAACAAAACAAGATAAAATTCACAGAGGCATGATCATAATATTTAAATAAATTAAGAGTCCCAAATAGGACCAAAAGCCGGAATTCCTGCACCCTTACAGGCGCTCACAACGTCCCTACTTCCTTCAGGATTACTCGTCACAATAACCACCTCTGCCCCCCACCTTTTCGCTGTGTCAACGCTCATATCCGACACATTCGGACGGCCTAAAACCGCGGTATCATGTACAATTACCTTGTCCTTAGGATGACCGCTCACCATGTCCTTAATTTCTTTCCCAAAATTTTGTTCAATTCCTTTGGCAATCCACAACAAGCATACATTAGCCTTGCATGGTTGCAATAGGAAAGAAAGGAAAACGCAGATACCTGAACCGGTCGCGACGAGAAGAACCCGGTCGTACATGTTTACTAGGTAGGGCAGGCCAGCAAAGTGCACACTTCGAACCCATATGTGGCTAGGTGGGTTTTTGACGAGTGATCCAGTGAAGTCACCAACTGCACCGGCAAGCATCATGTGTTCATTTTCGTCATCGGATATTATACCAAAGGCATGCCACTCTGAAAATGGGGATGGACTGATCCTCCCCAATATACCGGCTTTTACGCCTCCCTCGAATTTAATTATCGAGGCGTGCCCTGATGGGGAGGAGATTCGGACTGGGACACGTCGAACAGTCAGCCATGGAATGATGATCAAGATTGTTATCGCCAACGTGAACCAGAATTCCTGCCTACGAATCAACGTGGAACCGAGGTTATTAGAATAAGATTTTGTTGTGGGGTCATAAGAGATTGTAAGGACAACGAAAGCCCACAGAAGGACTAGTGCAGACCAGCCGGCGAACCGGTGAGTCCGCTCGAAAACGTTGTGGTGGAGGTGGCGGACAAGGGGGAAAGCCGCAAGGGAGGCGAGGCAAATCAACCCTAGTATAGCCGATGCAACCCCGACGATTTCAGGGGAAGTATTGTCCCTATCTTTGAGGGTCAGGACCAATGCATAAATCAGCCAGCCTATGGAAGAGACACCACAACCGCTGTGGATGCCGCCGAGGCTTTGGAGGAGGGATGTGGTGGAAGTTTTTAGGAAGAGTGGAATCCATGACCTTCCCAACAAATTAACCGCAAGCCAAAAGATTATTCTTAGGAAAGCCTCACTTCTACACAATGTGAGTGCAAATATGTTAGCTATTGAGAACAGGGCTGCCCTGTCCCTTGCATAAGGGAAATGCCCCGTGGCTGCGAGGGCTAAGCCGATGACGTTTAATGACAACGCAACGGCGAAAAGCCTCTTGTATACCGTGAAAAGTCCTTGATCAAGGAGAATTATTGAAAGTCTAGTCTCTTGTTTTTTCACTTTTGGGTTTGGTTTTTGCTTTGTTGGAAGTGGAATTTGGCTGTTTTTTCTCTCCACTACTTCTAGGGTTTTGCCTTCTTCAAGGGCTTCCAGTTCATTATCATTGGCGTGTTGTTCATCTTCATCATCTAAATCAAGGTCACAAAAGTGGCTACTGGGTCTGCTTACAGAACGTTGTAAAATAGAAGCCGGAGCCACCCTTGAGGAGCTCCCTCTCGACCGTGGAAGCCAAAAGGCCCAAGTTCCTTTGCTTTGTTCTGTGGAAACAGGAGTGGGATTGATTGCAAATGGGTCAGCATGTGGCTGCACCTCGAACGCAACACCTCGACAGCTAGAAAACCTAACTGGGCTTTGCATGGCTTTGTCCTTTTCTATGGTTTCTTAGGGAGAAAAAAAAGGGGCAAAGATAGCAATGAATGGCTTCAAGAACCTAGAAGCTTAATGGTGCAATTTTGAGAACGTGTATGCTTGGGAGTTGTATGTGTTTTGTGCACGAAAATAGGGCATGGAGTAGGGGGGTTATATAGAAAAACTTTTTGCAGGTGATGATTTTTTTTTTTTTTTTGAGTTAAGCAATGCATCATTTAATATTAATCGTTTTATCTGTTTGAATGGGTCAATGGGACCAGACAAATCCAAAGTCAACATGTCATGGATATTTTAATATTACAAAGGTAGCGGCCTTGTTTTCTCAATGTTTTATTGGTCAATCTGTACACGCAGTTGCCTCTGTGACCAACTTATTCATCATTTTACTAATTTTACTTTCTTCTTTATCTAGGTTATGCTTTGATTCAAATATTTATGAAACCATACATGGGTAGAAAAAGGTAGAAATAAAAAAAATGGATAAAAATTATATATTTAGTAATTCTAATAAAAAGTAAAAAATAAATAAAATAGAAATAAAATAAGTAAAACCATTTCCACTTTAAAGTCTATTTCTTTTCTCTTCAAAATTAAAAAGAAATGAGTAGAAATGATAAAAATAAAAATAAAATGAGATATAATTATAAAATCACCTATTATAGCAATATTCATCAAAATAATAATATGGATAATTTTATCTAATACTAACATCATTTCCCTTCATTTTCTTCATATGTTACAAATATAAAATAAAGATTACACTTCATCCAGTTTTCACTTTTTTCTTTTTTCTTTTTTGTCTCTTTTCTACTCATTTCTCCTCTATAAAAATCCGTCAAGTGTAGTGATAGACTCAATAAACTTAAGATTCAATATTTTTCTAAAGTCACGTGTTGTTTCTTGCTCTATACAAAAAAAAAAAAAAGTAGAACATGATATTTATATTAAATGTTTTTTTTTATTTATAACATAAATGATTGGTCATATTATTATCAATGGAGATACTTATTTGAAGATAGGGAAATCTAGTCCGTTTGTCCATTTAATTCTTTTAGTACGGCACATATAGATATAGATAGATCCCCTCATCCAATGCCCCAAAACATTTGCAACACATATTTCCAATGATCTAGAGAATCAGACAAACATGTATAAGAAATCTAGCAATTGGCAATCCTACTGTCATTCTCTGTATATCTTTCATTGGTAAATACCACCAGAATAATAATAATAATAAAATGAGAGTAATTCGCTTTGTTATGCCATTAGTTATCCACAGTGAAAAATTTTCCCATATAGATTGTCTTTGAACACTATGGGATTTCTTTTCTTTTTTTCAACCGTGCGGCAAAGCCAATGTGAGAGTTTTTGAATTTTCATAGATGCATGCAAATTCATGAAGTTTTAGAAATGTAGAACTGATGATAAAAAAATTTTGCTTATGTCGTCCAAATTCATGAAGTTTCGTTCCCCATATTAATCAATCAACTAATAAAATTTTCATAAATTTTGTCGTGTTTTCTTCATAGACATGTGAATCAACCGAATAAAGTGGGTCTATTTGACTATTTTATATAAATTTCTAAAACTATTGGATTTTATTTTTACAAAAATATTCTTAATACAAATAATTCTATGATACTGTCATTAAAAAATGACTATACGATATAGTTACTTTTTTATTATTAGCGAACCTTATTTACTATAATTTGATGTTAGTTTAATGTTAAAAAAATAAAATAAAAAGAACTACCTACATCTTTCATTGAATCGTTGTTAGCTTTCATGAAGATTGTTCATGGCTCTTTTATTGTTAATGAGTCAATTTTTATTATAATTTTAGGGGATTTTGTTGTAATTGAGAAAATAATTAATAAGATGAAAGTCAATTCTTAGTATCTTTTATAAAAAATGATAAATCAATTAATTTGACAAGTTCAATCGTCCTTGTAAACACCCAATTTTTTCCCTAATGATCAATAATAATCAATCATAATTAGTTTCCAATTTTTTTACATTTTTTCTCTAATTTAGCAAAAATAGGAAAAATTATTCAAAAAATAAAATAAATAGAAAAAATATATCAATTTTGGAAAATAATTGCAGAAATGGCAATAAAAAGGGTTAAATAATTTCTACAAATTTTTGAAATTTCAAAAAATACAAAAAAATAAAAAAATCGCATTGCATATATGCAAATTGTGAAAATAAGAAAATCGTGAAAGTGGGCTAGCCCAGCTGGTTCGGACCATGGCCTAAGGCGCGTGTAAGAGGGCTCGGTCACGGGTTCGAAACGCGGGGAGGTAGAATCCGTGTTTTGCAAATTTTTTCTCTGCCTGGGACACGTGTCAGCAGCCGATTGGCTGGAGCGAACGTACGCGCCGAGTGCGTGATCGTCTTCAACCTCCATCCGAGATCGTCGGTGAGGAGAAAAATTCGAATTTCGACCATTTTGATTCAATTTTTTTGCACAAATCCAATAGATCTTCAACAGAAATAAGATAAACATCATCCAATTAAAATCAAATCGCAACAATCAATGGATTGCACAAATCGATGGTTGCACAAATCGGAGATGGGTTTTTAACTGCAAATCCGATTTGCTTCAATCGGTGGAAATCTGAGCTTATCCAGCTCGATTTCTTACTCCTATAAATAAAGGATGAAGTGGAGAGGCAGAAGCATGGATCAAAAGTGAGAAAAAGAGAAAATCGAAGCCTTGCTGAGTTCTTCAACCCGCGACCACCGATTAAGCGTTGAGTAACCACCAGGAGGTGTTTTTGGAGAAATCCACCGCCACAGTTGAGTTCCCCACCTCCAAAAACCTAGGAATCGACACCTCAATCGCTTCGAGAAGCCGCCGGAACGCCGTCAACGAGCGTCCCCAGCCGCCGTGCCTGATCGACCCGACCCGATCCACTTCGACCGATCCGACCCGACTGACCCGACCCGCGCATCGACTCAGATCCAGGTAAGTCAGATTTTTCGATATTTATTTATTTATTTATTTATTTATCTATTTTATTTATTTCGAATTTATTTGTTTACTTATTTATTATTTATAATTCAAAAAATAGAAAAATGTTGGAATTTAGATTATTGTTTTTAGGATTTGATTTAGTATGAATAATAAAAATAAAAATAATAATTATAATAATAAATAATAAAATGTGAAAATATATAAGGAAATGATAAAAATATTAGAAAAAAATAATAAAAAAATTTAGATTTTAGATTAGGATAGACAAAAAAAAATCTAGGAAAAAAATTTTCAATAAAAATTATAAAAATTAATTAAAAATATGAAAATTAATAAAAATAAAAATTAATAAAAAATCAATAAAATTTATAATAGTAGAAATGAGTTGAAAAATAGAAAAATGGAATTTTTATCACTTAGAAAAATCATTTTCTTAAATAAATCCAAAATTGGTTTTTTCCTAAAAATTACTACTTTAAAAAAAAAATCAAATTATCAAGCTTAGGCTTAGATTTTTTTAACAAAATCCTAAAATGGTAAAAACATAAATCGAAAGAAATTTCATAATTAAAATTCATAAATACACTAAAGTTTTTCAGGAAAAGCGAAGTACGACAAGTTTGATCTGAATAGCAGGTACGTAGGCACCCATTTGCGGTAACCCTTAAAAAGAATAAAAAAATCATTTTCTTAGAATAATTCACTCAAAAACACAATAAAAACACAACAAAAATAAAATAAAAGACATTTCTGAATAAAGTTTAGATTTTAAGAGATTATGGTGGTAACCTTAGGATTTTAATAGGTTAGCCTCCAAACTTAGAAACTCTGGTTTTTCCTCTTTCCTCTTTTCACAAAAAAAAAACGAAAAGAGAAAATCACGTTGACTAGTGGTCTAAAATAGGATTGACCCGCTCAAAATAAAACGAAATTCAATCTTTCCCAACAACAGTTGGGTAGCGACTTCAAAATAAAACGAAATTCCTAACTCAAGTCGATGATTTACATTAGATGAGTATATGGTCTAGTATAGATCGGATTAGGAATGGGAGATCAAAAATTAGACTCGACAGTCCTTATCTAATGCTCTTGTACAGTTGTTAGTTAAAACCATTCTTCTTTCACGGATAAGGACACTTTTTTCTTCTCCTTTCTTAATCTTCTTCCTAATGATTAAACTATAAACTCCCTGTAAAGGCAAAAGTAAATAGGATATGAAAGTCTATTCTATCAATAACCAAAGAAAGCTTACTTACCCTACTTACCTGTAGGATGGATGATCAAGGAAAACTTGTATTTGACATGGCTAATTTCTCATATTGGATTAGTACGTGGCTTTCACCTTTAGACGACTTTACACGTTAGTGTGAGCTACGCGGACACAATAAGAAAATTTTGGGGAAACTTTTCGAAATTTGAGTAAAAAAACAAATTCAAAAGACCATTATAGTCAAATTGTCTTAATCATCACAATGAAGATTGATATTAGATTAGTGATATTTCAGTAACGAAAGTACTCAATATGAGGTTTTTTTTACTTAGTAAAAGGGTCTGAATCATCACTTTTGAAAGTGAGCCTACTAAAACTATCCATATATCGGTAATTTTGGATTGCAAATTCTTTAGCCATATTTCTCGAGGAATCTTATTCATAAACTCAGGCCGCTGGTCATTGTTTCACAATTCCGGAATGATTAAAGATGAAGAGGCTTATCATTATGTTCCAAAACAACCATACGATTATAAATCATCTTTATTCCTGGGATTCCATAAACTTGTAGGAATTTTTACTTTTAGAAACCTCTCAACTTCATCGTCAAGTGGATCTCTTCTTTCTTTCTTTCTTTCAACTGGCAAATGAATAATTTTAGAAGTTAAGAAAAAAAAAATGTCCTTGTGCAAGTATCAATGCTTGTGGGAGAACTCCCATTATTGTATGAGGATTTTTAGTTATGACCTTATCTTTTTACGGAATTCAATGCCAACATATATATATATATATATATATACACTTAATACTTTTATCTTTGTTTTCAATTTGGATCATTTAAAGTTACTATGTTTAAAGATATCCCCTAAAATATTATTATGTAAAATTAATGATTGATATTACCAAAAAAAATAAAAAAATAGCATCATATGATAATATCATGAAGTATTTTAAAAATCTAAATAATCTCCACCATTGATTTCTAACTTTAGAGAAAATTAGCATTAGAAGATCTATTTCCATTTTTTAAAAAACATTTGAGATACATTGTAAAATCGAAACTTTTAAACTAGAGGTGACTAGATAATCTTACTATACCCAATATCCTATAGTACCCTATTTGATCGACAGGGCTTTGAATGGATATTAAAGGTCATAAAGTAGGTCATATGTACATTTTTTCAGAACTTACTTCTACATTATATTTATCTAGAAACCTATACTTTAAGGTATACAGGTATATGTTTCAAATTACTATGTATTAATCATTAAAAATTATTAAATAATAATAAAATAATATTATATTTAAACCTTTTACATTATACCAAAAGTGAAAAGAAGAAATAAATATATAGGCTATTATCCAACCCACCATCCATAAGAAATTTTAAAGAATTTTCTACTCCATTTCTTTCACATCTCTTGTCTTATTTTTATCTTGTTTTATTTCTTCCTTATTACTAAACTTATTTTTATAATTACACTTATCATAACAAATATGCCTTCTTTATGGACATGCTATTTTATCACTTATATTTTGTAATAATGTCACTTTTATCCATATTGTTATATGAGATAGATTTTTTATGTCATCTTTTTTTTTTTTAATTTGTGGAAAGTAAATGTAATAAAATAGAACATATTGATTCTCATATGCCCTGTGGACCGCGTAAAAGCCAATATGATTGGACCAAACCGAAGAAATAGTGTGCCCTGACCAGGCAAGTTAAGAAGCTGACTTTTTGTTTTGCTTCCAAAACGTACTCTATTCTTCCGGCGCCGTAAAGCTTGCCTGAGCGAGACTGGATACGACCAAGACCTAGACTTCCCACAAACATAACAAACCGAATTGCAAAATGTCCCATCCGAGTCAACCCTTGAATGCAGAATTTGGACTTGGAAGAATTAGTCAAGGAAAAAACAAAAGAATAAATAAAAGAGAGACCTTTGGTTTTTTCGCCTTCAATGTTTGCTCTTCTCAAAATAAAAAATAAAAAAAGGGTAAACAACATCATATGTATGATATAGCAGGTTTAATCTTTATAATCAGTTAATTTCGGAATAGATAAACTTTTCTAGAAAAAGAATAAAAAGCCGATTCAAAAAATATATAATAGAAAGTTAAAGACTTTAATAATGTGAACTACAAAAAGGTTTCACCTCTAATACGGAAAGCATGTGGGCATCTGCCAAGAGGATCAGCCTTAATAGAAGAGAAAATTACTTTTCTTGCTATGGAATTCGAATTAATAATATAAAATTCTCACGTTATTGCATATTTTGAAAAATAAACCCCATAGAGGAATATTTATTTTGTAGCTATATGTAGCTTCAAACTTAAGTCCTTGAATCTAAATTGTTAAGTTATATTTGATATATATAAATAATTTGAAATATAATAAATTACAATAAAATATAATGGATTGGGATGGAATTAAATAAATTAAGATTCTAATAATAAATCCATTTGAAAATGCACATAGAATGAATATGTATTTGTAAAAAACACACTTAATTATTAGCTATCATAATTAAGTTAAATATTAAATAAATAATTTTTAACTAATAATAATTGATGAGGGTAGAATAGCCCTTCAAATATGGAATTAAATTGAAATTGGTAAGTCCAAGAGTCGTGATTTTGCTTTTTAAAAACACTTTGAAATATAGAAAAGAAAATGAGATTCGAATTACAACCTAGACTTAGATTACCCACAAACATGATAAAACTATTGCATTTCATTTTATGTGAATGTTCTTAATATAGATAATTTTATAGTGGAATCGTTAAAAAACAATTATATATTATAGTCTTTTTTTTTTTTTTACTGTTAACAAACTTTATTTACTATAATTTAAGGTTGATTTACTATTGAAACAAACTACCTATAGTTTCCATGAAATCGTCAAAAACTTTCACAAAAGCTGTTCATGACTCTTTTACTATTAATCAACCATATTTTTATTTTAATTTAGAAGATTTTACTATAATCAAGAAAATGATAAATACCATGGAAGTCAATTTTTAATGCCTTTTATGAAAAATGACAAGTCACTTAATTTGACAAGTTCAATTGTCCTTATCTTAAGGTCGTAACAACTCGCCATATGTCTCACTTAAGTAAGACATACTGAGGCTCACTAACCAATTATTTAGTTTAATTCTAATTTTAATTTGTGAAATTGTTCATTAATTTTGAAAATGTTTATTGGGATGTTTGTTTGGTTGTAATGTTAGATTTTACTTTATGAAATCAGCCATAAAATTTATGTCCAGATTATTTTGAAAAACTTTTGGTTGATTTGTAGTGTAAAGGCCAAATAAGTGATAAAACCATTAAAATGTTTAAAAGGATAACCATGGCTCAAAAGGCCCAAATCGAAAGTCCAAATCCAGTCCAAAGTCTAAGTACTACAAAACCACAAAATCTAGTCAAAGTCTCATTATTTAAAATAAAAAGTTTACATGAGAGGGAGTTTAGTAAATATGGCTCTACTCCTCATCCCAAACAAAATCTCCCTTGATGTCCTCGAAATCATATCTATAACCACATTGTAAGTATAGTCAATATACAAATCATTACCTAAAATGAAAAAAGTAAGAAAAAGGGGTGAGTTACAAGACCCAGTATGGGAATGCCTTAACCACACACAATGCCACTTATAAGTAGGCCTAAATTCTAATGTAGAAGACAAGATTCATTTAATTATTTAAATTAAGTGAAGCGAGTAGTATACTTCCAACATCTCGAAAGTTGGAATAACTCATGAATTTGAAACACGATAGCAAACGAGGGGTTCAACTCACTGTAGTGATATCAAGAGTTGATATGAACAGCAAGATTTATGCCTGACGACAAACAAATATCTAATAGTCTCATCCAAAATTCATTGTGAGAATTTGCCATCAATGACTATGGTTAGTTGTTAACATATTATATGGGAGACCCACAACTCCATATAACACCCACCAATGCATCATTTCGGACCTACTGGTCATACCTTACAATAACTTCCTATCAACCACCCATTACACCACCTATAGTGGCTCAAGTGCCTAATCTACCATATTATCCCGTAATGTACAATCATGGCCATAAACTCAATCCAAGGGCATTAGTTGTTGACCCGAAACAACTATGCACAAGCAGTTACATATATTTATTAGCCAAGTTAGATTATTAGTCAATTTTTATTCATCTATAAGCACACATAAAATGCAATTTAGCAAACCACGTACCTGTAGATAGCATGATCGTAATTCGAGCCATGTATTGTAAAATGAGACCAGTTTTAAAACATACATGCGATACAGATTTATAATTAATTACTTGTCCTTAATAGAAATTGTATCTTAATTCTATTAAACAAACTTACTAGTCCATATTCAATTTTAATACGTTGTAAATTTTATATAGTTGCAATATTAATGTGTATTTAATTAAGTATACTTATTTATTTGATTATTATTTAATTACCAATAAGATAAATTTATTTAATTAGTATATAGTTCCGATTAGGCCCATTAGGCTCAACCTAGTATGCAACTAAGTCTGTCCCAAAAGCCTATGAATCTATTTAGTATTGTTAAATGAGCTCACTTTCTTAGCCTTGTTTATTAATCATACTAATTTTGTTAATCGATTAGTGATTTGGTTTATTAATTGAATCGATTGAAAGGTAGTGAACCGATTAAGGTAAGATTGAGCCGATTAAGATTGATTTGGTTTCAGTTCATCTTTAGGGTTTCAACCTTAATCTATTTAATTTAATTTAATTTTGTTTTTTTATTATTTAATTAATTATCCCTAATTTCTATGTTGCGAACTAATTGAGATGAACCAATTAGAGGAGGTCGATTTGATTCATGTGAACCAAGTAATGGACTAGTCCACTCTTCACTTGGAGATGACCTATCTAATATAATTATTTGTCTAACTATTTATTTATTTTAAAGCCTAAACTAAATTTTATGTTATTGTTACATTTAAGCCTATTTTCATTAATTAGTCCAAATTACTACTTACGACTATTTTTATCATAAATACTTTTCCACATGAGTAGATATCTTCTTGAAGGTCAAACCAACATTTAATACTATTTTGATCCAAAAGTTCAGTTTGATTTTGGGAAAAACGTGTTTTGATTTTGTAAAAACCAATTGTAGAATTCAATTTTACAAGTTAATTTATACGTGAAACATTCATTAGTTGAAATCTCATCAATGAACACTTTTTCGATGATTTTTTATGAACATTTTGGATCAAATAACACTTTTATGAAGAACGGTTTGAATATTCATAAAGAACACATGAACATGCTCTTAACATTTAAACTTAACTCGATGAGTGATTTAGTGAGTCATATTACATTAATACTTACCATTAATTACACCAAATTCATAAATAATAAAAACATGTTAAAATAAGAAGAATCAACAAGAGAATTTCTAGATTTAGAACATTCAGTCATTTACATTTAAACTCCATGAGGAATCATTCAAATCATCATCAACTTCCTAATTCATTTTCCAAAACTAGCTCAACAAAATCAAACATACCTCTTTCTTAAAAATATGAATTAAGCCAAACCAAATATAATTGATTCCTAACTCATTTCCCTATCCATTTCTACAAATATTTCTAGATTTTGAATCAGTTAAGTGCTCCTTTTACACAAAAATATTCAACTTACAAATTTCTAATTCCAGTCCATCATATCTCACTCATTTTAACTCAAAATAACTTCAAGCCAAAATCATTTTGTCCCAAACTTTTGCACATTGCTAAATTAATATTATTAAATCACTTTAGCTTTTATTTAACACCAAAAAAATTCTAGACTCCCTCCAAAAACGAATAAAATTGCAATTTACCTACATTGCTCATTTCTACACTAAATTAATGTCATTTCAATTCCAAACCTCCTATCATCATTTCAAATCAATTTTATCCATTACTAATCCATCAAATATCCATCATGCATCTAATTAAATATCAATTAAATAAAATTATTCAGACCAACATCAAATCCAACACACATATACTACATGTCACCAAAGTGACACCAATACATACCTTTTTTTTTTCTTCAAATTAAATCTACATACCTAATCTAAATACCCATTTACATTAATCAAGACTTCCAAATACCTAGAACACATCAATATATATTCCAATTCCTATCATAGCTCCATGTTACACATACATAAATATCCATTAACTACATTTCTTATAATTTCTATCAAATTAACACACTAAAACACAATATATCACCAAATCTCGTCTTGAAACTTAAAATTGGTAGAAATTAGTGACTTAGCTTGATTGATTGCTCTTCTAAAAACTCTTAAGAATCCAAAAAACCCATAAACTTATAAGAATCTACTCCAAATGTCTCAAAACTTGCTAGATCAATAGATTATACTCAATATATATTAAAATTAAGCTTGAGAAACCAAGTTTGTACATATCTCAACTTAGAGCTCCATGTGTACCTGTATGGAAGTACTAACTTCCACTTAATTTTCTTCCACTTCTTTAATTTCTTTTTATTATTGATCTTAAAATCAATTTAACCTAAATCAACACTTACATTAAGCTCAAAATGGCATTTACTAACCCAATTGAATGTAGAAACTTGTAGATCTTCTTCCAACTCACTTGAATCCTCTTGATAATGATTAATTTGAGCTTAATTTGCTTGGGTTTTCTCCTCCTCTATTCCTATATTTTCTATGAGAGTTAGAGAGGAATTAGGAGACCATTTTTCTCAAAATGTTCTAAAATCTCTCTCTTTAAAACAATTTGCTTATATTTAGTTTACATGCTAAGATAGTAAAATAATTTATCATACTCTTAAAATATTTAAAATACCCCTAATGCCTAAATTACTAGTTTTAATAAATATATAGGAAAATTTGTAATATGACTCCATAAATTTATCAATTAAATTATTATTATTGTTGTTGTTGTTTGTTGTTGTGTTATTACTATTTTTTATTTATTTTATTTTTATTATTATTTTCCACTTGAATCTCTTTGATTTTTAATTCTTCTAATTTTATTTATTTTTTTTATTTGGGTCATTTCACTCTCTTCCCATTAAAATAAACTTCACCTTCAAAGTTTCCCTAAGGTCTAGAAGAATTCTAGATACTTGTTCTTCAAGTTCTCTTCCAACTCCTAAGTGGCTCACCTTTCTGATTGATCACTCCATTGTACTTTAACATATCTAATAATTCATCTACTCAAAACTTATTCTTTACGATCAACTATTCTTATAAGGGACCTTAGCTATCATCAAGTTTAACTAAACATCTGGTTGAGAAAATTTTATTATAGTATCTAGATCTGGAACATACCTCCATAGCATTGATACATGGAATACATCATGTACTTTAGCTAACTTCGAGGAAGAGCCAATCTATAAGCCATTGCTCTAATCTTTTTAAGTATCTCAAATGGACCGATATATCGGGGATTCAACTTTCCTTTAATCCTAAATCAAACTACACCCTTAGTAGAAGATATCTTAAGGAAAACATGGTCTCTAACATCAAATTCCAAGGGTCTACATCCCTTATCTATGTAACTTTTGAACCTACTTTGTGCTACCAACATTCTCTACTTAATTACTTGCAATTTCTCTACCACCTACTATACTAACTCAAGGATTATCAATTGCCTTTTTCTAACCTCATCTTAATGCACTACAAATTAGCATTTCCTTCCATAAAGAGCTTCATCTATGGCCATCCCAATGGTGGTTTGATAACTGTTGTTATAGGCAAATTCCACTAATGGCAAATGATCATCCTAGTTACTTCCAAAATCTAATGTTCAAATCCTAAGCATATCCTCTAAAACTTGAGTCATTCTTTCTGACTGATCATCTATCTGAGGATGGAATGTTGTAGTAAATTTCAACTTGGCTCTTAGAGCTTGACACAAGCTACCCTAAAATCCGCTAACAAAGCGTATATCCCTATTTGACATAATTGACACCAGTACACCATATAGTCTTACAATTTCCCAAATATACATCTAAGCTAGTCTCTCCAATGTATAACCAACTTTTAAGGGTAAGAAATGTACTAATTTGGTTAGCTGATTTATAATCACCCACATTGAATCATTTCCTACCAAAGTCCTTGGTAAAGCCACCATAAAATCCATCGTAATGTGTTCCCACTTCCATTTAGGAATGGGTAATGGCTATAATTCTCCAGCAGGTCACTGGTGCTCAATCCTAATTTATTGGCACATTAAACACCTATTCATAAATTCTAAATATCTCTTTTCATGTTATTCTACCAATAATACTTTTTCAAGTCCTTATACATTTTGGTATTTCCTAGGTGTATCACATAGCTGGAAGAATAAGCTTATTTCATAATTTCCCTCCTTAATTTTTTATTCTTTAGAACCGAAAGGTGAGTTTTAAATCTAACCACACCCTCTAGATCCACCTGTAAATCTGTTCTTTTACCTTCTTTGACTTTTTTCATAATCTACTTCCTTCTTTCAAAGTCTTCCATCTATGAATTCTTGATCTTTTCTATCAATGATGGTTGAAGTTGTAACCTTGCTTACATAATGTCAACTCTTTCTACCATTAACTCCACATCAAGTCTCCTCAAATCTTCCAATATTTGCTTTTGGCTAATAAGTGGAGATGCTATACTTACTTGCTTCTTCCTACTCAAAGCGTCGGCCACCACATTAGCTTTCTCTAAATGGTACAAGATCTCCACATCATAATTCCTTATAAGCTCCAACCTTTGCCTTGGCCACATATTCGATTCTTTCATAGCGAAGATGTACTTGAGGCTTTCATAGTCAGTGTAAATCTTGCACTTGTCGCATAACAAGTAATGTTACCATAACTTCAATGCTAGTACATTGGCTGTCAACTCCAAATCATGCACTAGATAATTCTTTTCGTAAGGTTTTAGCTATATAGAAGCATAAGCGATTACTTTTCCTTCTTATATCAACACACATTCCAAGCCTTGAACAGAAGCATGGTTATAAACTGTAAACTCCTTTCCACTCTCTAGTAGTGTCAAAACTAGTGTAGAAACAAATATGGACTTCAATTCGTAGAAGTTGCTTTCACGCTTGTCACTCCAAACAAATTTTACATTTTTTTTAGTTAACCTAGTCAAAGGTGTTGTAATCTTAGCAAATCCCTCAACGAATCTCTTGTAATAGCCTACTAATCTCGAGAAATTGTGCACCTTAGATATTGTCTTAGGTCTATCCCACTTGGTGATGGCTTTGATTTTGTTTGGATCCACTGATATTCTATCTTTTGTCACCATGTGGCCCAAGAAAGCAATTTTTCTAACAAAAATTCACATTTCTTGAATTTCACATACAACTACTTGTTCTCTCAACCTTTGCAACACCACATTAAAGTGCTCTTCATGTTTTTCTCGCCACTTCAAATAAACCAAGATATAATCAATAAAGACCATAACAAACTTGTCTAAGTAATCCTAGAATATCCAATTCATTAAGTTTATGAAAGCAGCAAGAGCATTTATGAGTCTAAATGGCATAACCACGAACTCATAATGACCATATCTTGTCCTAAATATTGATTTTTGAACATCCTTCAACTTCATCTTGAGTTCATGATACCCAGATCTAAGATCAATCTTTGAGATACAGTTTCACCTCTCAACTGGTCAAACAAATCATCAAGGCAAGGAAGAGGAAACTTATTTTTTATGGTAACCTGATTCAACTCTCTATAGTTAATGTACAAATGCACAATACTATCCTTCTTCTTTACAAACAACACTGATGCACCCCAAGAAAAAACACTTGATCATATAAACCCTTTATCCAAAAGTTTTTACAATAGTGTTTTCAACTCTTTCAACTCACTTGGTGTCATACGATATAGTTGCTTGAAAATAGGAGTAGTACTAGTAACCACATCATACGAAATTTAACTTCTCGATTTGGTGGCAACCTCAATAAATCTTTTGAAAATACATCGATAAAATCTCCAACGATCGATATCTGCTCAATATTAGGAGGCCCATCTTCAATCTATTGGCATATGTGTATAACACACATACTAACTGGCAAATCATCCATGACTAAAGTACTTGCATTAGCAAACACCTCTGATATGCAGAAATGTGTAGCTCTGAAGTGCATGGACTCTAGCGCCACCCTTAGCTTTCTCAGGATGGGGTCACCACTAGAAGCATATTGAAATTAGATCGTTCTCTTTTTTTTTTTTGTGTGCAATGTGGCATGACGATACTGACTTGGTAATTTGGATACATATTGTTACAAGTTCATTGACGAAAATTTTAATTCTTATAAAAAGTAAGCGTCCGAGAAATGGTGAGGGAAAGATTAAATTAATTACCATATACAATATATGAAAATGACTCTCATAAACCACTTTCACAATCGATTGGGAAAGAACGAAAGAAGTCGTCGTGGCAACTCGACACAAATTAAAAGTTGCACTATAATAAGACAAATATTAATATGGAAAATTTATCTTAAGCTCTTATAACTCAATGCCGAGCACTAATCTCTCAAGACGAGTTTCGATTCTTTTTCTAGTACTTAAAAAAAAAAAAAAAGAAGCATACATAATAACTTTCACTGACCTTATTACACAATAAAAATCCAATATACATGATTCGTAGGTTTATTCATCCATACTATCATATTGCATCTCTCAGTGCAGGTTTTAACACATTAGATGAAAAGTAAGATAAAACAAAACAAGATAAAATTCACACAAACATCATCATAATATTTAAATAAATTAAGAGTCCCAAATAGGACCAAAAGCTGGAATTCCTGCATCCTTACAGGCGCTCACAACGTCCCTACTTCCTTCAGGATTACTCGTCACAATAACCACCTCTGCCCCCCAGCTTTTCGCTGTGTCAACGCTCATATCCGAAACATTCGGACGGCCTAAAACCGCGGTATCATGTACTATTACCATGTCCTTAGGATGACCGCTCACCATGTCCTTAATTTCTTTCCCAAAATTTTGTTCAATTCCTTTGGCAATCCACAACAAGCATACGTTAGCCTTGCATGGCTGCAATAGGAAAGAAAGGAAAACGCAGATACCTGAACCGGTCGCGACGAGAAGAACCCGGTCGTACATGTTTACTAGGTAGGGCAGGCCAGCAAAGTGCACACTTCGAACCCATATGTGGTTTGGTGGGTTTTTGACGAGTGATCGAGTGAAGTCACCAACTGCACCAGCAAGCATCATGTGTTCATTTTTGTTATCGGATATTATACCAAAGGCATGCCATTCTGAAAATGGGGATGGACTGATCCTCCCCAATATACCGGCTTTTACGCCGCCTTCGAATTTGATTAACGAGGCGTGCCCTGATGGGGAGGAAATTCGGACTGGGACACGTCGAACAGTAAGCCATGGAATGATGATCAAGATTGTTATTGCCGACGTGAACCAGAATTCCTGCCTACGAATCAACGTGGAACCGATGTTATTAGAATAAGATTTTGTTGTGTGGTCATAAGAGATTGTAAGGACAATGAAAGCCCATAGAAGGACTAGTGCAGACCAGCCGGCGAACCGGTGAGTTCGCTCGAAAACGTTGTGGTGGAGGTGGCGGACAAGGGGGAAAGCCGCAAGTGAGGAGAGGCAAATCAACCCTAGTATAGCAGATGCAACCCCGATGATCTCAGGGGAAGTATTGTCCCTATCTTTGAGGGTCAGGACCAATGCATAAATCAGCCAGCATATGGAAGAGACACCACAACCGCTGTGGATGCCGCCGAGGCTTTGGAGGAGGGAGGTGGTGGAAGTTTTTAGGAAGAGTGGAATCCATGACCTTCCCAACAAATTAACCGCAAGCCAAAAGAGTATTCTTAGGGAAGCCTCACTCCTACACAATGTGAGTGCAAATATGTTAGCTATTGAGAACAGGGCTGCCCTGTCCCTTGCATAAGGGAAATGCCCCGTGGCTGCGAAGCCTAAGCCGATGACGTTTAGCGACAACGCAACGGCGAAAAGCCGCTTGTATACCGTGAAAAGTCCTTGATCAAGAAGAATTATTGAAAGTCTAGTCTCTTGTTTTTTCACTTTTGGGTTTGGTTGTTGCTTTTTTGGAAGTGGAATTTGGCTGCTTTGTCTCTGCACTACTTCTAGGGTTTTGCCTTCTTCAAGGGCTTCCAGTTCATTATCATCGGCGTGTTGTTCATCTTCATCATCTAAATCAAGGTCACAAAAGTGGCTACTAGGTCTGCTTACAGAACGTTGTAAAATAGAAGACGGAACCACTCTTGAGGAGCTCCCTCTGGACCATGTCCATGGAAGCCAAAAGGCCCTAGTTCCAATGCTTTGTTCTGTTGAAATAGGAGAGGGATTAACTGAAAAAGGGTCAGCATGTGGCTTCACCTCAAACGCCACCCCTCTACAGCTAGAAAACCTAACTGGGCTTTGCATAGTGTCGTCCTTTTCTAGTGTTTCTTATAAAAAAAAAGGGGGCAAAGATAGCAACGAATGGCTTCAAGAACCTTGAAGCTTAATGGTGCAATTTTGAGAATGTGTGTGCTTGGGAGTTGTATGTGTTTTGAGCACGAAAATAGGGCATGGGGTAAGGGAACTTATATAGAAAAACCTTTTGTGGGTGATGATCTTTTTTCTGAGTTTTGTATGCATCATGTAATATTAATCATGTTATTTGTTTTAGTGGGTCCAATAGGACAAGGCAAAATGACAATCAGATTTCTAATTAAACAAAAATTCATAGTCAACATCTTGTGGATATTTAATTTTATAAAGGTAGCGGTCTTGTTTTATCAATGTTTTGTTGGTGAAGCTGCAGAGGCTATTTGCTTGTGTGACCGACTTATTCATCGTTTGACTGCTTTTACTTTCATCTTTATCTAGGTTGATTCAATATTTATGTAGTCATACATTATGTTTGGCGATAGAAAAGAGTAGAAATAAAAAAAAAATGGTAAAATTATATATTTGGCAATTTAACTATAAAGTTAAAATAAATAGAATAGGAAGGAAATAAGTAGAAATATTTTTACTTCAAAATCCATTTCTTTTATCTTCAAAATGAAGAAAAATGAATTAAAATGAACTATACTTATAAAATCACTCTTTATATCTATATTTATCAAAATAACAATAAAGATAGTTTTGTTTATTACTAACTTCATTCCATCATATATTATCAAATAGAAAATAAAAATTATACTTCATTTCCTTTGTACTCTTTTCTTTTCTACTCATTTCTATCCATTCCTCCTCTATCAAAAATTTTCAAACACAATGATAAACTTTTTGAACTTAAGACTCAATATTTTTCTGAAATCACACCTTGTTTCTTGTTCTACATGAATTTTTTTTGTAAAAATTGAAATTGAAATTAAATTTTTTTTATTTATAACATAAATGATTGGTCATATTATTATCAATGGAGATACCTATTTGAAGATAGGGAAATTTAGTCCGTTTACTGATTGAATTCTTTTAACACGGCATATATAGGTATAGACAGATCCCTCCATCCAATGGCTCAAAACATTTGCAACACAAATTTCCAATGATATAGAGAATTAGACAAACATGTATATGAAATTTAGCAATTGGCAATCCTACTATCATTCTCTGTATATGTTTCATTTGTAAATACCACCAGAAAATAAAAAAAAAAAATGAGAGTAATTTGCTTTGTTATGCCATTAGTTATCCACAGTGAAAGTTTTTCCCATATGGATGGTCTTTGAGCAATATAGGAATTTTATTTTTATTTTATTTTTTTGCGACCGTGCAGCAAAGCCAGTATGAGAGTTTTTGAATTTTCGTAGATGCATGCAACTAATAATTCTCATTTCTTAATTTCTCAAAAGGAAATGCTTGCAATCGGAATAGAAAGATGCATGTAACTTCGAGGTCCGGCTTGGTTTATATTATAAGAGACTAATTTTATAATATCTATTTTTTTGTATTAATCGTTTTGAGTTAGAATTCGTTTAGAGAAATGTAGAACTGATGATAAAAAAAAATAAAAAATTGCTTATGTCTTCCAAATTCATGAAATTTCGGTCTCCCTACCAATCAATCAGCTAATAAAATTTTCATAGATTTTGTCATCGTTTCTTCCTAGACATGTGAATCAACTGAATAAAGTAAATTTATTTGACTATTTTATATAAATTTCCAAAACTATTGGATTTTATTTTTACCAAAATGTTCTTAATGCGAATAATTTTTATAGTGCAGCCATTAAAAACAAAACCATATGAAGACAATTATAGTCAAATCGTCTGAATCATCACAATGAAGATTGATGTTAGAACAATGATGTTTCAGTAACAAAAGTTCTCAATATGAGGTTTTTTACTCAGTAAAAGGGTCTGGATCATCACTTTTGAAATTGCATTTACTAAAACTATCCTTTTTTTGTTATTGTTAGATTGCAAATTCTTTAGTCATATTTCTCGAGGAGTCTTAGGCATAAACTCAGGCCGCTGATCATCGTTTAATAATTCCGGAATGAGTAAAGATGAGCATACTTAACATTATGCTCCGAAACAACCATACGAGTATGAACAATCTTTATTCCTAGGATTATTCCACAAGCTTGAAGAATTTTCTCTTTAAAAACCTCTCAACTTCATCGTCAACTGGTGGATCCCCTCTTTCTTTCTTTCTTTTTTTAACTAGCAAATGAAAAATTTTAGAAGTTAAGAAGGAAAAAAGGAAAAAAAAAAAATGGAAGAGCCAGTCCATCAGTGCTTCTGGAAGAACTTGCCAGTCATCATTGCTAGCGGAAGAACTCCCATTAAAAACAAATAGAAGAGCCAGTCCATCGGTGCTTCTCGAAGAACTTGCCAGTCCATCATTGCTAGCGGAAGAACTCCCATTATTCTATGAGAATTATGAGTTACGACCTCATGCTTCTACGAAGTCAATGCTAAGGGACCCATTAAAATTGACATTAAAGAGTTATTAAGTCATTCTTACATCTATTTTTATACACACACATACATATATGTTTTTGTACATTTGAATGAATCTAAACTAAAATCATAATTTGGAGTTTTTCTCTATTTTTTTATATTTAGATGTGCTTTTAAAAGACAAAATTAATGATTCTATGAATCATGATTCTGTCTTCAAGAAGGAATTAGATTCCGCCTTTGAGATAGCAAAATCACGATTTTATTTTGATTTCTTTAATAATTATTAATTAAAATTACTTATTTAATATTTAATTCTATTATTATATTTAATAATTAAGAATAGTTTTAATAAATACTATTTTATAATAATATCATGAGGTATTTAAAAATCTAGATAATCCCAATAATTGATTTGTAATTTAGAAACTTTAGAGAAGAGTAATTTTAAAAGATCCATTTCAATTTTTTAAACATTTGCGATTGCAAAGTTAGAACTTTTAGACTAGGAGTGGCCATATAATCATATTACATCTAGTATCTTGTAATGCCCTGCTTAATTGAATGAGTTTTCAATTGATATTAAAAATTATAAGGTAGATACTATGTACAATTTTTTGTAACTCGCTTTTATAGTATAATATGATGTCTCAATGCTTTATATCTATCTATAAACCTATACTTTAATATCTATACAAGTGCAAATTCCAAGGTGCTCTAAACCCACTATTAAAAATTATTAAATAATAATAACAACAAAAATAATAAATGTTAACCTTCTAGATTTTACCAAAAGGGAAAAAAAGAAATAAATATATAGGCTATAATCTAATCCATCATCCATAAGAAATTCTATAGAATTTTCTACTTCATTTCTTTCACATCTCTATCGTCTTAGTTTTACATTTTAATTTCTTGTTTTTCTTTTTTTATTTCTTTCATATTAGTAACCTTACCTTTATTGCTATGTTTTTCATAAGATGTTATACTTGTAAACTTATATTATAATGGATTTGGTGTTATATAATTAAAGCAAGTGAACTAAATTTTTCTAGTAGATCATAAGGTTTACATAGGTAAAGGGTGTGCCTTCTTTGTGGATATGTTACTTAATTACTTTTTTTTTATAATGTAACTTTTATTCATAATGTTATATGAGATAAATTTTTTAATGTCATTTTTTTAAAAAAATTAAAAATTGTGGAGGGTGTGCCTTTGAGTAATTGAAATAGAATGTTATGAAAATACAGACTGGTTCAGGTTGTTTAAAACTTACCTTAGAAGTTTTTATATTGTAAAAAAAGTAATGGAATAATCGTAAATTTTACATAATACTCTATACTCTGTAAGTTTTACAATATAGATTCTATAATGGTTTCGGTTTTTAAACTTGGGAATCTACACCTATAGTGTTGGGTACTAATAGTGTAATGCCTCGAAAGTCAAGAATGTTACAACCCATCACATGTCCCTATGAGATAAAGATGTGCAAAGGTTTCTACTATAAAAGTCCTTCAATTTGTTCAACTCTATTATAGATTAAATAAATGTACTCTAATAATTTAATTAATTTCCTCACAAATGAGTAATTTAACCATGTTATAGTTGTAATTAAATCAAATACTCCACCTCAAAATAACAATTCATGAATAAGACTTCCAAAACACTACTAGGTTCACAATAGCTAAAAAACATAATTATATAAGTAGACTCCAAGAAAATATAAACTAATCTTCTACTTCCATTTCTCCTTGCTATTCGTCATCATAGTATTAATAATATCTTCCACTAACGTCATCTTGATAAACATACTCATCATACCCACCTATAGTTAGAAAAAAGAGAGAGTTAAGTCTAAATCTAATACATGAATACCTAAACACATGCACATGTCACGACAATATAAGTTACACACATATGCAATGCAATAGATATTTAACAAACAGTCACTTAATTATTTTTTCATTAATTCAACAAGTAACACATGGGTATTTATGATCTCACCACACTATTTTTTTATATATTTAAGTGTTTTAAATCTAGGTTGGGAAGTACCACTTCCAACCTCAACTTTTTACTAGTATAAGAAATTGTCACTTTCAACCCCAATACCCCTAAAATTTATTAGAATCGTATCGATGTGCAACTCCATAGGGGACAATGCCATATACTAATCAATGAGAGCCCCCTAGGGATCTATTACTTCTGATCTTTAGGTCGAGCCACACACAAGCATCCAAACAAGTCAATTATTGGATTTATGTTAAGTTTATTCATTTGCAATATTTAACAAGCACAACTAGCAAGTACAACAAACGTATACCTAGAAAAAAGCAATTTTGGGTTCTACTTGTCTGTATTTACCAAGTTCCTCAAGGTTTGTCAAGAAATAGTATTTGTTCTTTAGTTTTACCCTACAACAAGGGCCGAGCTTCACTAAATTGTTCAATTAAGAATTAGTCACCTATTTTCCTTTCTCCAAGCTCTATCATTAGTAATACTGTCTTAGAATTGAATAAAACTAAAATAAAAAGACTAAAGGAGTATTCTTAAACAACTTGGCCATGTATATGGCCGTGTAGAAGAACATGGATGGGAACATGATTGTGTACATGACCATATACTTTATTATTCAAAAAGCCCTTCAACATGCCTGAATACACGATCATATACTTAGTCGTGTACTTTAACACGAGTAGGTATACGCCTATGTACCTAGTCGTGTATAACACATCTCACCAAATGCTTCTCACATTCTACATAGGTAAGTACACGACTGTATACCTTGGCTATGTAACCCTTTGAACCTCATGAACCTCTATAATCTCAACACCATTTGACCCTTCCTTCATCTCATTCACTTACCAATCAAGAAAATACTCCAAATCTAAGCATGAAATCTATCTAACTTCATGAATTCAAATGTAATCGGAATACTTACTCGTCTCAATTTGAATCCACAACTCAAAATATATTTGATCCAACAACATTGGCATCTAATTGAATAGTTTAGAAACCCTGATTTAATAGCACACTATGTCTTTAATCGATTTTCCATTAAAAAAAGAAAAGAACATATATTAAATCGAAAGTCCTTTCTAGTTGAGTTGTGAATTAAGGTAGTCAAAGTTTCCTAAATGACACATAGGATTCAACATTTTAGGAAGACGGAAAGTGGTATTAAGGTTACGCAATGGCTCATATAACCTAAGGTCAAAAAGACTAAATTGTCCTCATCTTAAAATATCTAATTATCTTAATAGCCCTCCTTTTAAAATATTATTTTATATTTTACAAATAAAATTTTATTCTCTGTTTTTTTTTATTTATCCATACACCCATATTTTAGATTGTAACTTACCTAGAAGCTTAGTAAATTCCACATAAATGTTGTGGGAATTAAAAGAAAAACAATTCACGTAAATGTAATAAAACAGAACATATTGGTCCTCGCCTGCCGTGTGGACGGCGCAAAAGCCAATATGATTGGACCAAACGAAGAAATAGTGTGTTCTGATTTGGTAAGTTAAGAAGCTGACGTTTTGTTTTGCTTACGAAACGAGCTCTATTCTTCCGGGGTGGTAAAGTTTGCCTTAACGAGACCTAGACTTCTCACCCACAAACACGACAAACCCAATTACGAAATGTCAATGCAGAATTTGGACTTGGAAAATAAATAAATAAAAAAGTAGAGAACGTCATATGTATGACATGGCAAGTTTAATCTTTAAAATAAGTTATTTTCGGAATAAATAAACTTTTCTACGAAAGGAATAAAAACCCATTTGAAAAATGTACGATAGAAAGTGAAAGACATATAATGTGAACCGCAAAAAGGTTTCATCTGGACATCCGCCAAGCGGAGCAGCCTTAGTAGAAAAGAAAATTACTTTTCTTGTTATGAAGTTTGAATTAATAAAATGAAATTCTCATGTTGTTGCATATTTTGAAAAATAAAACCCATAAAGGAATATTTATTTTGTAGCTATATGTAATGATAAATCCATTTGGAAAACGCACACAAAATGAATATATATATATAATAGTATTTGTAAAAAATGCACTTAATTATTAACTATCATAATTAAGTTAAATACTTAATAAGTAATTTTTAATTAATAATAATTAATTAAGGCAGATACCCTTCAAAGTGGAATTGAATTCATCTTAAAGTTGGAATTGTTGATTTCAAGAATCATAATTTTGTCTTTTAAAAATACTTTGAAATATAGGAAAGAAAATGCGGAATCATGGTTTAGGTAGTGCTTGATTATTTAATTAATTTTCCCTATAATTTTTTTTACATCTTTTGGTTGGTGCCAACTATAAATATTTGTTTTAAAAGAAATAAAAATTATTTTCCTTAATCTTAGTTTAGAAATTTATATGAGATCGTAAATGCCTAATATAAATTTAGATAAGAGAAAATAAAATTTAAAAAATAGAAAAGAAAAGAAAATTAGGCTCAATACACTAGATTTTTTTATCAAGCCTCTAGGACTTTCCCTTTTCTTACTTATTCTACCCAATACACATAATAGCATATATAAATAGTATGATAAGAAATACACGCACATATATATATATATATATATGGAAAAAGTATACATTTAGTCTTCTATGTTTATACATAATTCTATTAGAGTCCTTAACACTTTTTAAATTTTGTGAAAAAGAACTTTCTAGAGTTCTTTAAAAATTTCATCCATGCTAACATCTATCCATTTTTTATTGGTCGATGGAAATTAATTTAATAAAATGATGTTTTTAAGTACATTTAATTAAATAATAATAAAAAACTAATTACAGATAAATATTTCAAAAAACGAAAGATGCCCAGAAATATGCAAAGCCTCCTTAGACTATTCCCATTGCAAGGTCGTTGACATGGATTTTAAGGACAAGCACCTCACTTTTAAGGGTGCTATGCTCTGGTGAGGGGTCCTTAACAAAAATGGAGTCCTTCATAAGCTATCATATGTATAAATTTTTTATAATTTTTAATATTGATTTGTGTTTAAAATTTGTATTTTCAGCCTTATAAATAATATAAATAAATTTTAAAGATCTTTGATTAAAAAACTTAGAGATAATCAAATGGAAAGACCCTTAGTAAAAAAGTTCCCTAGTATATTAGTATGGCATCTAAAAATTGTAAATAGAGTTCTATATATTGTGGATGGTGTTAAAGCATTGACCGACAACCTAAGGTTAAGTTATGGCTGACCACCAATTACTTTCCAAGTAGAAGATGAATAAGATTTGTCTAAAATAGACCGTAATGTTGATGGAGACGAAGATGACTCCATTAGTCTGTTTGGTAGAGTGGGGAATCCTCAGAATGGTGGCATCAATATTCCAACATGACCTTGGGTTTATAGGTTCAAACATGACACTTTGATATTTCATTTTCTTTTATTTCTCTATGCTATTAAGGCTTTTTACTTATGTATTATTTGATTTCATATTTGAAAATTGTCCTACGATGTCTTATCTTTTTTTCTTTTTAATTGAGTTTGCTAACGAATATTACATTAATATACGTAAATATTAACTGTTTTAGTTTTAGCTCGTGACCACTTGGTCTCTGTCATACTTACTTTAGTCTATATATCTGCTTTAGCTTTTCCTTTTGCATCTATCCCATTTTTATCTACCATATAAAATAAATTTCTCTTATTAAAAATAAAGAAACTTTTATAATTGAAAGGCAAAATGATGCGGACATCGTGGAGGAGACAGGTTGACACACGGGTACAGGCACGACCAGAGACACGGCCGTGTGTTCTAGCAGGATCCTCACAGAAGCTTACACAGATTCGGGCACGGTTTGGGACACGACCGTGTAATGCGATCGCCACATGCTCAGAAACATACACGGTCTAGAGGCACGACCGTGTATGCGATTGTGTACTACGCTCATCACATGCCTAGAAACATACACGACCTAGATTTTCTCTTTTTAGATATTTTACGGGGGAGTATATATACCCTTTTGTCAGACATTTTAGGGTTACGTCTTATTATATTTTGAAATACACTTCGAGAGAGATTTTTCTCCGTTCATCGGTTGTGCGCAACCAGAGTTGGCATCAAATAGTTACTCTTTGTTGTTGTGAAACTAATACATATTCGGATTCGTTTCGTTACGCTTTCCGCGCTGCGTCACAAAATTAACTTAAAAAAATTAAAAGAAATATATATTCAATATTATGAATTTCTAAAAATCTCTCTATCTTCCTTAGTGCTATATTAAAAATTAACCACAAAATAAATAATTCAATAAAATTTCCAGCAACAACAACATAAAACAGTATTGAAATTTAAAATAGCAAACCTAACATTATATAACATTAAGTGAAAATTACCTTTAAACAACATATAACATAAAAAAACCTATCTCGAATAGGGCTCACGAGAACGTTCAACACGTGGCTTATGCATCCTCTCTCCCTAATTAGGGACGATTGACTGTGGCCTATCCTAACCCCTTCCCGACTATGGCTTATATGTTACATCTGATTCGTTGTGTAAGACGACATGGTACGTAATGTTGTATGGGGAGGCTATAATTTTCTAAACCATTTAACTTAATAGTTAAAAATTTACTATAATATTACGAAGATACTGAAAAATAATTTAAAAGTCAAAATTATATAAATTTATTCCATTTTCTGAAGGATTTAAAAAAAGAAAAAGGTTTCACGCATTTTCTGCATTTTTATGAAGAAACTATAGTTAAAAAAAAAAATCATGGGAAAAAATCTGAAATAAATGCTGAAATCACATAACTATTGGAAAATCAAATCCATTTTCTCGACAATTTAAGAAAGACTTCATGTGTTTTCTGCTTTATAAGAAGAATAAAGTTAATAACCTCTTTCCAATTTCTTATAAAAATTCAAAAATAATGAAGAAAACCGAATAAATTATCTAAAATCAATTCTATTTTCTTAGAAATTTTTAGAAAATGAATTTAACACATTTTCTAAATATTTTAAAAAAGGAATATAATAATTTTTTTCGAAATTTAATAAAAATTGAAAAAAAAAATAACAAAGAAAAATATTGATATATTAAACCTGCTTTACTTCATTTTTTATATATTACTGTCTCTTAAACAGAAAAATCATACATCACAGAATTTTCTTTCTTTTTTTTTTTAAATTTGGCTACAAAATTAAAAAAGTAAAAAACTAAAACAACTCATGAAGACTTTTTCTAGACCCACTTCTGTGTATGATATAAATGTAAGACAAGAAAACCCATTAAAAGGTAGCATAAAACTTAAAATTTTTCTTATTTTATAATAACACATATATTAAACACAATATAAAAGGTTCTATTGTGTTGTATTGTATTTCTTGTAATATGTCACACCTTAATTTAGCCATGATCTCAGAACATTTAATCAAAATTTTTGTTTAGCTTTGCATTACCATTGCTTAAGATGTATACAAATCTTTACAATATAAAATATTTTTATCAGTGACTTCTAAAATAAATAATTTAAACAATGTAATTCAATTATAGTACTTGATGGTTTTACCTTGTCAAAAAAAATTATTATTTAATTTGACTATTATATCACTTGCTAGGAAAAATAGCTCTCTTTATGACAAAAGACTTTTACTCTCACTGCTGCTGTTGCATTTATCTCCTGGTGGCTGACAGGCAAAGTCCCAGTTTGACATCCTCAAAGTAGGAGATACTTGCCCTACATTACATGCGTTAGAGACATAGTAGTAAAACTCATTAAGATGCATGTAATTTCCATTCGTTCGGTCGCTCTATTACAACTCCAGAGTCCATGTTGATTTCGATTTTCGGAAATCCCATAAGCTGTCTTTACATCTCAGCACTTACTATGTCTTTTCTTTCTTCTTTTTTTTTTTTTTTCAGAATCCGATGATACATTGGCCCGTTTCATTTCTAATCACACCCCTTGTTGTTGCCTCGTAAGAACCCATCAATCGCGAGGTGTTCGTATTTAGTTTAAGAGTAAATTGGAAATTCATTCTTCTTCTTCTCTTTTTATGTGTGTATAATTTCTTTTTTTTTTTTTTTGATATTATGTAGTTCTATTTTACCGTATTACCTTTGAAAAAAATAATAAAACAATATTAAAACGAAAAATATATATAGAATTAAGGATAAAATAATCATGTAAGTATCTAAGTACACATTTTCAAATATTTAAGAGTTTAAATACATAAATTGAAAGATAAGGGACCTATATACACTTAAGGTAAACATAAAGAGGTATATTTACAATTTACTCTTTATTTAACCCACCATCCTTGTAGAGGCTATTGCCACAATGTCACGACTATGGTCATAGAGAAAAGCATTTGTTTTTACTTCTATTTGTCCATTATTCATATTGTGATATCCCATGTATTTAAAGGAGAAATTTGTGATACCTTGTATGAAAGAAGTCCCATATGGATTGTAGGAAGTGTTAAGTAATGATATATAAAACCAAATAGTAAATAACATATATCAATATTATATAAAAACTTTAGGGTCATTTTTTGAAAAAGGCTATTGATATTTGTTGACTTGATTATTAACTACTTCTAACTTAAAACATTACAAATGATATCAAAGTTGACCCCTAAATAGTAGGTATTCAATTTAGGAACGATCGAAAAGGGGGAACATTTAATCCCAACTATAAGGTCTCATGATAAAAATATTACCTTTTTTTTTTCTTTGGATACTCAATCTATATTAGGGTGAAAGATTGTAATGCTTCATGTGAATAAAGTTCCACATCAATTGTGAAAAATATTGAATAGTTGTATATAAGGTGAATTAGTGAATAAAATTCAATACTAGTTAGAAATTTTTCGATAAAGAGATTGAAAAAAGCCCATGAATATTTGTTAACTTGATTATTAGCTAGTTTTAACTTAAGATATTACATATATATATATTGGATCTAATAACTTGATGTAGAGAAAAAAGTGCAATCTAAATTTCTTTCTACAAACAACATTTTGCTCTTGTCTACCCAAATCAATGATACATCCAAACCAAAAATCTATGCGCTATGGTTGCTTTTTTTACTATAAACTACTTTTATACACCCTATTGTGTGGTTATTAAACATGTGATCCTAGAATTTAAACATAAAAAAAATTAGTAAAATTATATAGAAAATATAGTTTCAATAGGATTAAAAATTTATAGAAATTTACCATTGAAATCATAATTTATAAAAAAAATTATATTTAAATGATTCTATATTTATTTTAACTAAAAAAAATTCATTAAATTATATACATATAAAATTATACAATAATTTTAACAATTATAAAATATACTTTGTTTCAATGCAATTGAGTAGAAGAGGGGCATGTTGTTGAAGGGCTGCTTGATCTGGCCGTAGGGCCTACCTGACGGGGATAATAAGCACACACGTCCTTAATGCATGATCTAAATCCTCGTTTTCATCGCCGCCACGTGGGCCGCCGGCGTTTAGCGTTGGCAATCCCCAAGCCTCGGATGCTGTTGGCAATCCATCCCTACAACTACAAGCACCTTATCATCTGTTTTTTTTTTTTTTTTTTAATTTTTGCCGTTGTTGTTATCACTGAGTACAACTATTGATTGATATCCTTGGCAGGATGAGATTTTCGGACCCGATATTAATCATGAAATAAATATTACATGATTAATATTTATAATATTATTTCTTCTGAGGCAGCAAATTTTGGCGTGAATTGAACGCGTGAACTCCTCCAACCATCTAAGACCCATCTGGTAATCTGAAAACAATTTATTTTTTTTTTCCAATGCCAAGTATTATTAGATTTGACCAGGGTTCCATTAATAGATTTGCCCATTCCATCCTCTAATCCTTAAAATTCCCAATATGTTAACTTATGTAACCATATGAATATAACTGTAGAAGTCCCCTGAAACCAGAGTTGCAACCTCAATCGGTGGTCGCACGATGACAAGTGTTCCGGCTTAATGGTCATTGCTAATGCATGGACTGGGTTTCTCCTTGTTCAGCATTTATTTATTTATTTTTCCTATAATGTTATTTATTTTCGTTTGATATTGGTTCCTGAGACATCGTTGAGCTTATACGTTAGTTGTGCAACTTGTGATAATCATTTTACCAAAACATTATCAGGAATTCCCATTTAATTACTTTGCTGCCCGGCCCATTCCCACTGCATATAGCTAAGCATATACAATGAAGAATGGGCATCTTATTTATTTATTTAGGAATCTGAAAAATTAGCTTAATCCATGCACGAATATTCCATAAAGTTATTCCATGTATAATCAATTTTATATGAGCTAAGTCAAAACCTCATACCATGATGAATAATAAAAATGTTCTAGTGGACGGTTTTATCATTGATTCCACATTCCAAACTTAGCTCTGGGATTACCTATCATGTTTTAAACAATACAAAAATAATATAATGTGGACTGTAGTATGTCCTTAGGTCCAAATTAGGGTTAGCATTCTCCCCGCCCCAGATTCACACCATCTCAACCACCGAGAACAATACATTCATACCATATAAGTCATGGATTTACCTTGACAGATTTAGGGATTTCAATCTAAATATAAGTTTTCTTATGTTAAAAAAAAAATCATTTAGAGTAATTCATAATTTCAATACTGCAATGCGCACCAAATAAAATATAGATGATATGCATGTGTATACATTAGAATTTGTTGGTATACCTGGATATGCTATGTGCCATAATGTCTGCTGTTGTTGCATTTATCACAGACAAAATCCAGTTTGACTTCCTCAAAGTAAGGACTCACCCCACAGGCGTTAAGAACAAGAGTAAACTTATTAAGATGATGTAATTGCCACTCATTCGCTCTACTGCATCTCTAGAGTCTATGTTGATTTCGAATTTTGGAAATCCCATAAGAAGACATTTTAATCCGCCGGTATAAGTCCTCACATCTTCAGCACTTAATATGTCTACATTTCTTTGTTTTTTTTTTTTTAATCCCATAATTCATTGATTAATTTATGAAAGGGAAAAAAACATATACAGTAAAAAATCAACATTTGGTTGAGCATCAAATATTGCATGAAAGATTCTAGTTATACCGAGGTGATACATTTAAATGTGGTACAAATTGAGGATATCTTTACAACATTATTAAAGTTTCGTTAGATATTATTGACGTGGTAAATATTATATTAGCAAGTAAAGGTAAGTAGAATACTAAATCAGGTATTTTTAATAATACCTTCCATTGAAGATTTGTTACATAGAAAAAATTGAAAAAAGATTCATTAATTGATATATATATTACGTGTTATGTATACGTAATATATAAATACCAATAGGATTTTGATATGCATGATAATATAATGGTTAGTTTTCAAACAATATCACCCATATTTCGCACAAATTATACGTAACACTCGAAAACCTAGAATGGTACAACCTGCCAGGTGTCACTACTAAGTAGGGACACATTAAGACTCTAAATCTTCAATACACATTCAATCTATTCATATCTACTATAGACTAATATCAATAAACATCAACAATAAAACTGGATGATTTTCAAGTGAATCATTCCAATCAACATTACTTAAGGCATTTTATTTAACTCCAAATTCAAAACCAGAGTAACATATATTAACATGAAATAATTAAAACAATTAATATCTATTGACTATCATCACATTCTCAAATCAATAACTTAAAATTCTATCAAAGAATTCTTCATTGATTTTCAAATCATTCTTCATCATTATAATAGTAGTACTCTCTTCCATATTCATCTAAATAATAACTCACTAAGTTCTCATTCTCATTGTAATCAATATATTCATCATTCTCACTTATAACTAAAAAATAAAAGGAATGAGCTTAAGCCCAATACGTGAGTACCACACAGACATACGCATACTACAAAAATTACAATATCAACATGCGTAAATGCAATAGTATTACACATCAAGTCATCGAATTATTTATATTCAATTAATCGACATTCAACATAGGTATACTTATGACTTCGTTACATATATAATATTTACATAATAGAATCCTAAATTGGAAATTGCCATTACAAATCCCTTCTAACCTTAATCTACCTTAGATCATTTCGATACATAACTCCACTAAAGATAATGTGACATACCGATAATTGGAGTGCCCTCTAGGAATTTTCCACTACAGGCCTTTAGGTCGAGCTAAGCATAAGCAACATACACATTTTGGTTAGATAACATTTAAATTCATTAAATGAACTACGCTATTAAACACAATTAACAAACAAGATAAACATGGATCTAGAAAAGTGTTCTCATGGTTATCTCTTATGTCTTTAAGAAAAGAATGTAACCCTATCAAGTATAAAGGACTAAATTCAATTGTATTCTACAATTTAATCTAGGTTTGCTAATTGGTAGATTGTATATTCTAATTATAGAATTCCCTTCCCCCAATGTCTTATCGTGCATCTATCTTAGTTTAGAATCATAGAAAAATGAAATGGAATTGAAGCATGAATGTTCCAGAAGAACACAGTTGTATGAGAAGCTATATAGAGGAACACGGTTTAGAGCACAACCCTACTAGTAGCCATGTATCTTTTTATGTAAAAAGTCATTTCAACACGCTTAAGTACACGGTAATGTATTTGGCCATGTATTATTCTGTGAATTTTTGTAATTTGACGCGTCCAAGTACACGAGCACGTCCTTTGTCTGTGTACCTTTCTTTACACACCTATGTTTCTATACGGACAAGTATATGAGTATGTATCTAGCCGTATACAATACTGTTCATCACCAACCCCTTTTTCCTCTTCTCTAATTTATTCCTAAGCTTAATTCCTAGAATTTTAAGTCCAATTGATCAATGTACTTACTAATTTTAAGACATTATTTAGATCTTGTGCACTTATTTGATTCGGAATTGTGATCGGAATCATCCAGGGTTTGATCATATGGTCGTTCCGTCTTGTTTCTTGTTTCAATCTTTATTAACATATCACTAATTAAACTTAGACTTATGAATCCAACATCAGAAATAAACACTTTGATGATTAGAGTTCTCACCAGATGAATTTGGATTGGTCTTGTCATTATCCTTTAGGTCACTTGTGAGTCTCTAGAAATATCTCTTAGGTTTTCTATAGTTGAAATTGTGCAATGAGGGAAAAGGAAAGAGGCACTAGGTTAAGTAACTTATATACTTTGATCCTAAAAAAACTAAAAATGTTGTTATTATTTATACATCACGCATAGAATCGTGCATGCAAGACAAGTCAAGTAGGCCAACCTATTTAATTTGCAAAGAAAATTTGGATTCAATTGAAAATTTTTTACCTGTTTAAATTGCAAGCTTTTTACCCAACTTGCATATTTAAAATAAAAAAAAAAATTGAGACTCGTAAAATGCCCCTTGGTATCTCACGGTCACGAGTCTAAAAGAAAAAATCAATGGCCCCTACACAGACAGTACACTGTACACACCACCCTATCTCACGTATGCATTGTCATTGTATACTATGTCCTAACAAGGCAATCAGTTTCCTGGAAATGTTTATACAAGTCAAGCAAAACTAAAAAGTACAAAGTTGACCAAGTACCGATAACCCTTTTTGCAACCAAAAAAGAGCTCATATATATTCTTCTATAGGTGAAGGTTCCTACGTACACAACGGGGATTGTCTACGATGAGGGCATTCCAAGACATGAGAGAGACAAAAAATAAAAATAAAAAAAAATCAAAACATACTTGTGACTACCAATCGAAGCAGCAGCAAAGAAGCACCAAATGTATTACTCGTTTTGAAGATCATGGACAAAATGTGCAACGTTGACAATAATCAATATAGAAAACAAGTATAAAATTTATCGCTTGGCCTGAAATATAATGTCTTAGAAGGCATTGAATACCGACGCAGAGACAAAGTATCTACCAGATAGTGAAAAATCCAAACCTGCTAGGGCAACATTTGCAAGGCGCTCAAACTTCATCACTGAAAACAAGGTCAACCCAATTGCTCTTCTACCACATAGGAGAAAATTAGCAAAAACCAACAAAAAATTCAGCAAACTCCTCTCCAAGATTGCCGCTTTCCGCACCGAAACATCTATGATCACCGGAAAATCCACACATAAACACGCCCTTCTCCACAAATCACAACACTACCAACTATAAAATGAAAATTTTCGGATTAATCAGAAGCAATCAAGATTGATTCATCCAATGGGGAAATTAAACTATATTGTAAAGAACTAAAACTATATTATTATTTTGAAAATATTTAATTTTTTTGTAAAAAAATTATGTGGGTGTTGCAAGTTAACCGATTGGTCCGCTTAATCTACAAACCTGCATGAGACGAGTTAGGCCTATAATTTCAGCTCGCTTTTTAAGTAGTTCAAAATAGTATTAACCTAAATTGACCATAGGCCATCATAAATCAGGATAATTTAACCGGTTTAGCTCGCTATCTTAACTCTAATAATGTTACATATTATATGATACATATCAATCAATGATTTTTTTTTTCTAGAAAAATAAGCTTATATACTTAAAAAGGGGCTCAGTATATGAGATCACTTTCTTCTATGTTACATATTAATGGCATGTATTGTTAAAAATAGGTGTTCCCTATTTTTTTCCCATATTAACATTCGTTTTTATACCATGTCACATTAATATCATATAATGAGCATCCTCTATTTATACTATTTTTACTCACCTTTTGTATTTGATATTAAAACATTTTATCTTCTATTTAAATTCACATGATTTTTTTTTTCTTTTATAATGGATTAATCCTCTCTAGAAGATTTTACACGTTAGTGCGACGGACTAGGACACCATAACAAAATTCCTTGCGTATATCCTTTTGAAATATGAGTAAAGAAAAAAAAAATGAGAGGAGATAATTATAGAAAAATAGTCCGAATCATCACTTATGATGTTGAGCTTACAAAAATTATTCATATGTGTACCTTTGTCAGAACAAATTTATTGTCGAATCATCACATATTTGATTTTGATACTATAGCAGTGATAATTTTTCCTTTTTTCTTTTCCTTTCTTTTTTTTTTTTTACCAAAAATACTCATCTGCGGTTTTTTATAGCGAAAGGTCTAATCGTCGACAATAAATTCTTTTTATTTTGATCCTTTAGATTTGCAGTGATTTATAAATTCTTGATGAAAAAAGTCGAAAACTACCCATAGGAGTTATGTCGCCATGTCCAGCATTTCCCTTTTTATTATGTTTTTAATTAGCAAAATCATTTTCGTGTTAGGATCGATTCCATTCATTCTTTTTCCCCATTTCTTCTAGTTGAAATGAGACATTTTCCTTAGATAGGTTTATCAAGGAATCTTAAGCATAGACTCGTTTGATCACTATTTCATAATTCCAAAACGTCATGTCACTCTGGGCATATATATTCCAATGCCGAAATTACGCTTCCTTAGCTAGATGTAATCATTTATAGACCTCCCTAAAATAACACATCAATATTTTACGCAACTCCCACTTTTTAAAGAATATCTTAAATTTATCCTTAAAAGTATCTTAATACACCATTTCTCACAAAGATTCGTAACTTTGTTCCTGCTTTTCCCTTCACAACAAGGCCTAGGCCTAATAGGACGGTTTGTATGTGTGTAGGTTACAAGATGAATATATGTGGGTTACGCGGTGTAGGAGGTATTTTTAGTATAAGGATTTTGAAATTAGTATATAGCACAAAGTAAGAAATGGAGAATAACAGCAAAGTAATATGATCTAAAGAATGCTAAGGTATAAGGTGGTATCATTGTTAGTCCTTTGTTTGATTTTAAGGATAAGCTGATCAAGCTGAGCTCGAAGGCTCATGACTAAAAGATCTATTAATATTTGATATGCGATTTTTGAATAAGTTCCTTAAATAAATTCCTTAAGCACTATTTTGTATTCATGTAGGGCATATTTATATATGTCTTGAAGTATATAAATTATAAGAACAAATATATTTATTGATATTAATAAGTTATGTATTTAAATATATAATTATGATAACAAGTAATTTTTTTAAAATGATTTGAGCCAAAGGCTTTAATTGTAGAATGATTTCTTAAACAGTTCCTTATTCTTCGAATTTGAGCCAAAGAGCTTTATTAAAGATGCTCTAAGAAATAAGAATTTGAGCCAAAGAGCTATACCTTACGGATCTCGACTTTTTTTTTTTTTTTTTGCCTGAAAAACATTTTTTTAAGTTAAAATGTGAAAAGGAAAAACAAAAAATTCAGATGAATCGGCTGTTCGACAACGATTTATGCTTGTTGAAAAACTACTTTTATTCTATTGTGGTTGCTTGACCTACACGTAGACTGTTCCACGGGTCTTAGATGGGTCTGTCAGCTTGACCCCATGGATGGCGCAGGTGGACTAACTTTTTTTATAGACACTGGAGGGGTGAAATATGTTATATTTATATCATTTAATTCTATATTAATAAAATATTAGGTGGCTCCCAAGCCCCATATACAAGTTTTTTACCAGTGATCTATTATATGTGTGAAACGTATCTTAACCATATAAAATATATTTTAAAAGATATTGATATAATATCTAAAAATAATTATTTGTAAGTAGTATTTTATAATTACTTAATTATATTTTGGGGGAATGAAGGGAAAAGGAAAAATAAAATAAAATCATCCAAATGATTCAGGTGGTTAATCACTTTCCCTATTGTTCATTGATACCATTAAGAGTTACACCATCACTGGAGAAATTATTTCTGAGGATTATCGAGTGCTACCTTTACCTTTTACCCTTTATCTATTATTTCTAAAAGTTATTACTAGTGTTTGTAACACCTTAAGATGTATGAAACTCTCCTTTTTGCTTGCCTTTCAAACTCCTATAGTCTTATCCATTTGCATTAACAATTTGATCTACACAAGACAAAAAATGATTTGATACTAATAGGGTTATGAACAAGAAGAAGATGCCTATATTTTTCTAGGAAATCAGCCCTGCATTGGGCTTCCATGTGGAAGGAAAAAATGGAGCAGCATCTACGCTAATTATTTGGAATTGAGTTCACACGGTGTCAGGTTTTTCTTTAGAACTTGTTAGAGAGGACCTGCATGAAGTCAATACAGGGCTGATTACGCAAGCCACGTCAACCGTGATGTAGATGCCCCACAGGAATCCACAATTACACTAGTAAGATGGTCAACACCACACAACTGTAGGACTTAGGTACACCACAAGTTTTAAGTGACGCAGCACAACCGAAACGGAAGCGGAATTAAATTAAAATTAAAATAAGCAATAATCATAATAATAATGTTGAAGAATTGATCACAAATAATAGGAATAATTCAATTCTGAACTGTCTTTGTCCACTACCATGCCTGATGTCTAAGGTACCGTTTGTTAATTGGTACCGGATAGAACAAGAATACTGAACAGTACTAAAAAAGAAGGACTGGACAAAAAAAATTTTTGTACCACGTTTGGTTTGTTCAGTACTAGACAAGGATTTTTATGCTGTCCAGTGTTTGGATTGCAAAGTACTGGACTGGACATAGTAAATTTGACAGTTTTGCTCTGGAGAAGGCTTTTGTGTTGTCCAGTATTTGAAATTGCAAAGTACTGAATTGGACAGAGTAAAATTGAAAATTTTGCCATTTTTATTTATATCATAGTTATTTATATATATTTGATATTATTATAAGAAAAAATGATTTGAAGGTTTAATATATAATATTAAATATTATAGGGAAAAGAGTTATATTATATTTAATGAAATAATACATTATTTATGGGAAAAGAGTTATGTTATATTTAATGAAATAATACATTATATATTATTTTGAATATGTCACTGAAAACATGAAACACTTTTACACTGAAACATCCACATATCTATTAACTACTTTAAACAAGTCATTGAAGGACCTAAAAATTACAAAATCCATCCACAAATTAGATCGATTAGATTAGAACATCAATCACTTTTATATTTCATAAGGACAAGGCATAAAAGATATAGATAAGATAATAATCATACGTTTCAATAGTCAAAGTAGTTTCTATGATTATGACCAGCCAACTACATCTGATAGAAAACCTGCTAACTCTGTTGCAGGAGATACATGAGGTTACAACTTCTACAAAATATGAAAACCGGTTTAACCATACAAGGTACTAAACCAGGGTAGAGAGGTTCGATAATACAAAGCCAATGAAAGAAGTCTCAATTACATAAATACTACAAATATTCCTTACATCAACCAATAATTTGCCTAACAAATGCTATGCGTTGTTCTCCTTGGAGCCTCCAAAAAAACTTCTCATATTGTGGATTTGTCGCCATTTGCATAAGAACATCCAACTCTTCATTTTCCGACAATCCTAACGTTTTCAACTCTGCAACAATATCATCCCTAGGAGGATTAGCAATTTTTCCTACAAGTAAAGCAAAATCACTCCTAACATCACTAATGCTCTTTTGAAACGTAGATATAAATTCTGCAGCATATTCTGCCATCGGACGCTTGCGAGTCGGTCGCACAGATGAATCACGTGAGGCATAACTTGAGGCTTCAGTAGACTATGGCACTTGTTCTGACTTCATGTCTTCATCAAAAGTATCCTCACTCTCATTTTGCAAGTCCTGTATCACATCTGCTGGTGTCTCAGCCCTTTTGCCAATTGCTCTATCCTTTTCAAATATCCCTTGAAGTTTTTCAAACTCTTTAAATTCCTTGTTGGCATGATTAGCAACCTTCGGATGTTTCTACAAAACAATAGAAATAGTTATTATAACAATAAAGAATTAACATTCAGAAAATGAGCTTATTTCAAAATAAACATAATGTTAATTTTACCTCTATATATTCAGCAAGAACTGCATCATTATCAACAATAACACATTTTTTTACATCATCCCACCCAAAACCACTAGTATTTATCATGTCAACAACCTCTGCCAGTTTCATTGACCACCTTTTCATTTTGTTAATAATTTGCCTGACATTGAGATTGATTTCTGGAAGGTGACTTTTCATCCTTTTTAAAGCTTCTTCATGAGCCCCATTCTTAAAACTGCCATTTTCTCTTTTGTATCATTCAACGACTAACTCTTCCAACACCATCAATAACATATCTTCCTCAACTTGGCTCTAAGAACGTCTAGTTTTTTTATCTCTACTATCCATGACTGTAAACAAATCCATAGTGTAAGGCAAAAACCAAACAAATATAATGTAATTCATGCATACAAATAGTGGATAGAATATTTCAATTTACATTATAACATAAAATTGAAAATTCGACAACCAAATAATTTCAACAATATAAAATTAACGAAAAATCAGTACTGACACTAATCCAAGATACATAATCAAAGAAAGTACAACAATTAGTCACATTCTAGTTCCTATGACGGGCCCTCCATTCATCGTATATCTCTTGTGCTAAGGTATTCCTCATCTCAATCCATGCCTCAGTAGGTTCTACTGTTTCAATTGCATCAATTCCATTTTCTCCAATTGGAACTTCATCTCCTTCAATTACTGCGTACTCCAATAGGTCCGGTGGCATGTACATTCGAATGAAGTTGTGTAATAGACAACAAGCTAGAATCATTCGACATTGTATTTTGATAGGATAAAATGATGGACTCCTTAGAATACCCCATCGTTTCTTCAAAATTCCAAAACATCTCTCAACAACATTTCTTGCCCTTGTATGTCTATAGTTAAATAATTCCTCACGATTTTGAGGCTTACGTTGACTTGTAGCCCACTCTTGAATGTGATAACGCCTCCCTCTAAAAGGGGAAAGGAATTCTGATGCATTGGAATATCCACCATCCACTAGATAATATGAACCTACAACGAAATGTAACCATATAAATTTATATGAAAAATTTCAAGTGGATAGATAAAATGAAAACAATTTTCTTTTTTAAAATGCTTACCAGGTGCAACTCTCAATCCATTAGATCGAATGACTGCATCACGTAATACTCTAGAATCTGATGCAGACCCTTCCCAGCTAGCCAATATGTAGATAAATTTCATGTCACGATCACATACACCCATGACATTCGTTGCAAGATGCCCTTTCCTTGTTCGATACCTAAGTCTATCTGCAACTGGTGTCGAACTGCAATGTACGTACCATCTAATGCTCCAACGCAACCCTAAAATGTTCCCAAAGAAACAAAAAAATTTGTATTGTAATTTAAGTAATCATGACCGTCGTCGATTAACTGACAGTACCTAAAAGATTTTTTGTATTACCTTAAACCATTTCCACCGTTCATCAATGCAATCTTCTTGTACTGGATTGGGTTTTGCAAGTAAAATATCTTGTAACCTTAACACAGCTGCTAATACTTGATGGCAATTTCTACTAACAGTCTCACCTAATCTACGAAATCTGATTTGAATACTCCTATTTTTTGTATGATGTGCAAGGATATTAAGAAAAATCGCAACTTGTTCTTCAACTGTTGCTCTTCCATTACAATGCATTCCCCCTCGTACCCTAATGAGTTCACAAAGATGTGCAAAACTATTCCTACACATCCTTAACTCCCATAAACAATTTGTATCACTCCCATTAATGAGTGAATCAATCACCTCTCAACGCGTTTCATATCTAGCTATTGCTTGCTCATTCAATACACTCCTCTCTACTCTCCTATTCAAAACAAAGTTTATATAATAGAAACTAGCTGCCGCCATTATAAGCACATTGATATGGATTCTCCATCCAAGAAGACAAATCAGAAATCCACAATGATCCATGATCTATATGACATATCAAAGGAAAGACCCATAAGTGTAACGTTGGGGATTCTAAGATTATTTTCATAATACAAAACATAATGGATAAAATAATATGCTACATAATCTAAATTCAACTAGGGAGTAGGCAATAAGACAACTTGTGTAAGGAGTCATTGTTCTTCCCTAAGAAGCTCTCCTATACAAATATCCAAGCACACGGTCTTGACACACGACATATACACGCCCGTGCCTTCAACCGTGTGTGCTTCATACGGCCGTGCCTTCAACCATGTACTCAACCATGTGTGCTTCTGCGGATTTTCCAAGCTTAACACATACCCGTGCCTTCAACCGTGTACTCAACCGTGTGTGCTTTTGCGGATTTTCCAACCTTAACACACGGCCGTACCTTCAACCGTGTACTTTAACCTTGTGTGCTTATGTGGATTTTCCAAGCTTAACACACGGTCGTGCCTTCAACCATGTACTGAGCATGCTTTTGAACCCTAACCAATAAACCCCCTAAAGCAAACCATGCAATCGAACCCTAACCAACTCTTCTCCATTATAGAGCATGCATTCGAACCCCAAAACCAAAAAATCCCCTAAAGCGCATTATGCATTCGAACAAGCATGCGAGGAACATTCAAAAGGAAGCAACAATGTGAGAAGAAATGGAACCATACGTACCTGATGGCGACTTCGGGCTTCACAATGGCGATGGGTGAACTTGTGGCCGATTCCACGGTGGGCGGCAATGAAGGAGCGGAGGAAAACACGGCCGGTTGAAGCTCGTGCGGCGCTGGAGGGAAAACACGACCGGCTGCGAACGAAAGGAGCGGAGGAAAACACGAGCGTCTGTGCTGCAGGGATTCAAGGTAAGTATGAAGGGCATATTTGGAATTTCAAAAAAATTACATTTAGTCCAGTACCGCATTTTTAGTACCGAATTACACGCGGTACTAAAATTTCTGATTTTGTCTAGTACGTAATTGGTGTTTAGTCCAGTACTTCCTTCATGTGTGACAACCAAACGAGGGACAAAAAATTTTGTTCAGTCCAGTGCCGAATTTTAATGCCAACCAAACGCTACCTAAGGATTTTAGCATCATGAGTCTACGGTTACATAGCAAACCTCTAGAAATTTATCTCGTGCAACGTGTCAAATTTCCTTCTCCGATTACTTGACGACCACTGGACAACTTTCACAGGTGTAACTCCTTTTCTATTAGCAATTTGTTGGTCTCTATCGTAATTTGTAATGAAAAAAAAAAAATATGCCTGATGTTTCGGATGATAAAATTTGCTATTTGAGAACTTGCAATGGCAATTAGGAGCTGTATCTTCAATGAAGAAAATCGAAGAAAATAAAGAGATCAAATATAAAAATAATTTAACGGCTAATAATTAACCATTTAGAAATAACATTTCATAAAATAAAAATAATAATATAATTAAATCTAACAATCTAAATAAAATAAATAAATATAAAAATCTTCTTGCCATATGAATCAATAATATTAACATGAATTTCTATTTATATATCCATAATTCCCATCATTAAGATGTACAATCTCTATCGAGTACTCTTCATTCTTTCTTTCTTAATAGCACGATCACTTATCTTCAATGAAGATGGAGTAGAATCATCCCCATCTCTTTAATTATAAAAAACATAGTATAGCTGGAAACTCATAAATTTGATCACACTAAAATAACTTCTTACCACTAGGTTAACCACCTCAAATAGAAAGGTTAAGTTTGAACATGGCTCATCAAATGAAACAACAAAGAATTTCAAAATATATAAAAGAATAAAAATTTATATATATGGTAACAAAAAGAAAATTTTCTTGTATAAAGCCTACACCAATGGGTTATATATTTTCAACCCTTAGATTTGTAGAATCAATATGAAAATATAGTGGTTCCATTGATCTAAGGGCTTAGATTGCTATATCTAGATACTAGATCGGTTCAAAACTGGCTTAAGCCCAGCCTTGACCCACCAGATCATGGGTCGAGAGGGAAGTGAATCAACACCAGCCCATGATAAGAAGGGTTAGGTTGATTTACAAGCCTATTTAGGCTTGTGAACTAACCTTATATTTTTTTTTTCACATTTTTTTTGTCTTTTCTTTTGTTTTTTTTTCTATTTGTTTGTATTTTTTTTGTGGGCTTTTTTTTTTCCTTTTTTCCTTTGTAAATTTTATTCGCGTGGAAACTGATATTTGCTTCATTAATTGGTGGTAAACTCCATACATGGGAAGGGGGGTGTGGATGTCAACTCAAAATTTTATTAATTGATTAAAAATATTATAGAAAAAAGGGGAGACATTTGACTTTACCTATTATACATGATTCCTAGACTCTATAAGTAAATAAAATAAATAAATAAGGGACTACTACTCTTTTTATAAAATATCTTTAACTTAATGCAAAAATAAATAAGGTAGTATTACTATCCTTACAAATTAATTTTGCTTGCAATACAATTATATAATGAAAATTAATATTATTCAACTCATTGCGTCTTACCCGAAATCAAGACTTGAGCCAACAAAGCTTCTCCCCGATGGGATAAAGTCGTTGAAGTATTCATCTTTTTACTAGACATCCTTGTATCACTCTCATGTTCTATTCCTAACCTTCGACAAATCCTCCATGCAAGCCAATGCCTCAACATTAACAGGAGACAGTCTTGATCATCGTTGTGATAGGATAAGGTTTTCTGTGTTGAAAGCTTGTTTAACAGCTACTATTGATGCAAAAGTAACAAGAACTTGACAAGCCATTTAAGAGAGAATCTATAACACCCCGAAACCTAAACCGCACTACTACTCGCCACGTATCCTTATCTCACAAGAATACGATAAGTCTCTGAATCAACTCTGACAACATTTTGACCTATAACTCCTATATAAGGACATTCAATACATCTCATAATTTCAAAATAAATTTCATAAATCTATATCTAACATCTAATGCAGCGAAAATCGATAAACTATAAATTAACATTCTTTAAAAGATAATATCTATTACATTCAAATAACATAATTCTCCTAAATTCTAATAAGTATAATAGTAATAGTAATCATCATCTTCCTTTCTCTGTGGTTCACCTAAACCCAAGTTATCTTCTAGGTTATTATCTCATTCAACACCTGAATCTAAAAAAGTTTCCCCCGAAGGGTGAGTTAATGCCTAGTACGCATAACATAACCACATACCTATGAACAAACATGAACTAGTATCACATGCAATATGCAGTACTTAAATATAGACAACCATTTCATGATACAATTTATGTCCACAAGCAACAATAGGGTACTCATGGCCCCTACAAAACATTTAACACACTAGATCATAATTTGGTGATGAGAACTGCTACTATGGGCCTCATATTCATGATCCCTTAATCCCTAAACTTGGTGATGAGAATTGCTACTATAGGCCTTACACCCATGGTGCACTTAATTTTGGTGATAAGAACTGCCACTATGGGCTCCACACCTATGTCCACTTAATTCTCTTAATCCAGATCATTTCCAAGCATAACTCTACTAGAGACAACATCACACAATGATCATTAGAGTGCTTCCTAGGGATCTGCCACTATGGGTCCTTAAGCCGAGCCAAGCACATACAGTATACAACTTAAACACTTAAGCCAAATCATTCAACTTAATCAATTTTAACACATTTACTAACTTAAGCAAGCATAAAATAGCATTCAAGTTACACGTACCTTGAATCCTAACCTTAAGCACCTCTAGTCTTGGACTTAAGCTAAATTGAAATCTGTATAACATCAACAATTCCCTTTTAGTACTAATTCCAATATTGATATCATCTCTTAACCCTCTTAATCTTAATCATTTAATTTATCTAAAGTCTTACTAGCTATTTAGATCGCATGGAAATTAGCTTAATTAGAAATTAAATGGGTATATAATTAAATTATATTTTAATTAACAGAGCCATGTTGGAGGTTGTGTAGCTCAACACGAGCTGGTACACGACCGTGTTAAGGGTCGTGTATCTTTCAATGAGGTTTAGCTTCAACACGGTTGGAACACGACCGTATTAGGAGGCCGTGCTTCTCTTGATTCAACACGGTTGAAATGCGACCGTGTTGGGAAGCTGTGTATCTTTTGACAAATTCCACAAACCTTAATTCCTTTGGTCCAAATTCTCCTAAACTTGCTTCTCTTTATCCCTAGACTTAATTTAATTCCTAAAACATGAATTTCAACTCAATTGACATAGGTTAGATGACTTACTTCCAAGTTTCGGCGAATCTACTCCTTAATTGATGGATTTGGTGCTCGTCTTGTCCCGTTCTTTAAATTCGAATTCTGGATAAATAAGGCAATGTGGATAGAGAAAATCTTCAATTTGGTATTCTCATTAACCATTTCATAGTAAAATATTACCTTGTATGATTGGATTGAGCGTCAACAATTTCCTTTGTATCGTCTTAGGTTTATTTTGAGAGAGCTTTTCCTTTTGTCTACTGTTTTTACTGTGAGGGCTGAAAAAGAAGGAGAGCTAGGTCAATATAGAGTATTTATACTCTGGCCATAAAAAGACCCTTTTACCCTTCAAGTTTTTATGAAATCTCAATCGTGACTTTGGTTCTACGTTATGATATATATATATATATATATATATTAAATAATTCTTAAAAATTTATATATATTACATAATCAAATAAGTCTTCCTATACTCCCTCTACTAATCCAAGATGTTGAAGTTTGTGATAATAGTGTTACAAAATTTAAAGCTCATGTTGAAATAGTGGTCAAGTTCCCTGTATTCACTCGAACCAGCATAGTGCCACTTCAACTTTTGCACCATCATTCGTTGCTTGAGGAGGGTATGATCATATGTGGCACCATGTGAGCTGGGGGATAATGAGGAAGTTGTGGGAACTTAACCACCATATGCAATAAAAAAAAAAGAAAATAAGTCTTTTGTTACCTGAATTGCCCATCGTAGTGCTTATGTTGTGGTAACAGCATAATTGTCTTAAGTCTTAGAAAATGTGTCAACAATTTGACAATATAGATTGAGATATTCTAAAAGCTTGTCTTTCTTACAATGCGGATCTAAAATAGGAGCAACAAGATAAATGGTAGGAATTTATCTATAATATAGCAACTACTTTACAGCCATTTCATTAATAACTACTTGAAGAAATGAGTTGTTTCGAGTTTCAAGTGACACTAATAGTATGTTTAAGACATTTATTAAGAAAAAGTAAATACTAACTTAGTACACTTGAAAAGATATTAAAGTACACTCATGGAAAACTTTAAGCACATTTAGCATTCTGCTACATATATCACAATTATTGGGGTGCAGTGGAATGTCTAGGACATTCATTATAGCAAAAAAACAAAAAGCATCTTTATAGGGAACTATACTTTCTAAAAGTTGATAGGCAAAATTCCATCTTTGTTTAACATTTTTCTAAATTTTTTAAATTAAATTTTGTTATCAATACAAAATTTCCTCAATTTCTTTTTTTATATATAGATTGTCAATAAAAAGCCAACTACACCTTATAGGTAACATCTTAAAATCTAAACAATTTATACTGTCTCTAACATATAAATTTAAAATATGGTAGGCACATCATATCTAGAAAAAAGTCCCACCAAGCATAGGTTGACATAGTGATTGAAGTTCATCAATAGATATGGTGTTCGCGATGGCATTATCAAAATCAGTTGAAAATATATTTTTAGTCAATGAGTTTTCATATAAAATAATACTTATTATATGAAAAATATTTTGCATTGTATGGTGTTTGTTAAAAATTTTGACTACTATTAGTCTCTTCTATACTTGCCATACACCATCTATCTAGTAACATGTAACTCCTATTTACGAACCATCCTACCATAGATTGGTTCATATATCTATGTAAATAGAAATTTGCATATCAAAAGAATTAAATATAGTAGCTAATTCATACTTCCTGTTGTGATATAATTTTACGGTGGTTTATTGCATTGTTTTAGGGTCATAACTTTATGAGCTTAGATTTAAAGCTTCCCATTCATGCTCTAAGCTATGCATGGAAGATGCATGACTCCATGATAGATGATATTTGGCTATGTATTCTGCTAAGGTAACTTTTTGTCTCTTAGTAGAATGTTAAAATAGGCTTGTTAATTGCAAACCATTAGACTGAGACATTTGTTGTTGTGACTTATCTATGCCAAACTTCATTGGATGCTTCGATCACATGTGTCTGTTCAAAGTCCCATAGCCTTTCCCTTTTTTTGGTATTCTCATTAACCATTTCATAATAAAATCTTACCTCGTGTGATCAGATTGAGCGTCAACAATTTCCTTTGTATTGTCTTAGGTTTATTTTGAAAGAGCTTTTCCTTTTGTCTACTGTTTTTATTGTGAGGGTTGAAAAAGAAGGAAAGCTAGGTCAATATAGAGTATTTATACTCTGTCCATAAAAGACCCTTTTACCCTTCAAGTTTTTATGAAATCCCAATCGTGACTTTGGTTCTACGTTATGATATATATATATTAAATAATTATTAAAAATTTCTATATATTACATAATCAAACAAGTCTTGCTATGCTCCCTCTACTAATCCAAGATGTTGAAGTCATTGATAATAGTGTTACTAAATTTAAAGCTCATGTTGAAATAGTAGTCAAGTTTCGTGTACTCACTCGAACCAGCATAGTGCCACTTCAACTTTTGCACCATCATTCATTGCTTGAGGAGGGTATGATCATATGTGGTACCATGTGAGCTGGGGGACAATGAGGAAGTTGTGGGAACTTAACCACCATATGCAGTAAAAAAAAAAAAAAAAGAAAATAAGTCTTCTTGCTCATCGAAGTGCTTATGTTGTAGTAATGGCGTAATTGTCTTGAGTTTTAGAAAATGTGTCAACAATTTGACAATATAGATTGAGATATTCTAAAAGCATGTCTTTCTTATAATGCGGATCTAAAATAGGAGCAACAAGATAAATGGTAGGAATTTATCTATAATATAGCAACCACTTTACAGCCATTTCATTAATAACTACTTAAAGAAATGAGTTGTTTCAAGTTTCAAGAGACATTGATAGTATGTTTAAAACATTTATTTGGAAAAAGTAAATACCAGCTTGGTACACTTGAAAAGATATTAAAGTACACTTATGGAAAACTTTGAGCACATTTAGCATTCTGCTACATATATCACAATTATTGGGGTGTAGTGGAATGTCTAGGACATTTATTATAGCAAAAAAATGCAAAGCATCATTATAGGGAACTATACTTTCTAAAAGTTGATAGGTAGAATTCCATCTTTGTTTAACATTTTTTCTAAATTTTTTAAATTACATTTTGTTATCAATACAAAATTTCCTCAACTTCTTATTTATATATAGATAGTCAATAAAAAGCTAACTACGCCTTATAGGTAACATCTTAAAATCTAAACAATTTAGACTGTCTCTAACATAAAAATTTAAAATATGGTAGGCACATCATATTTGGAACAAAGTCCCACTAAGCATGGGTTGACATAACACTTGAAGTTCATCAATAGATATGGTGTTCGCAATGGCATTATCAAAACCAATTGAAAATATATTTTTAGTCAATAAATGTTCACCTAAAATAATACTTATTATATGAAAAATATTTTGCATTGTATGGTATTTGTTAAAAATTTTAAACGCTATTAGTCTCTTCTATACTTGCCATACATCATCTATCTAGTGACATGTAATTCCTATTTACGAATCATCCTATCATAGATCGGTTCATATATCTATGCAAATAGAAATTTGCATATCAAAAGAATTAAATATAGTAGCTAATTCACGCTTACTGTCATTACTTTATGAGCTTAGATTTAAAGCTTCCCATTCATGCTCCAAGCAATGCGTGGAAGAAGCGTGACTCCGTGATAGATGATATTTGGCTATGTATTCTGCTAAGGTAACTTTTTGTCTCTTAGTAGAATGTTAAAATAGGCTTGTTAATTGCAAACCATTAGACTGAGACATTTGTTGTTGTGACTTAGCTATGCCAAACTTTATTGGGTGCTTCGATCGCATATGCTTGTTCAAAGTCTCATAACCTTCCCCTTTCTTCCATGCATAACTTGATTAACAATAGTTGCAATATACATGGGTGCTCTCATCTTCCCCTTCAATTTTACGAAAATATTTAATAAAAATATTAGATTTAAGTAGTGTAGGTGGTTTACCTATAGAGCTGAATTTGCCACATATGTAGCCTAGTACTTCTTCCTCTAGCACTTCTTAGACATCATCTTCCTCTTCTTCTTCCACCTCATCCATGTTGCTCTATCGAGGCAGCGGTTGAATTTATCCATTAGGAGTCATGTGCTCACAGCCTGAGGGTGGTATCATCAAATTCTCCAACCGCTCATTGGTGAAATCAGGGAGATCGTAATCCTCCATGTCAAAAAATTGCTTAGGTTCATGTTGAATAAATTTTCCCTTATCATCTTTTTAAGAACCTCCCTTTTTACAAAAAGAAACTTATTATTTTTCAAATTAGTATAAAAAGAAAATACTAATATGAAAAAACCATAAATTAATGGTTTGGTAACTGAAAACAAACATATATATTCAGTGGAAGACACTTAAATATAGGTAGTAAAAATAATTTATATAATAGAAGTTGATAAGTGTTGAAAGAACCTTATTTCTAGTATTTATTGAATATGATTTATAAATTTTGTGTGAATTTATCAAGAAAAGGATACTTAAGTGCTTAATATTTGAATTCAAGGTTTAAAGAGTGCAATTTGAGGATTTAAAGAAGGTTCGAGCAGAAATTAGGAAAACTTTGGAAAAATACAAGAAATGATGATTTACATATATACACAACCTTCAACATGGTCATGCTGACACTAGTGCTAGAGTGTAAAAATGACTAGAATGCATCATGAAATTGTGCCATAACCGCTGCATAAGTTGTGTAGAGAGTAGTGTTGAAGGAAGGAATATATCCAGAGAAGAAAATGAAGGAATTCTATAGTGCAAAACCCTAAGTAAGGCAGTGCAAAACCTTAAGTAAAGCCGTGCAAAACCTTGAATGCTAGAATTTCACTTTATTTTAGAGTACACGGCCTTGAGCATGGGCGTGCACTAGGCTATGCTTACTACCTTGTTTCTTATACTATAAATACTCACTTTATTATAAAATTTGGGGATCTAAATCTTTTATTTCTCACAACCACTCTAAAAATCCTAGGAGAGCAAAATTACAAATTTGGAAAGAGGAATCTTTAGAGCATCATTAGAAATCACAAAAATGTCTACAACGGTTTATTCTTTTTATCATAATTTCTTATTGCTCCTTTAGATTTTTCGTAATTACTATAAATTGCATGAAGGAATGGATTTATATGCCATATATCTTGTAAAACTCTAACCCATGTGATTAAATTGTTTATTGCTTAATGAAGAGTTTATATCTTTGTATCTATTAATGTATTTTAATTATTATGTGATTAATTTATACATACAAATTAATTGCATGTTTGATTCTTGTTAGGTAGAAAGAAGTCTCATATAATAAAATAGATCTTCATGAATAGAAAGATTACATATTTTATCTAGAGATGAGAAAACTTTGATTTTTTATATAAAGATTAGATCTTTATTTGGGATTATGAACTTAATAAAATCTTATAGGCAATAATGAGAGAGAGGTCTCTACTATTTCATATAAGGTTATTAATTAATTAACTTAAGGGAATAATTGGTTTAATTAAGAATTCCTACAGTGCAAAGCATAAATAATTTGTATCTTATTATAAGAAAGCTAGGGCTTAGAGTGGATCAAGATGAATGACATGTTTTTGTGATTGAATTCATTTATTAAAATGATTATAATTAATCTTAGGGTTGTTAGATTAATTAATTAATAATTTAATTTATTAATCTCACATTAAGATCTAGACTAGATAATAGAAAAATGATAATACTAGTACTTATTTTTAAGATCATTGAAGACGATACCCGTTGCAATCTATACTAGATTAGATAGGTATATTTACCTAACTAGGTTGTTAGATTTCCTTAGGTTTATAAATTTATAATTTGATACGATCAGAAATGCGATCCATTAGAAGTATTTGGAAGCTAAATAAATTAAAAAGTTGAATAGATGAGAAAATACTGAATGTACAAGAGATTGAGTAGATTTTTTTTTTGTAGAGAACCAAATGAATGCAGACGCATGAATATATACAATATTCTCACAACATTTCAAATTTTCTCTTATCTCGTAACGTTCAAATTAAAAAAATTTCATGCATTCTAATTCCTACGCTTGTAAACCTATTGCTTATAAATTTCTACACATTGTCCATTTTCTTTTGAAGCCAACTTCTGAGCTCAAAGTTCAAATTTCATCATGCATGCACCTACACTTGCAATCTTATTATCTGTTGCCTTACGTTTGTATTCAAAATAGTACCTTATTTTTTTTTAGCCTACAATTGTACTTTACATTCGAAAAATAGTAACTTGCATGAATAAGTTTTCCTTCACTCCACTACTTTCAAATTCTGCTCAGTCTTTTCTTTATCTTCTTTCTCTTGCTTTTTTCCTTTTTTCTTTATTCCTCTGCATCCATTTGTCTTCTTTCTTTTTACCTTTTTCATTCATTCTTTCTTATACACTTTGCAGATATTTGTCTACTTCCATTTTTCCTCTTTATGCGAGCGAGGTGTTTTTTTTTTTTAATTGCAAGGGCTCTCTAATCTGCTGGCTCACATCAAGCCGAGTTAGTAGGCTGGTGAACCAGCTAAATAGCCGGTTCACAACCCGCAAGTTCGGACAGGTTGCTACCCTTCTGAAACTTACCTACCTAGTGGGTTTCATGGGGGTTAAACCAACTCCCACGTTTTAGGCTAGGTTGGTGGGTTCACTCAACTTATTCCTTTATCTAACTGTATCCATGATAGACTTGCTTCATGAAACAATTGATTATAAAAATGATATTGTTATTTTTCATGATCACTTCTTTAAGTCACTTTATAATTTTTTAACACATTTTGATTCTTATATCTAATAAAAAAATTTCATGTTCAAATATAATTTATAGGTTAACTATAATAAAATTTAAATAGAAATTAATTTTTTGGACTTGGAAACGCTTGTAGAAACTAATTTGGAAAGTAAATTTTCATTTTCAATAAAATGCTTGGTTTATCTCTTTAGTGGAAATTTTTTCTCTTGTAAATTAAAATATTTTTTATTTAAGAGGTTTATTTCATCCTAATATATATATATATATATACACACGAAATAATGTTTTCCTTCAAAACAACGAGGTTTCAGATAAGTGCTAACTCGTCTGTTGTGGGCCCCTTACCTTATGTCCGCTTCCAGTTAACTACTAACTCATATCTTTTCTTCCCTAACTCATGCCTTCGTGGTTTTGGGCTCTAATGGGCCTTGCTTCTTTTCTTTCTAGGATTGGGCTGGTGTAAACACATATTTCTCCCCGATTTTTATTATATTATGCCCTTTACACAATTTTTAATTATTAGTCCGGCTCTCAATTATTTCTATATAATTTTAGATGCTCATGTTTTTTTATTGGACTGGTCTAATTTTTAATCTCATCATTAATTTATGTATTAATGGTGAAGAGTTAATAATAATAAACGATAAAAATTTAATATATATAATTGAATGGTAAAACTGAATGTTGAATTAATTTTACTAAAATAATGAGTAAAACCGTAAAAGGTTTTATACTTCTACTATCCTATTGATCATACTTATATTCAATATTTTTGTAATCAAACCATTACTAATTCATTGTTATTACTAATATATACAAAAAGTTATTATTAAGACCTTAAAGTTTATTTTTGTTCGTATACTTTAAATAAAACTATAGATAGTTTAATACTGTTATTAACCAGAGATATTTTTGTTACAGTTCAAACAATACCTGAAATATGTAATCTTTGAACCCGCGCAAGATGCTGAACAACAAAAATACCCAATTGAAAGTAAAGAGACAATCCCATAATTGCTAAGATTGCATGAGCGGAGGAGAAGAAAAGTGGCCATAGAGTAAGCCCTTAGCAACGATGCTATATGCAGCTTCTGTTAAGTGAATTCCATCCCAATTTGCAAAAGTTGATGGGTCTTTGCATGCAATTGACCCAGTATGGCCACATCTTGCCGAGTTGTTGAAGTTAAATGGACCACCACCTCCACAGCAAGCTTTCAATGTCCCTCCATAGAATCCTAGCAAATCACGCATTAGGTGGCTCATAATTAATTAAATAGTATTAGCAATAAAGAGGACAAGAAATCGTCAACTATAGCACATCATGTTTTAGCTATAGATTCATTGAAGAATTCTCACATCACTAATTTAGTTTTAAAGTTTTGTGGTCTAATTTAAAATTATATAACAAATAAAGATAGTGGTGATACTATATGAACTCGACAATTTAAGAAAATTTGAAAATTATGAACTACATCTGTTTTTTGAATTTAATAAAACTCAAGAAAATATAGCAATGAGTGATGGCTATACATGTTATTGTATACACATAAATTAAAATTTAGAATGGATTACAAGTGTATCTCTTTATATTTTCAAAATCCATAATTCGTACCGTTATATCTTTGGAATTGTAATTTTAGATCCCCATATCACTATTTTTTCATTAATGAAAATAATGAAAAGTAGGAAAATGAGAGATAAAAATTACATATCACCATTTTATATTTTATATAAAATATTACATAAAATTAGAAAAATGAGAGATAACTCCCTTCTTTTATTTGTTCTAAGCTTTTGAATATTTTGTTATGCTTAATTTATTTTTTATTATTCTTATTAATGGTAAAATGATAATGCAAGAGTTTAAAAAGTATATATTTTTGAAGATGTGAGAATTTAAATTTAAATTTTAAAAATAAAAAAAGTTATGTCCACACAAATAGATATATATATGTGGAGATACTGCTATTGACTCTAAATTTTTAATTTCATATATATTGAATTACAACGAAAAAGTCTTGTATTAGTAAGAAAAAACAAAAAAAAAAAACTTCTAGTTTGTCCAGCAAGAGCTACTTCTAGTTTGTCCGGTTGGCTCTTCACTTATATAGCATTTATTAAAAACACCTATATACACCGTTTTCCATTCATGGCTCCAAATAATTCTATAGCTGACTGCAGCAAAATAATTAAGTAGTTGACAACGGAGCTCAATTGCATAAATCATACCCCTGTCTCTGAACATCCTTATATCTTCTGGTGGCAACAACATTTTAATAAATGAGTTAGATGTGATTCTTCTTTTTCATATATATATATATATATATAGCTTGAAGTGAATAAAGAAAATATATATATATATATATATATATGCATATGCGTCATCTACTTTCTAATCACTTAAAAGTTAAAATATAATAATTTATGATGTGATGTCTCCAAGGATGAAAAGAAATAACTTGTATTAGGTTCAAAATTTTAAATAAATAAATTATATTAAATATCTTTATCCCGTCCTAATTATTCTAATTATCTTTTTTTTGGGGATATATATATATATATATAGCTTTTTACAAAAAAAAAAAGAAAAAAAATTATAGCTGGTTTCGGCAAAACAAAAGTATTTAAAGTTTTTTCTTCATCTAAATCATATATTTCAGTGGAGTTATATATTAAATACATTTTACACAGCAGTATCTGATTGGTGAAGATGTTGATGAGAAAACTATTTGATAGAAAAACTTAATCCAAAAAGGAGAATAATAATAATAATAATAAATAGATGAAATGGACAAACCATGCTGTTTAGGAGCGTGGTAGAAACGCATGGCTGCACCGTAGTAATCCGCGTAGATAATTCTTGCATGGGGATATTTTTGTCGTAGTATTTGAACAGCTTGTTTAAGGTAGTTGTTGTGATACTTTGCAAAAGCATTATATGCCTTTAAGCAACCAGTTTTTGGGTCATAATCAGCTTTGTTAGGGCTCTGAAACAAAGTCATGTATACGGCCGTGCAGCCTACCGGCAGATTTCCCGGAACCATTAGATTCAGTGCTCCTTCCTCAATGAGTGTCTACGAAATAAACAATTAAGTTTGGGTGAGTTGGTTTTCGAAATTGTAAACCATCCTTTTTTTTTCAATTTTCACTTAAGATACAAGATGATTCCTAGTTTGATTAAAAGGTGCCTTACACGCAACAAATACATACGATAGAATTGATTGTAAAAGTACTTGATAAATAATCGTGAGTACATCATTTAGATGATAAATTAGGTCAGGCATGATATATCTACAAAAATGCATCACTAAATTTTTTTTTTACAATATATATAGTACGGATATTATGCTTTAATGGGTCCTCTATGAATCGAATCCATATCAAAATTTTCACAATTAAAAGGATACCGTTCAAAATTGTTAGAAAAGGTATTGTAAATGTCATGACAACAGGACGAGTTGCTTGGAAAGATGGAGCTTGTGAATTTGAACACGTACACTGATGGCATTAGTGATTGCTCCAACAACGACAGGGACCAAAGCTTGAAGCTGTTTAATGCTTGCACCCACAAAGGACGGATAATTATAGTCATTCCCACCTATCTCTCCAACTATAAACAGTGACTTCTTCATGTACCCATCACATTCTGCACCACACAAACATCCAAGAAGATTTATTACATGTCAACCCCCTCCTAGCAGTTTTGCCTGACAAGGATAGGTTTATTACTTTCCAACCCCTCCAAATTATTGCATAAGGTAGCTCAAAGTCGTAATAACAATCAAACACCCATGTTCTATTATTTGGTAGATAGCTACCAATGGTGGTACGGGATAAATGGACATAAATAGCAACAAAAAGTGTTGTTGATTTGAGTTTTTCCTGTTCTTTTATTTACAATTGTATGTCTGCATTGTAATAATCTATGCATCTAAAACTTTTGTATGGCACACAAATTATAGCATTTCAAAGGCAACAAATATTGTAAAAAAACACTATAAATATATAAAAATTCTCATTAATGGGTGCTTGGAACACCTATTATTGCCCTAAAATTTTTTTTGTTAACTTTGCAACATTGATTTCAAACTTTAAAGAAACAAGTATATGAAAAATGTAAAAAGTTTCTTCATTCAGCAATTTAGCAAGTGGACGGGAATATCCATTTACATTTTCCGTAAATGAATACCTAGAGAAATTTCCATATTTACCTGCTTTAGTGATACATAAAGAGGGTTTGAGCTTCTTAAACCAGCCCAATTGCATACTAAGGGAGTCATTGGTCCACAAGAGCCACCCAATTTTTTTAGCATAAAAGAACTGTGACTCCAATGCCGTGGCCCCAGCTACTGCAAAGTTCACTCCATTTTTAACGTTCTTGCTCTTTCCAAGGTAGGGTGGAAGATACGGTAATCCAAAGGCCTCAGCTGCAAAGTTAATTTGTATAGTTCAATAACCAGTATTATATTAATAAATATCTGTTATTAATTCACTGGATTTTCACATAGCTAGTCTTGCTTAGTTGTTCATATATAGAAGGTATAATTATAGAATTACCTATAAAACTTTAATCTACATATAGATATATTTCTAAACTTTTAAATTAATATTGCAAATCAACTCCCTATATTTTGATAAGTTGATAAATAACCTTCAAAAAGTAACTTTAACCGAAAACACCTATTGAACTTTAATAGACTTTTTAAACTTTGAACTTAGTGTGCTTTTTGTAATTAAAAAGCAAGTATCTTTTATTATATCAATTTATCATAATTCAGAGAGTTTATTTGCAACATTTAAAAGTTTAGGGAGTAAATTTGTATTTAAATCAAAATTTAGGAAGGTTATTTGCAATTCCCTCCCACTCCAAAAAATAAAATTAAATTAATAAGAGATGCATTCGATTAGAAATGTATAGTAGTTGGCAAGGATAACTAGAAAAGGGTATTAAGGTTAATTTTTACCTAATGGGTTTGAAAATTTGTAAAAAAAAGGTTGTCACTTACTAGTTCCTAATTTATAGTAGTGTACAAGATATCTATCCGTATTCTACCCGAATGAGTATTGAAGGTTATAGTGTAGATTTGAGATATAGATTTTCTAGAACCTAATACCACATGATAAGCTATGGATATAAGGTTTTCCTAACCTATACCTACCATGGAACCTATATTCTAAAATATATAAAGTATAGGTTTTAAAGTATCATGTATTTATCATATAAAATATTATTAAATAATATTAATAAATGAACAGTAAATGAAAATATTTATCTTATTCTTTTCCATATGCTAAGTAGTGAGATCATAAAATTTCAAATAATTAAGCTAAAAAAATTACTTTTTTTTTTTAATTTCACATTATTTGTTACAAGCTATATAAATTTTGTATATTAAAAATTTACAATTTGCACAGATATTACTTTTTTAATATCATATAAACTTGAAATTTATAAGAAGAAAGATAAAATTTATACAAGAAATAAGATAGTTTTAAGGTATTACAAGATAGGTTCTAGTTTAAAAAATTAGGAATATATACATTTTAAGATACGATATATTTAGGATCTTATATGCTATCTATCCTATTCCCGTTTATACCTTTTTTGTTGTTACCCATCGCTAATGAATTGCCTAAATGCATGCTACACCTAATGCTCTCCAAGTATGCAAATAAGAGCACAACAATGTGATAAATTATCATAGTTGAGAATTTGCTTATTGGGGAAGTACTAATGAAAAATATAAGCATACCTATGAAATCAACTACCAAGCGACCGTCGGAGCACCGGCCGGTCGGCCATCCGAAGTGAGTCTCGCCATAAGGGAGCTTTCCTATGACCGGAAATGCAAGTGCACCGGAGCGAAGGAAGTTGCCAGAGTCACTCAGGGAGTCTCCAAAGTTGAAAATGGCCTCGTACCTGTGAGGGCTTGATGAGACTAATGTGACAAAAAATACGAACATTAAGCAAGCAACCAAGAAGAAATGTGATAACTTCCCCATGTTGCTTTGTAAGAAATTGTTGCAAAAAAAAATATGACTATACATGAGCTTTTATTGATGACCGTATAGATTAAAGGTGATGGATACGGTTGAACTTTGATTAAATGTATGGACAGGTGCAACAAGATCTCGTGTCCTCATAATTAGAGAAGTGACATCGAACCACAACTAGGACGAGAGGATCGAGTAAGTACTAAACGGATTTTATGCATTCTATGACTATCCAGATTAAATACTAACGGGTGGTCCCTTTGTGTATAATATAGTTTTGTTACCAACAAGAATGCAGCAAAATAAAGTAGAAAATCTGGTTCAAGACTTTTAACAAATATGTTGTGGGCAAAGTAAAAAAAACAGAAGAACTTCATATGATTTATTTACTTGAGAACTCCTTCAATACAAGTAAACAAATAACATAATAATAGAAAATACGGGAGCTTAATCCCACGGATGAAAGTGCTCCTAACAATAAGATAACATAATAACAAACCCAAAAGATTAGAACTCTTAATGGACACTTGACACAAATAGAAAAATAAGAGATCGGTAACAAACTAATTTATTTTTGTACTATTTCCTAACATACTTCTCCTTAATGTAAAAATCTACAACACCTAATTTGTCAGTAAGATAGATGAACTTGTCTAATGACAGTGACTTTGTGAACAGATCGGCAACTTGCTCTTGAGAACTGCAATATTCCACCTTGATGCTTTCTTTATCCACTAATTCACTTATAAAATGATGTCGAGTATCAATATGCCTTGTATGATTATGATGAACGGGATTTTTGGTCATAGCAATGATGGATTGATTATCACAAAAAATTGTTGTAGCTTCCTTTTGATATTGCTTCATGTCTCCTAAAATTCTTCTCAATCATATGGCTTGACATGCTGCTGAAGTGATAGCCACATATTCAACTTTTGAGGATGATAATGCGATAGATGGTTGCTTCTTTGAATATCAAGAAATGGCATTTGATCCAAGCTTGAACAAATGTCCAATATTACTCTTGCGATCATCATGAGAACCTACCCAATCACTATCCGAAAAGCCAAACAACTCAAAATTATCAGAGTTAGAGTACAAAAATGCATAATGCCATGTTCCTTTCAAACATCTAAGGACCCTCTTTACTGCACCATAGTGCACTTGGCTTGGATTTTACATGAACTAAGATAAGAGACAAGTAGCATGTAAGATATCAGGACAACTATTTGTGAGATAGAGCAGACTTCCAACTAAACTTCGATACATTTGACCATCAACTCTTGCATCTCCATCATCCAAACTAAATTTTTGATTTGTGATCATTGGAGTTTTAACTGGATTGCAATATGTTCAGTTAAATTTCTCCAAAAGATCCTTCACATATTTCTGCTGTGAAATAAAGATTCCATTTCCACATTGTTGCACTCCTAAGCCTAAAAAATAACTCATAGGACCCAAATCGGTCATTTCAAATTCAGACACCATAATCTCCTTAAAATCATTAATTAAGGTAATACTATTTCTAGTGTAAATCAAATCATCCACATAAAGATAGAAAAATAGTACCTCATCAGCTCCTTTAGTTTTGACATATAATGTGGGTTCACTTGTACTCTTTTGGAAGCCATTTTTGCTGAAGTGTGCATCCATCCTCTCATACTAGGTCCTTAGGGCTTGCTAGAGGCCATATAGTGCTTTAATCAATTTGTAGACCTTCATCTCTTCCCCTTTTAACTTCATAACCTCTAGGTTGTTGCACATATACTTCTTCTTCTAAAAATCCATTTAAAAATGCTGATTTGACATCAAACTGGTAAACTTTCCACTTATAATTTGCAGCAACTGATAAGATAGTGTGAATAGTATCAAACTTAGCTACCAGAGAGAAGGTTTCTTCGAAATCAATACCTTCATGTTGCATGTAACCGCTTGCAACCAGTCGAGCTTTGTGCTTTTAAACAGACCCATTAGCTTTGAATTTCAACTTGTACTCCCATTTTAGGCCTATAGCTTCCTTATTTGGAGGTAAGTCAACCAGTACCCATGTCTTATTCTTCTCCAAAGACTTCATTTCTTCATCCATTGCGTTACACCATGCACTACTCTTTACAGCTTCCTCAAATGAGCTTGGCTCTTCCATTTGTGCAAGTTGGCATCTCTTAATTTGCTCATAAATTTCCTTCAATGATCTCCACTTTCTTGGAGGTGTATTGGAGGAAGAAGAGCTGGGTAATGCTAAACTTAAGGAACTAGGAATGGAAGGATTTGAACTACCATAATCATAGTTTTCTCCATCCACTGGCTCATCATCTTCTTGATCAATGGCTAGATGTTTCTGCATTTCATCTCAACTCCATATACCCTTCTCATCAAACACTACATCTCGACTTATCAGCAGCTTGTTTAAAATAGGATTATAAAGCCAATAACCTTTAGTTTCCAAGCTATAACCCACAAAAAAACATTTCACACTATTGTCATCAAGTTTATCCCTATTTTGAGATGGCATAAGAACATAAGCTACACACCAAAAAATTTAAAAATGAGTTACCTTTGGCTTCTACCTATGAAAGGCTTCAAATGGTATTTGATTGGTCAAAGCTGATGTTGGACTGCGATTGAGTATGTAAGCTACAGTATGAATTGCTTCTGCCCAAAAATGCTTTGGAAGACATTTGGCTTTAAGCATGCTTTTAGCTATCTCAACAAGACTTCAATTCTTCCTCTTTGCCACTCCATTCTATTGAGGAGTGTAACCAACTGTCAATTGCCTTTGAATGCCCATTTTCTCACAAAAGTTGTTAAATTTTGTGGAGATAAACTCACCACCACGATCTGTCCTCAAGACGTTTACTTTATTCCCACTTTGCTTTTCAATGGAAGACTTAGATTCCTTAAAGATTGAGAACACTTTTGATTTTCCCTTAACAAAGTAAACCCAAGTCATTCGACTGAAATCATCAACAAACACTACAAAGTAACTGTTATTGTTGAGAGAGGGAGTGCGCATTGGTCCACAAACATCTCTATGAACCAATTTAGCTGGTTTTAAAGCCTTCATTCTACTACTCATTGGAAAAGAGTCTCCATGTTGCTTCCCAACTATACAACTTTCACATATTGCATTAACATCTTTTATCATTGGCAAACCATTCACCAAATTTTGATTAGATAGCAAACTCAAACTTTTAAAGTTGATATGGCCATACTTGTGATGCTACAACCAACTGTCATCCTCTAATAAGACTACAAGTGCTTTCTTGTCATCATTAGAAGCAAGTGGGAACATATTGTTTCTAGCCATGGGAACCTTAAATAATATATTCCTTTCATTTTTATTAAAAAAAAAACAAAACAGCACACGAGAAGTCTTCAAAAAGCAATGTGTAGCCTTCTCTTAGGAACTACCCAATACTCAATAAATTTGAGTCTAGATCAGGCACATAAAGAACATTGTGAATGTAACAACTGGTTCCACATGAATTTAGCTTTACAACTCCTTTCCCTTGTCCATAACAAAGGGTCCCATCAGCCAACCTCATTGTTGTTATAATAAACTTGTCTAAACTGAGAAAACATCTAATTTCGAAGTCTTGCGACTACTATTGCCACAATCCATACACTACACATCCGAATTACTAGCTTTATCTCCATAACAAGTAAGAAAGAGATATTCAAAGTCATCTTTATCTTTTTCTTCAACAAAATTTTCTTGTTTTCCATGTTTTTCTTTTAATCAACAATATTTCTCTATATGGCCAAGTCTATTACAATAATAGCATTTGAACTTACGATTTAGACTTTCACCTTTGTTGTAGAAGACATTTGAATTCAAATTCCTATCACCTAATTGCCCACCTCCTCTATTTCCTCTACCTCCTATCCTTCCTCAAGAAGAATAACCACCACGGCTGTTGTTGTTGTTACCATGCACATCTTCCTTCTCTTTGGAAGTATGTAACTTCACTTGGAATGCCTTCTCAGTAGAACTCTCCTCATAGCTTTTATGCCTATCTTCATGAGATTGTAAAGAGCCTAATAATTCATCAATTGTTAAGTTACTGAGGTCTTTTGATTATTCTATGGCAATAATAGCAGGCTCATATCTCCATGGCAAACTTCGCAATATTTTCTCAACAACCTTTTGATCAGCCAACTCCTCACCAAGCTTCCTCATTTGATTCATAGTTTCCATGAGATTGTTGAAATAGTCTTGCATAGACTCTCCATCTTTCATGAAGGAGACTTCAAACCTTCTATAAAGTGTTTGGAGCTTCACTGTAAGCACTTTTGCTGTGCCCTGGTACCCATTTCTAAGTATCTCCCATGCTTCCTTTGATTTTGTTACAGTAGAAAGTTGAGAAGTAAAAATTCCATCTTCTATGACTTGTTGAATGAAGAAAAGGGCTTTAGCATCCCTCTTTCGCGCATCCTTCAAAGTTTCAGCTGCTACACCTTCTTCAGTATAGCCTTTCTCTACCAACTCCCATAAATCTTGAGAGATGAAGAGAGTTCTCATCTTTGTACTCCAAATATCATAGTTACTACCCTGAAAAATTGGAATTGTAGGTTGTGAGTTGTTTAATGCATTTGTATTTTTTGCCATCAACAATACTTTTCACAGGCCTAAAAAATGGCTCTGATACCAAATGTTACAAATAAGAAATGTAGCAAAATAAAGTAGAAAATCTGGTTCAAGACTTTTAACAAACACATTGTGGGCAAAGTTAAAAAAATAGAGGAACTTCATATCATTCATTTACTTGAGGACTCCTTAAATACATGTAAACAAATAACAAAATAGTAGAAAATACGGGAGCATAATCCCACAGTTGAAAGTGCTCCTAACAATAAGATAACATAATAACAAACCCAAAAAACTAAGACTCTTAATGGACACTTGACACAAACAGAAAAATATCAAACGGAAAAATAGGAGATCAGAAACAAACTAATTTATTTTTGCATTATTTCTTGACAAGTTTATAGTAAAAACAACTTATTAGGTCTAATGCAACAAGAAAAGCATAAACACACATGCAACTTGCGCATTAACCTAGTGGCCAAGGGAGAAAGAAAATTGTAAAAAGAAATATGTGAATTGATGTATGGTGGAAGAAAGATACTAGATTTTTACTAACCATGGGACAGCTTTATGAAAATCACCGACCTCCATAGTTACGTGTAACAATTTTTGTTGTTATTATTGTCCACCACCTATCAATCCAAATCGTACATGTTCCAATAAAGCTCCATCGTCTTATGGTGGTAAGGAAACCAACCAGCCTATAGAGAATCAGGCTGTTCTTTCATTCCAAACACAACCCACAACCACACCACCACCCACCCCCCCCAACCAAATTAAAAACACATCAAAGGGACAATAACATAATTTTAGCATGACTCAGGAAAAGCTGCAACAGATTTGGCAGCTACGAGAGAATTGTCTTCTTCGTCCAAAAATTGAAGGGGGCTTTCGGGCATTATGCAGCAAACTATTTTACCACACTACATTTCGACACAGGGATCAAAAACAAGGCTGTCATGTAATATTAGCCATGTGATTGCAATGCTCTGAATCAATAGGGGCGATATTGAGGCAATAAATTGCAAAACGGTAGGCAGTGATGTAGCAGGAGAAAAGCTCCCCACTGCCAAGTATATAATAGTGACATTTTGCCAATGCACGCATATTTTGCCGAAGTATAATAGTAGGAGAAATTTACTAGTTAAACAATTAAACTGAATCGAAACACTAAACTTAGGTCTTTTCCTATTTTTTCTTACCTCTTTGATTCTCATTTCGGCCTTGAACACTTTGGATTTCATAAATATCCCGGACTTTTAGCCTTGTTTGGTAGATATGTCACCATATCTGCTAAGTCATTGGAAAAATCACGGTGTATAAATGCCTGCCTTTTGCCCTGATAGACAATAGTGCCATACACAGTACATTTTAAGGTGTCCTGGTAGGTCCTTTGCCTTTGCACCAACTTCGACAAAGTTTCTCTTTGCATGTAATGATCGGACCTTATAGGTATCCGTAGACTCATCATTAATTTGATTCAAGTACCCTTCTTCACAGAGTTTTGTTGAATTACCTTTCTCCAGCTCCCTTGCTACGCTTTTGCTTGTCCTCGGGTGAACTTGGGCATCTTCCCCATTGGACCTCCAACTAGCTGTTTTAAGCTTCAAACATTCCCTTGACTTGCCTTTATCCTTTTCTTCGTTGGCTTAGGTAACTGGAAGAAATTACATCCAATAGGCTATCCTCATATTATAACTTTTTCTAAAGGTGTTGGTACTATATCGATAGAACGACACCACTCTATATATTGGATCAATTCAGGAAATTCTCTTTCTCAAAGATAATTCCCAAATCTAAAGAAATGGGATTAGCCATCTTCTACAGAAAAAACTTAGGAATATTAACTCATCTATTTTATTCAAATAATGAAGTTAATGTGAGCGTCCTGCTATTTGAATCGAGTTTATTATTAGTTTATAAGCTTGAGAAAGCCTTCTAGAAGATTTCATTTTCAGTATCTAAAATCTATAAAACCATAAATTTGCTCCCAATAACTCAAAAGCTACAAATTGTAAGCTTTTAGGTAGGTTCGTGACTTTTGGAATAAGGGTGTGGACTGGCTTTTGACCAATTCACCATGTTAACTGGTTACTTAACCTTTTAAACCTCCCATTAATCAGTTAACCACATCCGAGCTCCATGAGTTAGTTACTTAATTCTTACCACAAAATATATGTTGCTATAGATTAATCCAATATACACCCACGCTCGGGCATGTAACGACGACGTGACTAATCTTCACACTACAAACCCCTGTGCTCACAGCTGAGTTTTTCATCAACCCACTAAATATTTGACTCTATGAGTAATAAAACTTTATATTTTCATGAAAAATAATTTATGATCTCATATGTAAAATTATAATACTATAAATATAATTAAATTTGTATGTAGAAATGTACCTAAATCCATAGCAAAAGCAAATCTTAATGGAATTTGCTTTTCAATCTATAATAGTGCCTATTTTTTATTTTTTTCACCGATGAGATGTAGGAAAAACAAAAGAGAAAGGAAAGTAAAGAAACCTTAATGTTGCACACACTACTTAAATAAGGGATCCAACCCTATTTATAACCTTTAATATTTTATTTCATTTTTATGACCCTTTACAATAAATGAAATAAAATTTATTGGTTTCAGACATTATGACCCACACTACAAAATCTATGAGATGAGTTTAATAATCTTATCTATTAATTAATCAAACAATTAATTTTATTTAATGGCTTAATTTCTTAACTTAATTAGACAGTCAACAATATATAATTAATTGACATTATGGACTTTAAAAATATACAAAAATCTCCCACTTGAGCCACACATATCACCTGATAATAGTATATTGTTAAATCCTTTTGAGCTCTTCTTTTACTGTCTATATTGTGTCTCATCTCCAAATAATCTAGTCTATCAATATAAGATCAAAGTGGCATTTGTCATTATTTGTTGTGACAAGATTCATCAATGGTCACTAATATTAATACAACTAATAACATAGATCAAGTATGGATGCATAGCATGGAAATTACATACACTATAGTCCTTAACATGCCTATTTCCAATAAGTCCTACTTAATAACTCATAATATACTCCTTACTTTATATACAATTGTAATAAGAATATATATTTTATTTCAGAAAATTCAAAACAATTATACATGAGTTAAATATAATAAAATGTAGTATGTGTTCAATTGAAAACAAATCTCTTACTATATTATCACATCATCAAGATGAATAATACCCATGTAGGTGACATGCTCATGAAATACTTTAGGTAATAAACCTTTAGTAAGCAGATTCGCAATCATGAGATTTGTATTGATATGTTTAATTGGCACTTGAAAACTTTAAACTCTTTTTTTTTTTTTTAACAATAAGAAACTTTATATCGATGTGTTTTGATTTTGACGAACTCCTATTGTTCTTGGAATATAGTTTAACAGCTTTATTATCATAATTAATCATCAATAGTCTTTCAATATCACCAACAATTTGTAGTTTTATGATAAAATTTCACAACCATATTTCCTAATTTGATGCCTCATAATAAGCAATAAATTACGCCTCTATGGTAGAAGAAGTTGTAAGTGTCTATTTGACATTTTTTCATAACATAGTTCCACTAGCCATTATAAAAATATAACTAGAAGTAGATTTTCTACTATTAAGGCATCCAGGGGAGTTGGAGTTAGAACACCACATGGTCTCCAAATGATTAGATCTTCGATATGTAAGCATAAAATTCTTTATTCTTTGTAGGTATCACATGATGCGTTTCATTGCTTTCCAATGATTCATGTTAGGACTAGTCATATATCTACCTAGCATTCCAACAATGTACGTAGTATCCAAATGTGTACATAATTGAGCATATATAAGACTCTCTACTACTAATCCATAAAGGATGTGCTCTATTACCTTTTTCTCAATATCATTCTTAGTATATTGATTTAAACTAAACTTATTACCCCTTGCCACTAGAGTGTTTCTTGGTGCATAATTTTTCATGTTGAATCTGCTAAGTGCTTTATCGATATATGCCCTTTATGATAAGCCCAATATACCTTGTAACTGATCATGATGAATCTTTATGCACAACACAAAGGATGCATTCCCAAGATCTTTCATTTTAAAATTATCTGAAAGAAATCTCTTGGTCTCATGTAATATGCCTCCATCATTACTTGCAAGCAAAATATCATCAACATATAGCACTAGAAAAACAAATTTACTCCCTCTAATCTTGTTATATACACACTAATCAATAGCGTTTTCCTTAAAACTAAAAGAGGTAATCACTTGATCAAATTTTTTGATATCGTTGATGGGATGCTTGCTTTAATCCATAGGCGAATCTTTTTAATTTGCATACCAGATGTTTTGATTATCCTGATTCAAAACTCTCTAATTGCACCATGTATATTGTTTCATCAATACTTCCATTGAGAAACATAGTCTCTACATCCATCTAATGTAAGTTTTTGGGTAAGTTCGTGACTTTTGGAATAATGGTGTGGACTGGCTTTTGACCAATTCACCATGTTAATTGGTTACCTAACTTTTAAAACATCCCATTAATCAATTAACATTATCCAAGCTCCATGAGTTAGTTACTTAATTCTTACCACAAAATATATGTTGCTATAGATTTATCCAATATACACCCACACTTGTGCACCTAATGACAACAAGACTTATCTTGACACTATATACATGTTAAGACATTCCATTGACATTCTAAGAACTCTACAAACCCTTGTGCTCACTACTAAGTTGTTTATTAACCCACTAAATATTTGACTCATCCTATTTGCATATGGCCTAGGCTTTCATGACCTAAATCCTTTTAATGGCTTATATTGAATTGATTAATTAATTATGATTGTATCTAAGAATGAAAACTAGCCCGTATTAGAATAAAGTATATATCTACATGAAAATAAAATGATAATTTACACAAACTATCGATAAAAATTTTAGATATTATACAAAATTTTAAATTTAAAAAAAATTGAATAAATGAGATGATAGTTTATATGGAAAATTTATTTATCACGGTGACAAAATGATGTTGATATGACATTTGCTTAAATATATTTAGTTAATTAATTTTTAAAAAGTAATAAACATGCATAAAATAAAAGAAAACATAAAAGATAACAATATGAGGCACAAAATTAAAAAGAAAAGGGAAATGGCCATTGTTAGCCATTCAAGGGTAAAGGTAGGTGGCAATGGCCAAGTTTGTCTACTACTAAAAATGAAGATTAGCACTTATACCTTATAGTACAATTTTTAGTTTTAGGATCTTTAGCACTTTAACGATAAAAAGATGGTACATTGTACTCAATATATAGTATATTATTAATATAAACCACACATAATTAAAATCCAATCAAATAATAGGATAAAGGTTGGAATTCTTATCCGCTCATCTTGGGCAGATTTGCTTCCCATAAATAGCTATTCGGCAAATCGGAATGTACAAGCCCGTATTGTCGACAGAGGGTAGTTAGATGATGTTGCTCTTTCGTTGGAACAAACGTTGAATTAGTTCAAGTACTCGGTCAAGGAGTGAGAAAACATAAACACGAGGGAATATGAGAATGAAATAACAGGACGCATATTAGAAGAGAACAAGATAATAATGGCATGTTCTTCACATAAAAGACGATCAAGTACATATTATTTGACCATCATTTTTCAAAACCATTCTGTCATAATTGTGTTTTTTTCCTTTAATAAGAAGGAACGTGAAAATAACTATTGAATCCTGTGAATTTCGAAAAATATACTGTCTATACAAGAAAAAACCACTTTCCTCAGTGATTTTTATAATGTAACACCTCTATAATTGAATACTAAAATGGGATTATGTAAAAAGACAGTTCAAAATACGAGCAGAGCCAATCTATCAGACATGCTCGAGTTCGAAAGTGTTAATGTAAGGTAGGAATAAGTTGGAGAGAAGTAAAACCCCGATAGAGTAAGCCTTCTGCGATGTATCCATAGGCAGCCTCCGTCATGTGGACTCCGTCCCAGTTTACAAAAGCCGATGGATCTTTACATAAAGATGTGCCAGGTTGACCGCAAATTGCCGTTGTGTTGGTATTGTAAGGGCCTCTTCCTCCATAGCATGCTTTAAAGGTGCTTCCATAAAATCCTATTCCAACGATGATCAATTGTTGGATTTATGTCAGATGTCAGAAGTACTTCAAATCAAATAGATCGTAAATCATTTGTTGATACTATAATCGTATTTATTGTATCGTGTACTATGTATCGTGTCAAATGCCTATTTATTTCTATAATTATATTGGTTATTGTGTAATGCTCGTGTTCATATTACTGTATTACGTTAAAATAGCTAGCCCTAGAAAATTGTTTTGCAAGAAAGATTCAACGAGTCAACACGGATATATAACAAATGATCCTCACCGTAATACTTGGGATTGTTATAGATGCGCATTGAAATTCATTATGTTTATATGCTTGCATTAAATAAACTACTCTATCGTAGTTCTCTTTCACAATATTAAATAATAATTAGCATACCTCTCACATTAACGATTTGCCATACTGATATATATGGCAAACAACTAATTATAAATATAATATAAACTTGTAATTTTTATTTATATTTTGTAAATGATTAGAATATTTTGCTTTCCTAATTGCTCACTATTAGAATGGCGACACCATATAATAGTAACTTGAAAAGTTTTGGTATCAAAATGCAAAAAAATAAGGAGAGTTCAAATACGTTTAGGTGTAAAATAGTAAAAGATGAAAGTTCAAACACTTTTATGACTTTTGCCTCTTAAAAAGAAACATCCTAAGCAATCTAATGTTAAAAGACTGTTTTCAGCTGAAATTCTTTTTGAGATGCACAAAGATTTTTCTTTAAGAAATGAAAAAAATATATTAAAAATATAAAAGAGGAAAGTGGAGATTTAGGTTATAGTTATGATTCGTGCATAAACTGGTGTGAGCAAATGAGTTCTGAATCCTAATATTAACCGTGGGGGTTTTAATTATTTGATACCTCTTGAATGAGAGGAAAAGTTCTTAATAAAGTTAAAAATAAAATAAAAAAGCAAATTGGGTGGTGGGGTGACGCAGCGTGGAAAGCGTAACGAAACGAATCCGAGATTGGATTAGTTTCACACAACAAAGAAACGATCTTTGATGTAAATCTGGTTGCGCACAACCCGGAAATTGGAGAAAACTTTCTCTCAAAGTGTATTCCAATATGATAATAAAACGTACCCTAATCTATCTGACAAAAGAGTATTTATATGTATCCGTAAAATATCTAAAAGGGGAAAATCTAAGCGTACACGTGGAAAGAAATAATAAAATACACGCATAGTACACGGTCTCATACACGGCCGTGCCTCTAGGTCGTGTATGTCTCTGGGCATAGGACGAGCATAATATACGGTCGAGTACACGGCCGTTCCTTTAGGCCATGTGGGCTTCTGTGTATATGACGAGCATAGTACACGGTTTCATACACGGCCATGCCTTTAGGCCGTGTATGACTCTGTGAGAATCCTACTGGAGCACACGGTCGTGTCGTTGGGCGTGCCTGTGCCCGTGTAAGTGATACACGGCCCGGGTAAAATTATACACGGCCGTGCCTTTGGGCCGTGTAAGCCGCTGTACCCGCCACGATGTCCGCATCATTCTCTCCCACCAAGGTAAAACTCGACCTCGAGTTCGCTTCTGGATAAAGGGGTGCGTCATCCGTGTAAAATGGAGATAAATCCGCCACGTTGAAGGTCCGGGAGATTTTCATGCTATCCGGAAGGCCAACCACATAGGCGTTGTCATTGATTTTGGCCACTATTTTGTAGGGCCCATACTTCTTCGGCTGCCACTTGCTATATATACCCACGGAGAAGCGTTCTTTCCTTAAGAACACCATCACGGGGTCTCCCACCTCAAACAACTTCTTCTTCTTATGCCTATCAGCTGCCTTCTTATAGCGCTCATTCACTTTCTCAATTTGTTCTTTGATCTCTAACGCCAGGTGCTGTGCTGCTATGTTGGCCTCCACACCTTTGGATAGGGAAACTAGGTCCAGAGCGTGAGAAGGTGCCTTGGTGTAGACCATTGAGAAAGGAGATTTACCGGTAGTTCTGTGGATTGAGTTGTTGTAGGCAAACTCTGCTTGAGACAATGCCAGGTCCCATTACTTTGGTTTCTCTCTACAGATACTTCTTATCAGATTGCCAAGGGTCCTGTTCGTCGCTTCGGTTTGTCCATCGGTTTGTGGGTGGGCTGTGCTGCTGAAGTTGAGGGACGAGTTGAACATGTACCAAAGCGTCCTCCAGAAGTGGCTAAGGAATCGGGTGTCCCTATCAGAAGTGATGGATTTGGGAACCCCATGTAATCGGACCACCTCCTTAAAGAATAATTTGGCTACATTCTAAGCATCCGCCATCTTCTTACATGGGATGAAGTGAGCCATCTTGGAAAACCTGTCCACAACTACAATCCCATCTCAGATTCGTTTCGTTACGCTTTCTGCGCTGCGTCAGGGGGCCCTGTGAGACTATTCAACTCTTCAACTAAGAAGGGATGGAAAGTTGTTGTCCCTTTAATGGCTAAAACGTGTCTTCACTAATTATAATTTTGTACCTGATCAAATTAAACAACCTAATATGAAAATTTATTATTTAATCTGTTAGATGTTTAATCATTATTGATTGGGACACTATCCTATGTACACTGGATTAGAAAGAGAAGGATATGTAACGTACACTGGTGGCATTAGTAATCGCTTCAACAACCAAAGGTACCAATGCGTAATTATAGTCGTTTCCTCCGATTTCTCCCAAGAGAAAGAGCGATTTTGACATGTACTTGTGACATTCTTCCGCATAAAACCCGATCAGATTTATATGTACAAGATAAATGTCACATCATTATATAAAGAATGCATTCTTTATATACATAATCAAATAAGAAAAAGGAGATCTACACTTGGTGATTCGGTTGTAGTTGTTGATATACAATACCTGATCTGGTGGCGCAAAGAGAGGATCTTATCTTGTTGAACCAACCAAATTGAACGCTAAGGGAGTGGTTTGTCCACAAGAGCTTCTCCATTTTTTGGGCATAAAAGAACTCTGGATCCAAAGCCGTCGCACCAGCAACTGCAAAGTTTACTCCACTCCTCTCATATGAGCCGTTCTCAATTTTCAGATACGGATTAAGATGTTGCAGCCCAAATGCTTCAGCTGCATTTTTATATAAGAAGCAAAAATTAATCAGTCCAACCATGTAATACCATTATTTTTCGACTATTTATTGGTTTATTATGCTTGCCAAAACCAAAATTCACTACAAAGCCTACTATCTAAAGGCTGCTAAGGAGGAAAAGATAAATTAAGTGTTAACTAAATGGACATTCCGAATTACAAAAATAGTAGATTTAAATCCTCGAAAGGCCATTAATTTCGCGAAATCTCTACTTAAATACATTACTATGACTATCTCTTGTATAAATATGTACTTATAATTATTTTTTGAGACGGGTTCAATATCTGATTTGGAGTTTTCTTGAACAATTCAGCATTTCAATGGTTAATACGAGTCAAATAGTTATCGTTGCATGTTCATACAAAGACCACTTTGATGTTGTATTGAAAAAATATTTTCCAATGCTAGTACTTAGTGTAAGTATAATAATTTTAAAGGACTCAAGATATTTCAATAATTATAAAATTTTCAGTGTCACTAAAATTATTTGAAACAACAAGCCATCTAAAGTGAATCAATTCTTATCGTTCTTGAACTTCAGGTGGGGGGAAGGGGAAATTACAAATAGACCTGCAGTTTCATTTATTTAGCCAATATCAATTTTCTCTTCTATTATCTGAGTGCATATATATATATATATATATCCAAATGGTAAAAAGAAAAGAAAAAAAAAAAAGTACCGATAAAATCAACAAGAAGTTGACCGTTGGAACAACGCCCGTCGGCTGTCGGAAGAATGTTTCCCCATATGGGAGGTTTCCATTGACCGGAAACGCCGCTTTACCACTAAGGAGGAGGTTTCCGGTATTGCTAAGAGAATCTCCAAAGTCGAAGGTTGCCTCATACTTGTGAGGATTTGACGAGACCAAAGTTACCAAAAGCATAAAAGTATTATTGAAGAGAAGCACAGGTCTCTTCATATTGGTCTTTGGAATGTGGATAACCGAATGCAAGAAAAATTACATCCAAGTGGTGTTTGCTTTCATGGGACAGCATGACATATATATATATATAATATCAATGAATATTCGTTTTATAATATCGCAGCTCAGAAATAGTCAGCATTCATTTTTTGAGCTCGAAAATTCTTAGTAAACTTTTTTTTTTTTGACTTCTTTCATCAAATTTTACTAACTTTTATCACTAGTAGATCATAACTGATAGCCATCTCAATGAAAAGATGGAATAAGTGGCGATGAAGTAAAGGCTCCACTCAGTAAGCCCTTATCTATGTAGTTATAACCAGCCTCCGTCATGTGGATTCCATCCAAATTAACAAAAGCTGATGGATCTTTGCATAAAGTTGTGCCAGGTTGACCACATATTGCTGAAGTACTCAGGTTATATGGTCCTCCCCCTCCGCAGGAAGCTCTGAATGCACTCTCACAAAATCCTAACATAATGTCAATCCCATAATATATATGAGACATAAATGCGAAAAAGATTTTCAAAACAAAAAATAAAAATTTTAAAATCCTTTTAACACTTGTTACAATAAAAATCTTGATTGTCAAACTTTATTGTAGAAATCTCAAAAGTTGTGATTGCTAGTACTACTAGTGGGAGACAGGTTGTAATTGATGGCCAATGATGGTGCTTAACCAAAAATGTCAATGAAAAAAGCAACATTGATTTCCACTAAAAATATTTTCCAATAACATTTTCTGTGGGATTATGAACTACCATTATTAGTGTGGTTGGTCGTTGCTGTTGTCCATTACCACCTTACGTTACAAGCTATTAGTTTTTTGACCCCTTAAGACTACTACGCTACAAAGCTATGATTATAACAAATAGAGTAAATCGTAAATACACACCCTTATATTTGTTTCATTTGTGATTGAACCCCTTATTACCAAAATTAAATACTTAGACTCTTGAATCTTTGAGATATATGTTTTTAAATCCTACTTATTATTTTCACCCTAGATAAAATGATTTTAAAAATAATAAATTCCTTTTTATTATCTTCTAAAGGGCAAAATAGTCATTAAAAGAAAAAAAAAACCTGCTTTGAAAAAAAAAAAAGCGTAAGAAACTAAGTGCTCAAATTCAAAGATAAAAAGATTAATTTATCATAAGAAATATCAAAAGTAGTATGAAAAACATTTTCTTAAGAAAAAATATACCCTTGATTTAGTAGAAATTTAAACGTTAATGATTGGACTATACACCCCATAACGTTTGAGATTATTATTGAATTAACCTAATTATATATATATATTAAAAATAAGAATAATAATAGTAATAATAATTGTAACCTAATAAATAAATAAGGGCAATCCTATAATTACCCCTAAAAGGGGAAGAGTGAATTGGTCTTTATAGGTGTTTTAAACCCTCATTACTCCAACACACCCCCGACCTAAGGGCATCCTAGACTAGTCCATTTAGTTCCACTTCCCTTACACTCTCTCTTCTTTCCTTTCTTTTCCTACTAGAGTTACATTTGACATTTGTAGCAGTTCCACCCAACTTAATCATGGAAATTGGAGGAAGCACTCAGGAAAACAAGTTTCCAACCTAAAGAAGATCAGCTTAAACTAAGAATGGTAAGTTTATACTGTTAGTAGGGTTAAGAAACTCTAGTTAATATAAGAAAGTACTGTACGAGAATGTCTGTAGGTCGTTATTCATTGTAGAAATTCCTTGATATGTGCAAGTCCATGGAAATTGCTCGAGTTCTAGTAAGTCTCACAAACCCTAATGTAGTTCTTTGAATGTACTGTAAGTGCTTGTTTATTGCATGTATATGATAAGCTAGTGATGAATGAATCTAACACATATTTAGTTGATAATAAATTATGTGGTGTTTACGTGTGGCTTGGCTTAGGGGCTAAAGGTAGCAAATCCCTAAAGAGCACCTCAATGATTGGTATGTGATGTTATTCTTAATGAAGTGGTGTACCAAAATGATTTGGGATAGATTTAGGGGTGTTGGGGCTAATGGTGGCAATTGCCAACCTAGGTTTATTCAATATATTATAATACATGTGTGAACAGCTTGTGTGAACTTTAATAGAGATAATAAATTTGTGTATTGATTTCTTTGCCAACATTATATGCATGTGAACTTGCTACTATATTACATGCGCCTGTGTATGTGGAATTACGTACTAGGTTTAGACTCACCCTTTCACTCATATTCAATTATAGGTAGTTATGATGAATTTACTTCTTACAATGAATATAGAGATACGTATTATTACTATCAAGATGGAAAGAGTGGTGATTACTTTTATTACTATGAAGATGATTAATAGGACAGTTATGTTAGGTGTTGATGATTGTATGTAAGGTGACTATGCTTTGTGTTGGAGATGAGACTTCAAATATTAGTATGTTAAGTATTTGTTACTGCTTCTAATGTGGTAGGATTAGACTTTAGTTTCCTTCATTTATACATTTGTGGTTGAAATGACTTGCCTGTGAGTTATTAGGTACTATATATGGAGTGTGTTAATGCTATTTGATTCTCATGGGAGATAAATTCTGTTATTGGTGAAATTATTAGACTTGTTTATTAGAGCCTTAATGTGTCATTAATTCATAAGGACACGGGGAAGGTTGTAGTGCTCTAAGTCTAAAGTGTTACAATTATAGAAAAACAATGGAGTAACATAATAGTCAATGTAAATAATCTTTGCAAAAGGATAACTTTACCTTAACTTTTGAAGGGCTTGCTTGAGATAGTTGCTATGATATTTGGCAAAATCATTATAAGCCTTCAATCAATTGGTCTTCAAGTGGAAGTCTCTTTTGTTAAGACTTTCAAACAATGTCATGTAAAGAGTAGAACATCCTATGGGAAGATTCTCATGAACCACCAAGTTCACTGAACCTTCTTCTATAGGGTTCTATATATAACATCATTATTTAATTCAACAATCATATAAAAGTAAACAACCATGGAAAAATTGTTAAAATGTGCACCTATATGGCTGTTTTCTTCGATAAAAAATTCACAATTTAATCTAAAAATTCCAAATTGTTCAAACCTATTTTGAAAGTTCTATATTCCTTGGGAATGCCATACAAGCATTAAGTATTCATTTTGTAAATTTTGACATTGAGTATTCATAGGACATATAAATCCGATGTAATTTTCAGTATACATATTTACCTTCCACTTATATGACTATAGCTAAAATAATGATGCAGAATTCCCATTTTAAATCTTTTGCTAAAGATTAAATGTAGAATTCAATAGTTGGAATATTTGTTGAAACTAATCATATTTTTCCATAATTTATTTTTCATTTTACAAAGAAATAAATGTATAGAAAGACGTAAAGTTTATCTAGTTCATTATTACGTGTATCACCAATTAAATTTAGCATGGAGTAGACTGAGTACAATCAAAACATAAAGAGAGAGAGGGAAAGAGATATGAGACATTACAATGACAACGTTGATGACTGCTACAAACAACCGAAAGGTTTAAGGTAATAACTCCCTATTCATTACTTCAACCCACTTAGATCATTTTTAGCCTCTAGATAGGTTTAAGGTTCATGAACAACAAGTACTTGAGCCAATGAAATAGCATAATCCTTAAGCATCGAGAACAGGAATTATTAGTAAAAAGAGGATATGAAATGTGAAAAGAATTGACAATAGATGAATTATTAACATGGACATTATGTATATAGTTTTTTAGCCAAGCAAGTGGTCTTGTAGTTCTATTAGACTTGCAAATAAAAGAAGATTGATTTGAACAACCTTATTTTGGACATTTGGAAGAAACAATATTAGGTATGCAAACGGAATATGTCTTTGAAGAAGGAATTGAGTAGGAAATGTTAGAATCTGATGTTGAGACTGTATTGGGTGGAAACAAAGGTGTATGATTAGGCATGTTGTTATATTTTGAAGTATTTTGATCATGGACATTTTCACAAAACAATACATCTTTACTAACAAACATTTAGTTGGTATCTAGGTCATACAACTTATAACCCTTTTGATTTGATGGGTATCCTAAAAACACACACTTTCTACCTCTAGTATTAAATTTACCTCTATAATGTCCAATGGTCTATGCATAGCATAAGCAACCAATGATTCTTAAGTCATCAAATGAAGGTGGCTTATTATATAGGCACTAGTAAGGACTTTACCATTATAAAGATTGAAATGACATCTTATCTATGAGTGTAGTTGTAGCATGTATGCATTTTCCCTAAAATCTTTTTGGAACATCTAAATGTATTCTAACAGCATGGGTAGTATCTAAGAAATGTCTATATTTTCTTTCAACTATGCAATTTTATTGGGGAGTGTAGATGACACTCCTCTAATGAATAGTGCCATTCCTACTAAATAATTCTTGGCATTCTTTTAAAGGAAATCCAATTCCTTTATCAATTCTTATGATTTTAGGTGAAGAATAGGAATGATTTTCACAAATGCAGCAAATTTGGTCAAAATAGAAAATGTTTCACTCCTGTGTTTCATCATATATGTCTAAGTGCTTCTACTCATAAACAATTATAAGAAAATAATTTGCACCAGAAATAGAAGGTGCGTAATAAGGTCCCTAAACATCAACATGTATTAAGTCAAAATGATTTAAAGAAGTAGATGAACTAGAACGAAAAGGTAATCAATGAAATTTAACTTATTGACAAGTATCCCACAACAATTTTGAACCATCAATGCCTCTACAACCAAACAAGTGTTTAAGTTTAGAAAATGAAATGTGTCCCATTTTGTTATATAACAATTCTAGGGACTTTTTATTGATTACAACTTAACCTTGATGATAATTAGATTGTGGTAGAAAAATATTGAGAAAATTATAAGCAAGGAGATCAAAATTATGGGTTAAGTTTAAATAGTGGATCAAACTTTTAAATCTTTATAATAGAGAATTAACGTTATAGTAAGTGATTAAAATAGAAAACTAAACTTTCAAGTGATTAAAATAGAGAATCAATGTTTCACTAAGTAGTTAAAATAAAAAATCCATTATTGTCCCATAAATGGTTTAAAAAGAGAATACAATACTATTTGTCATAATATCATAATGAGATTCCTTGCTTAAACTATTTAGCGTAATGTTGATCCTCTGTTTGAATCACTTTAAAGTTTGATTCTATATTTGAAGTTGACTTTTCTTGTAATTTTCCCAAAAAATATTAGATGGAAGTGAAAAGCTATGACTAGATGATTGAGGCTAAGATTGAAATACATAAAGTCCAACTTGCATGTTACCATATGCAATTGTGGCTTTAGTAATTTGGTCCTGAAAGAAGCATTTTGATATGAGATAAACTCATATGTAACATGATGCTAGGGCTTATTAAAAAATCAATAGAATTGGATTTTTATAGAATTTGAAAATATTTAATTTTTAGAGGTACTGTGTTAAAGGTTTGCAAATTTAAAATAAAAGATATGAATGATTTAATATTAGATATAACTAACCAAAAGTAAACCAAACTAAGATTTGTTTAATTCTAATTAATATGACTCACAATTAGAAATAAATAATGGCTTGCATCAACTAACTAATATGACACACAGTCAATTAATTCAAAAAGGGTTTGATGCAATTAGCTAATATTACTCATAACTAATTATAGAAAGATGATAGCAAGTTTTCTTGATTTTTTAAATAATTTTCTGAACTCTCTTCTTTTAAAATGAGTCTCAAAACAAATATTTATAATCACCTTGACATACCTAAAGATAAAATAGGAAATAAACTAATAAATAAAAAGAATAAATATTTATAAGTTCCCTTAATAACGCAAATTAACACATGTAGAGGGTTCAATGGTAGGGATCATAGGCATGAACCTCAACCATGATCCTCTCTATGTTTCAATTTGCCTTTCATAAAATAAAATCTTCTTGTAGCAATAATTGGAAATATGATATCCATCACATTTGGTGGATGTAAAGGTTACATGTGAATTTGCATGAGAAAGTAGCTTGTCAATGGAAAGTAAATTGCAATGAAAATTAGGTACAACAACACATTTGTTAACAATTCATGATCATTAACCATAATATTTCTAACCAAAGTGACTACTTTCATTCATCTATCAAGTAATTTCATTTTTATTGGATATGAAAGGGGGTGCTTTTCAATTAAAAGTTGGTCATAAAGAGTCATGTGATTAGATGCTCTAATATTTATTATGCAATTATTCAAACTACTGTCATTAGAAACTAAAAATGAAGAATATGAATAAGCACAACATGTTGTTGCAAAATTGACAGCTTTGTTATGCTCTTCAACTCCCGATTGATTTCCTTTCAATAATTTCATTACTTTATTGCGAATTTTGGAGACCATCTTTATAACGACCCTTAAGGCTGTCTAGTAAAATTATAGTAAAGTCATCATATCACATGTGAATCTACAATATTAAAACTACCTTCAAGTCAAGAGTTGCAAGACTCTAATTAAATATTATTTCCTCACTGAATTGATGATATATATAATTGATACTTATGAAAATAACCACAAAAACTAATATACTACAGTTTTCCATAATCATTGAGAATCGGTATCCCTTATTAAACTATGAAAATAGGTATCCAAAGCCTTGAAAAATAAATGATCCAACAAGTTTTAAAAAGATGAAGATTTTGAAATAAAAGAGAATGCAAATTTTAATATTTTATCTCTTAGTCTAAGTTCAATTCAAATATAAACTAACTCTATACTTATCCTTTAAGACCTACATTTGGAACACTCATCCCTCTAACCTTATCTCATTCCCAACTATCGAGTAAATTGGAAGAAAGACTGTTGGGGGGTGAGCAAAACCATGGCTTTGTGATTTTGTTCCTCACCACTACTATTCAAATAAGTTATCAAGGATCAATTAGCATATCATGAAATCTAAATATACACAAAATAAATGCTAGTGTGATGAATATAAGCAACACATCTATGCGAGTTTAGGATCATCGAAGGTGTAGATTTGTGTCATCTACACATCAATTGTCCTTCATACTTAACCGTATGGCAACATTCCCCCTTAACAAAGGTCAAATTATCACACTTAACTGTCACCAATGAAAGAAATGCCAACAAGGGCCAATCTAAGTGAATTTCATGCCAAGGCATCCACCATCAATCAATCAATAATGCCTCAAGGGCTAAACCAGGTGATCCTGCATCAAGGTATCTACCTTCAATTAATCAATCAACAATGCCATATAGGCCTTAATCTAGAGATGTTTTAACAACTTTGCCACAAAAAAAAAAATCAATTTTAATAAAATTACCATCTACAACCTCATGATCACACATTGAGGTTTTAAATGAAATTACCATCAGTGGTCTTGAGAGTTCACATCAAGGTTTTAGGTAAAATTACCATCGGTGACCTTAAGTGCACATACCAAGATTGTTTTATAAAATTTTCTAATAGTACCCTTGAGAACACACATCGAGGTTTTAGATAAAATTTTCATTGAAGGCCTTGAGAGCACATATCAAAGTTTTACAAATGATGACTTTTGAAAGCATACATTGGATTTTACAAAAGCTGATTTCTAAGAGCACACATTAGGATTTTAGATAAAATATTTATGAAAGCATTGTCAAAAAAATGTTTTAAAACGTTTCAAAAATATTTGGCAAAACTTGAATACTCTATACTCTTTTTTTTTTTCTTTAGTATACTTATTGGGTTATAGATATATGACAAATATATCCAATTATTTTGGCCAAGAATTTAAATTTACATAATAATAATGTAATCACCCAAATTATAGCATATAAGGCAATTGGTCATTCCAACAAACAATCAATAGAATATCACATAGTTAGCAAGTAGTAAGTAGGATGTAGATCATAAAAACTCCCTCACCTAACACAATTGCTCACTTGATAAATCCTTAAGATTTCATGGGTTTGACAAAAGAGTTATAGAGATAATAAGATTTATATAAGTATAGAAAAGAGTTTGTGCTTTTGGAATAAACTAAATGTCTACCTTAGCTTACCTAACTCCCAATTGTAACCCACTTTTAATATTTTAGCTATATTCTCTTAGATTTAGTTTTGATTTGAGCAATCCACTTAGCATTTGGATGTTGATGATTTGTATCTTAATTTAAAGTTGAATTCTTTAATGTTTTGGTGTGTGAACGATATTATCTATGCAAACTTGTTATGATAGCTAATTAATTTTTTCTGTTTGATTGTTCTCTAAATCTTATCGAAACATGTTTTAAAACTTATTCAGATTAATTAAGATATGACACATGGATTGTATTTCTTAGAACATTGTTTTAAGTCCTCTTAAGTATAAATCAATAAGATTCTAATATACAAGTATGGTCAAATAATCTAAATTACTTTACAACTTCTTTGAGTTTTGGTTTGTTCAATTCTTAGTTATTATACATTAATTATTTAGCAGTTTCAATTACTTATTGAGTTATTGTATTAGGTAGCTAGGTTAGCATAAGTGTCTTTCGATTCATAGTGAGTGATCTACACTCTATACTACTCTCCATGATATCTTTTGTAGTAACTTTTTCTTCTTTTAGTGAGGCTTTCGGATTACTTTTTATTATTTTTATTTTCTTATTTTTTAAACTTATATATGCTTATTTATTTATTTATTATCATTATTATAAATTATGGTAAGAAGTACTCTACATACCTATGAGTAGATCTATATACATACATGTATACTTCAGCATGCTTAATTGTGTATGTTAATACATTTCCAAATTTTTATTTTTCTATAACAATGTTACCTAAGGTCTATTACAAGTTTCAAACATAGGTCACATACTAGTATCACATTCCCATATGTTCTTAGCACATGCAAAATTATGCCACCGCTTTTCCTAATTAATTTGTAATGCCATTAAATGTTAAATATTGGTACATTTCCGTCTTCTAAAATTAGTAAGCCTTATAATTCTTCTAGAGGGTTGCGACAAGCGTCAATAGTTCAGTTACATTCCTGATATTTATGAAATGCTTTAAACTTATTAAAGCTTTGGAAAGCAACTATGTTTCTTAAGGTTGGAAACTTGCTCATCTATACTTATAAGTGTCCCGCATCCGAACATATATATAACAATAGTTATTATTTTAATTTTTATTTTCATAAATTTGAATGCCAGATTTCATAAATTACAAGATGGTCATATATATATATATATTGGTTATTTCGGTGGTACTGGTGTATATGCTTGTTATATCATGGTGCAGCTACATTTTTTTTTTTTTTTTATAATAATAAGAAGTTTCACTTATGTTTCTCCTATACTTTGCGCTCGGTAATTGTGTGTACATGAAGCTATCTTTTGTTGATCAAGGTTCATCTTATTCAACATTCACTTTTTTTTTTCTCTATTATTATGAGTATTATTAACATATAAATTCATATGGTAGCAAGGCTAAAGAAAATTACGTGGTTTTACTATACAGGTTTCGGCCATGTGAGTTGCTACATATAAATATACATGTATCTATCTATGTTTTATTATTATTATTATTTTCTTTTTCCTTTCTATCTTCGTTATCCTCTTGCAACTTTATTTCTTACACCAACAGAGCATATTCTAAAATAAAGAGTGTAACACATCTCTTGGTGCTTCTTGTTTCGGCATTACGCATGCCTATTACCCATTTCTTTGTTTTTCAAGTAATATATTCATAAAATGGGTTACGGGATTACCTTTGTATGCTCTGGAAATGCAATGGAACCTTGCTGTGTTTCGAACTTCCAAAATAGAGCACGTTTGCGACCAGCAAGGGAGAGAAAGAAATGTGAATAATAATTGTTTAATTGATTCGAGGATCGTTTTGAGTTCAAGACAGAAATTTACCTTCGTTAGCATATACTACTGGGGGTTGAAGAAGACTTGGTTCACGTGGAGGTTACTTCTTGTAATAGAGCAGCCATGCTCTGTGTTTGTGACCAGAATAGAGAAGGCTTAGTTCGGGTTGGGTTGAGATAGCTTTTTTTGACGAGAGAGACAAAGCTTTCTTCGTAGAAGACGACTACGCAGAATTCGTCTTTCTCAAACAGGGGATGTTCGTGGTCCCTTAGTAATAATAATAAAAAGAGAGAGAGAGAAGGAACCCAAAAAGGAAAGAAGAAAAATAAATAAATAAATGAGGTGGCGATGTTGTGGAGACGAAATGTACGATGATGAAGACCTGGTGCCCAAAGTGAAAGGACTAAGAGAGGAAAATGGCAGTTGTCGAGGGTGATGTAAGGAAAGAAGAAGACGCAGGTCAGCCAAAGTGTTTATGGAGATGAAACAAATGTTTTATTATTTGTTTTACGTAAATTAAAGAGATATAAAGGGGTTTTGATTCCCAGATTTATACATGAATAGGACAGACTTTTACTGTCCTTTTTTCCTTAAAATATGGGATGTAAATCTTGCATGGAGGAGGCTGTGAGGACACATGGATTTCCCATTGCTTTTGAAGTAACTACCTATTTCAATTTGTTACTGTCTTCGCCTATGGGGTTTACGACAAAAAAAAAAAAAAAAAAAAAAAAGGGACAAAGGGATGGGGTTGGGTAGCGACGATGTAGGGAATATTTCTTATATAGTTATACTATGTTATTTAGTATATTGTCAATTGCTTAGGGTTAAAATATTTTTTAATGTTTAAATTTAAATTGAAAATTATAGAAGTATAATTTAATGAGTGGTATTTTAATTTAAAGTTAAATGGTTTTATCGTGTCACCTATAGACATCGGAAAGGGCTAGATCAATTCGCTGACTCGACCTAAATTAGCTTGGCCCGTTCAACATACCTTTGAACCCGTTGGAGGGGTGATTTTTAGATGGGTTAGGCAACCCGTCCAAACTAGTAGGTTGTGAACCGAATGTTAAGCCAGTTCAAAACTCATTGATTCGGTCCTTTTCAATCCAGTAGGATAGCTCACTGTTTGAAAAAAAAAAAACAAACGAAATGAATCAAATCAAAGTTGCAAGCATAGGTGGGAAAGGGAAAAAAAAAAAGAAAAAAAGAAAGTCCAAAGCTTGAGGGAGTGAGGCTCAGGTGTAGAAAAAGAAAAAGAAATGAAAAGACAAGTGATGCAGAGATTCTTGCAAGCGCAGTGTGGAGGAAAGAAAATAAAGAGGAGAGGTAGAAGTAGACAAATGTCTGCAAAATATCAATGAAATTTTTGAAAAAAAAATTAACAAGGAGAGAAGGTAGGATGCAGGCGTAGGTACACATGATTAGAGAAATTTGAAATTTCATATCTGAAGTTAGAAATAGGCTTGCAGGCAATAGGTTTATTGGTTCAATTACCAAAATGCAATCAAATTTTTTAATTTAAACATTGCGAAGGAGCAAAAAAAATTAAACGGTATGAGAATGTTGTATAAATTCATGCCTCAACGTGAACTTGAGTAATTTTTTAACATGGAGGATTACGATCTCCACGACTTCACCAATGAGTGATTGGAGGATTTGATGATGCCACCTCTAGGCTTTGAACACATGACTCTTGGTAGATAAAGTCAACTACTGCCATTATAGGGCAATGAGGAGGAGGCGAAAGAAGAAGACAAGGATGATGTCCAGGAAGTGCCAAAAGAAGAAGTACTAGGCCACATATGTAGCCTATCTGACCCCACAAGTAAGTCACTTATATCACTTAAATCTAACATTGTCACTAAACATTTTCGTAAATTTGCAAGGGAAGATGAGAGCATCTGTGTGTATTGCAACTATTGTCAATCAAGTTATGTGCGAAAGAGGGGGAAGGCTATGCAACTTTGAGTAGGCACATGCGATCAAAGCATTCCATGGAATTTGGCATAAATAAGTTATAACAATAAATTTCCCAACTAGGTGGTTCGCAATTAGTAAGCCTATTTCGGTATTCTACTAAGAGGAAAAAAGTTGTCATCACTGAATACTTAGCTAAATGTCACTTATCATGGAGTCATGCATCTTCCACACATCGGTTAAAGTACGAGCGAGAAGCTTTGAATCCAAGCTCACAAGGTTACAATCCAAAAATGATACAACAAACTACTTTGAAGTCATATTAGAACGATAAGTGTGAAATAACTACTATATTTAATTCTCTTATCATATATGTTTCTATTTATGCGGATATATTGACCAATCCATGATAGGATGATTCATACATGAGAATTACTTGTCACTAGATAGACAATGCATAACAAGTACAAAAGAGATCAATAGCACTTCGGATTCTTAACGTGTGCCATACGACACAAAATATCTTTTATATAACAAGTATTATTTTAGGTGAATACTTATTAACTAAAAATATATTTTCCATTGATTTTGACAATGTATTTGCTAACGTTGCATTTGTTGATTAACTTTAAGTATTATGTCAACTTATGCTAGGTAGGACTTTTTTTCCACATACAATGTGCCTATCATATTTTAAATCTTTGCTTTAAAGATAGTCTTGTTTAGATTCTAATATATTCCCAATAAGACAACTGGTTGACTTTTTAATTGATCATCTATCTGTAAATAAGGCATAGATGAAATTTTTTATTGATAATAGAATGTAACCTAAAAAGTTTAGAAAAGACGTTAAGCATAGGTAGAATTCCACATATCGACTTTTGGAAAGTACAGTTCCCTATAAAGATGCATTGTGTACTTTCGCTATGATAAATGTCCTAAATATTTCATTGTACCCCAACGATTAGGATGCATACAACAGAATATTGGATGTTCTAAAAGTTTTTCATAAATATACTTTAACATTTTCTAAAGTATACTAAACTAGTGTTCACTTTTTCCTAATGAATGTCACAAACATACTATCAGTGTTACTTGAAGCCTAAGGCGACCCATTTCCTTAGGAGGCTGTTAATGAAATGGCTGTAAAGTGGTTACTTTATTATAGACAAATGCCTACCATTTATCTTATTGCTTTTACTTTAGATCCAAGTTGTAAGAAAGACATGCTTTTAGAATATCTTAATTTCTATTATCAAATTGTTGACAAATTTTTTGAAACTCAAAACACCTATGCTGTTATGACCACATAAGAACTACGACGAGCAATCTAGGTAACAAAAGACTTATTTTCTAACTTTTTTACTTCATATGGTAGTCAAGTTCTTGCAACTCTCGATGTCAGGTAAGTCAAATTAATTTGTAAGGATAGTAGTACCACCTTATTTATTTTTTTGCACTAGGATAGAGATAATTTATAAAAGGGAGTTATTTATTTTTTTTATTTACTTGCAGAGTTTAATAATCATATAAAAGAGGTAAGGTTAAATGTTTTATTTTTCTATAATATTTTTAATCAATAAATAAAATTTATGGCTAGCATCCCTCATGTATGGGGTTTGCCACCAATTAATGAAGCAAACATCATATATTGTTGTGAAAATGGTGGATTAATTTTCCACAAAAAAAAAAAAAACTCATCCAAAAAATATAGACAGATAAGGAAAAGTAAAGATAAAAAATAACAAAAAAATAATGCGAAATTTTTTTTTAAAAGCTAGTTTACATGAATCAACCCAGTCCTTACCACAGGCCAATGCCGATTTAACCCCCTTCCAACTCATGACCCAATGACTTAGGGTCAGGCCTGAGCCTATTCAGAGTCAATCCGGTGCCTAATCTTATAGGACCTTGTTAACATTTTTTTTTCATATATATATTTATTATTTTTTCCCTAGAAATTATGAAAGTAATGTCTTGAAATATAATTACACTACAAAATGTTGAACTTATTTGAGATTCATTAATGTTAGTAAAGTTATATAGGATTCCTTATTAGTAATTTACACTAAAGTTTTAAGGATCATAAATTATCTTACTGTTTTGAACATGTTTGATTCTTTCCCAAAATTTTATTTATTTATTTAGTTTGTAAAATTCTAAAGTTCAAATTTTAACTATTCCCTACTGCATATCTACATATATTTCCTTCTATTGTTCCTAGTGTTTACTATTTATCTATTCGTTCATTGCTATCACTTTCTTGTTACAATTAGATAAATATTTGCCAATTAATACTTCTATGTTTCAATTATCCCAACTCAATGTATTTCATATTTAATATACAATCCCCTTTGGAAAGTTAAATTTGGTATAGAGTTGAAAATTTATGAGTGTTTTGCCTATTTTATTAAATTGTATCAACAACAATTTATTGATTCACTTTCTATATTTAAATTTGTACCATTAAATTGTTTTTAAAATTGAATTCTATCAAGAATTTACCATACAAGTTTCATATTATCTACAGTTATTTATACACTTTGTTTCTATAGTTTTCGAAATGAAATTATTCTTTTATTCATCTAATATTACAACTATATGGGTTTGATAGAAGTCATTGTATCCTGTAATAATGCTATTTCTCTTAATATGTTATGTAAGATTTTCTCTAAATTATAATTGTTATTGAGCATCATTTCCAGTTTTTATCCTTCCCTTTTATAATTCTTGTACTATATTATGATTTATGAAAATAATAACGAGCATTATAGGTTTTGTAGTTTCACATTGTTAAATATTATTGTGTCGGATTTTTAATTACAATTTTAAATACTAACAATTACTGTTGTTGCTTTCATCATTCATAATTGTTATTATAGTATTTATGAATGTTGTAATTGTTCTTACTAGTATTATTGAAGGAATGTAAATTTAATTTTATATATGTCGTATATTATATTTAGAATGGGTCCTTCTAATTATTTTAGATGATATAAGATTAACATTACAAATAAGGGAATGTGGTTATTTATTCACATGTCCTTTTACATATTTAAGGACTATTTTTAAAAAAATAAAAGAAACTTATATTATTTGGCATTTCTTTTATTGCAATTAAAGTACCCTATTCTTACTATACACAAATAAATATATTTATTATGTACATATTAGTGTGGAAAGAATGCAATTGTAAATCTAAATGGCATAGATATTCTATAGGGTAAATTATGCAAACTACTCCTAAAAACTTTCATAATTGCAGACCCCACATTTTCAAAATTAAGCACTCTCCCCCCTAATACACATGTGACCCGACTCTTTTTGGTCATTGGATTTTACATTTTAAAAAATTGACATGATAAATGACATATATCTAAATAAAAAAATATATTGATGCATAAAAATAGCAAATACAAAATAGAAAAGAAAACTAAAACTGAGATAATAGCATATGGAATCAATATGCATTACAATGATAATAACATAGTTTAATAATGAATGAGAAGAGAACAAGTTCTGTTGTGAAGTGGAATAAGTATTTATATGGTATAGAATCAAAACAATGCATGAAACATTTTAACAAGAACTTATGGTAATAGAAAAGCAAAAAGTATTCTAGTGTGGTGATATGTGATTTGTGTTTTAATATCTACTAGATATTTATACCCATAAATTTTATTAAACTAGATTTTAGACAAAATTTTTAGGTTCACAAATGTCTTGGAAAATAATATATGCATGAATTTAACTTAGTAGTTTTCATTTGATGAAAATTGCTAGAGAACGATGATACAACCATTTTTCTTTCCTTTTTGTTTTGATTATATATATATATATTAAAATATATTTGATTTTTTTATATTTGAATATATGATATTTCATTTGCCATATCATTTTTGCCATATAATAATCTATGCAAGTAAAAATAGTGGAGTTCACATGTATAAGAGGGGGGAAAGTGCTTAATTTTGAAAACATGAGGTGTCATAAAAGTTGTTAGGGGTAGTTCATGTGATTTACCCTATATGATATGTATATTTTAATAGTAAAATATAATAAATTGTTAGTATAGTCTAATGGTAATATATATATAATTTTAAACAAAAGGTCATGGGTTCGATTTCAATGAATGTCATTTTACCTTTTTTTATGTTGTGTTTATTCTCACATTACTTAAATAGTCTTTTCTCTCTTTTTATTTTTCTTTACAATAATTAATAACATCAAATTTCATTTAATACAACATCATAATTAATTAATAAATTCTTTTATGTTACAATGCATTAATTGTGTACCATAAATAATAATCATATTGTCAATACTATAAATACTTCAATCTTATCATGTAAAGTATGAATAAATAATAATAAGCAGATATGATTCGATGTACTTTATTTACAATTAATTTTATGAATATAAATGTAGATTATTAAAAAACTGAAGGCAAATGATTTTTGTAGCATTACTAATGATACATTCTTTTAAAATCATTACTAAAAGAAATTGAAGCATACTGATGTCTATATCATTTGATTTTTTTTCTACTTTACATATTACTACTTACTTAAATATTTTTTATGTTGTATTCTTGTTAATAATAAAATTTATACAAGTTTTATATATTATTTTTTTAATAAATTAATAGGTATATTTGGACATTAACATATATACTACAAAGAAAATATAAGATATTTATGCTTTAACTTGGTAACTAGCATTAAGTTTAAGATTTACACCCCCTTTAATCTTAAGTTAGGGATTCACTTCCACCATAAGTGCTTAGGTATCTCCTAAAGGTATCTTGCCAGCTTTGATTATCATCAATGTCATATTTGAAAGTTCTCTTGAAGCAACTTATCACAAGAAGCTTATAAACCCAAAACAATGCTAGGACTCCTCTCGAGAATCTTCATCTAATGTACAGACAATCTCTAAGTCAACAGTTCGCATATGACGTTGTAAAGTTTCTCTTCCTTGTGATAGCTTTCAAATCGAATCAATGCAACATCTTATATAATGTATGTTAGATTTTATATTAAGCCCAAATCTTAATTAGTTATTTAGGAGTTATCAACTAAGTTATAATCAAACAATTCCATCTATCAATCAACATGTCAACTCAGACTATTCACATACATCACAATTTACTCCATCGACCATTAAAACTGCCAAGTAACATCATACACAAAATACCTACAACTAATCAACACAGCCGTTATTTAGTTCCAGTTCATCAATTCGTAAAATACGTGCAGCTTAGGAGATATATGCTCTTATGTGCCCATCAATTCGTAAAATACCAGCCGATCGGTGCAATTTTTCTCCGGCGGCCACTTTATTGAACCGGCCGCACGGTCGGGGGTATTTCTCCTTCCTGGTCCGTCAATTTTTGTCGCACCTTTTGACCACTGTTCACTCCAAAACACCGGTGTGTATAGTTTTCCATTTCAAATTACTATTGCACCTTCTTCTTTCCTTATTTAATCAATGCACATCAACAGAACTCCAAGCAAATCATCATCACATAAATATCTCGATCAAACAAGCATTAAATATAGACATTGTAGTAATTTATCAATTTCTCATTCTTCTTGATCTCATCATTTAAGATTCAAAATAATTATTAAAAAGCTATAAATAATTAAATTTTTCACCTAAAATTTAAGAATAAGAAGCCTACAAAATATTCAACTTGCTAAACTTATCATAATTTTAATAAAATCAAGTTTATGAATCATTTTTTGAATAAAATTTTGAAATTAAACGTTTTTAATTTGTTTTAATCGAACTTCTAATTTTAAATTCAATTTTTATCTGTAAGCCTAATCTTATTGTGAAGTATTTTTAGAGGATTACAACGCTACTTTTAATTTTTGATTGGGTAGTGATTTAGAAAAATTATGAGTTTATGAAGAATAAAGTAAAATTTTGATTTTAAATTATAATATTTTTATAAAAAAAATTATGTATATTTTAAATAAAATATTATAAATATAAATATATATTAAAAAACTTATTTAACTATTATAAATCTATACTTTTAATTTCAATTATCAATTTATTATAATTTGACTAATGCACTCATAATATACCCAATTCTACTGTTTTAAATTTTATGAGAGTTCAAAATGAATCTTTTATTTTAATTAACCAACTAATCTAAAATTAATTATTATCAAATTTGTGAGGTTTTACATTTGTATTTTTAAAAATTGATAGACAAAAATAACATTATCCCTTCAAATAAAAGTTTACTTTATTTTAAAAATAAATAAATAATAAGATTTCTTTTTTTTTCTTACCAAGTATTATTACAACTATTGAAGCAAGGAAAAATTGAATCCAATTCATCCCATTGGGATCTTAGTAGTTTTCCTTTTTTATTTTCAAAATAAGTTTGATATCCTTATTATTTTCGTTAGAAAACTCGTTCATAGGTTCAAAAACTTCTATACTAACTTGATCTGAATCTTCTCAAAAAAATTTCAAATATAGATCACACAACTTGCGTAGAAGCTCATGTGACCAAACTTGCAATAATATCTTTCTAGCTTTGTGAATAACAAGTTCTCATCAGCATTGAGCTGTAAAACAATCCTTGTAATATTTTAAAATAATTTTTTGCGCCTGGTCCTTAATATAATTATTGCTTATTATCTGTGAAATTACTGTCGATACTTATTGAACTTGAAAACACATCCAATGTAACTACTCTATATATGATTTACAAACTTTAATATGCATTGCTCCGCAGAAGCTGTAACTCTTGCATGGAGGAACAAAATATGTTGCAGCTTCCCTATCGATCAACTGTAATCCCAATTATTTACAATATTTTACATGCATCGTCTTGCACAAGATGTAGTACCCTACACCACCATAAAGGAGCATTGGTTTTGCTATACTCAACTTTGCTCCACTTGACACCATATGTAATGCTCCGAAACTTTGCTCCACTTGACACCATATGTAATGCTCCGAAACTTAAGTACACTATATCTCACCACGTGTCTTCATTTTTTGAGGATATGTAAAGGCTCAATCACTATTATTTTCAAATACATTCGTTCATATAGTTTTAATGATAGTCATAAATCATCTGCTATATAACATAAATTAATGAAATTTCTTATCATCAATAATAAGTCATCAACATTCTTATCAAATCAAACAGCGGAAACAATTAAAATTAACTTAAAATAGAAATTCCCAAAACTACTAAATAAAATTTAACATATTTTTTCTTAATCTATCTACTAGTCCTCATAATAGACATATTATATATTCTCTTCATTGTTCTGATCTTGAGTTGTTTCTCCTAAGTTTTCAACATATCCTATGATATCTCTTGTAGCATATGTAAATAAAAAAAAAAAAATTTCCACGAAGGGTGAGTTAACACCTAGTACAATGCCTACCTACACACACACACACACACACACACGTATGTTATGCTAGAAACAATAACACATGCAAAATGCATCATAATATTTATTCACAATTTTATTTATCTTTTACAATCTTTAGCTGATACACAATCACAACATGAACATCTTCATACATAATATTCCTAACATCCTTTCACAATCCATCCACAAACAATATATACATATATATATATATATATATATATATATATATATATATAGATATATATATCCATCCACAAACTCTTTGTTCATGAATCTCTTACCATACATAATAATATATATATAACAGTGGGTACTCCCACTATTCATGAGTTTATGAGTCCTCACACATTAACATTCCACAACCATATATAGTAATAATATATATATATATGACAATGGGTACCCCCCATTATCCATGAGTCCTTAAGTCCATGAGTCTATACACTACAACCTTTCACAATACACATCATAACCTTCTACATCACAACATTTCACAATACAACCTTCCACATAAGATCTGGATCATTTCGGTATACGACTCCACTAGGGACAATATCACATACTAATCATCAGGGTGCCACCCCAAGAATACCGACCCATACTCGGTTTCTTAGACCCAGCAATTTACAATCACATGCACATTCAATTTGATTCATTTACAATATTTTAAACCTACACACAAAAATCTAATTTATTAAGCACAAGCAACAAACATGGTATACACGTACCTAACTTTGCAAAACTTAATTTGTTTTATACTATTCTAGCTTCATAATTCTTCCAAACCTATACATGATTCAAATTGTTTGACTTTAGAATTATATTCCTATAAATATCAAAAGAAAAATAGACATGTTTTAACTCAACAAGGTCATGTTGGGAGCCGTGTAGTTGAGTTTGGGGTAGTACACGACCATGTCAAATGCCGTATACATTTTTTTTTTACATGGTCTCAACATGGTTATGTTGAGAGGTCATGTTGTTGTTTGTTTTTTCCTAATGTGGTCTCATCATGGTCATGTATTTCTCTCTATCCACTATTCATCAACATGACCTCAACATGGTTCTATTGAATTTTTTTTTCCAGCATAGTCTCAACACGATCATGTTGAGATGTTGTGTATCCCTCTGCTCACCTTGGATTTTCAACACGGTTTCTAATACGGTCATGTTGAGAGGCCTTGTATCTCTTAATTCACTTTGAGTTTTTAACACGGTTTCAACATGGTCGTGTTAAGAGGTTATGTATCTCACTGTACACCTCATAAATCGATCCATCAGCTTGATTTCTATTCAATTTAACCTAATTGATCCATTTAACATAAAATTTATAATGTAATACACTAGTAGATACACTTATTTGACCCAAATCGTTATCGTGATGAGTGAATTGCTTGTTTCATCCCTTGCATATCACGAATTGATCTAAATTTGTAAATGACCTCAATACGTTAATCTCTACGCTACCATATACATACATAAATCACGATTCATAATCATTGATTTATGTACTTACCTTAATCCGATAAGCTAGTGGTGGAAAAATAGGTGTCTCCTTCTCTATTGATTCACACACCGTCTCTTTCTCTATAGATTCACACAAGAAGGTTCTAAGGTTCTGTGAGGAGCAAAAGGAGGAAAAAGTCATTAAGGTTTATAATGGCCTATTTATAATCCTCGTCTAACTTGTTAAATTGCCTTCAATCCTTTTTTATTATTTACGATATTAGCCTTAGCTGCATTTTTATTATATATGAGCTTTACTCTAACAAACTACATTTGAAGGAACATGATATCGTCGTAAAATTATCTAAAATTCTAAAGCTAATGTAAAAGTCAATGAGGCTTAATTTTGAACATTTAAGATAATATCATGATAATCTCTCAATCCCCTTAAATGAGTTGTATTTTTATTTATTCTAGTCTCCTAATTCTTCTTTGATAGTAGGAATTCGAAATGCTGCATTTTAACATTTGAAATCGGACATACAAATAATCTTAAGCAAGTTCTAGACTGTTGATGTACTCTCTTTAAATATTTCTGCAAAGTTTCTTTTATAATCATATGTACTTAAAGATACATGCTTTTTTTTTTGTCTCAGGTCCGAGCTGTACTTAAATCCTAACATTTTGAAATTGCTGTATATCGCACATAATCCCCAATATTGATAATCCTAAGTAAGTCCTTATGATAGTGACTAGGAATGAAACACTTCTGTATAATAGTTTTCATCTCCTCCCAAGTGCTAACAGGTTGCTCTCCATACCTGTGCCTATAACGCACCAACTGATCCCACCATACACTGGCGTAATCTGAAAACTCTACTACAGCCAGTTTTATCTTTTTCTCCTCGGTGTAGTTGTGACATTCAAACACATGATCCATTTTTCTCTCCTACTCTAAATACAACTCTAGATCATTCTTTCTCTGAAGGTTGGGATTTTCATCTTAATACTCCCTCAATTACTATCACACCTCTGGATACTTCCCCTATCCCTCACGTGTTGGTAATCTCCAATACCAGATTTCTCACCTTCATCTATCCTACAACCTCTCCTATCCTGTCTACCTACTCCTTGCCTGATAGTGGTACTGCTAGACAGTTCCCTACTCTTTTCCATCCGATCCATCCTTTCATGGATTTGCTCTAGTTCTCCAGTTAGGATCCTCTTCATCTCCCCCATCAATTCCTCAAACATCACTCGACTTTCCCCTCCATTAGTGTTTTGTCCTGACATAATTATAAAATTTACAGCAAGTTACGATCATAATTACAAGAAATATATAATTATGTTCCTCACACCCACTCGTGTATATCTCTCACAAAATATGATCTCATAACCTACTTTTTGTAATTCTTTTGCTAGGAACTCAATTTGGAACTCCTAAACTCAAATTACTAAGTCAACACTAATGATTACTATCGGCCTAAGTCACGTGAATGAAGGAGTACTAACTACACAATCTAATTAATATGGAAAGATTCACCACTAGATAGAAATTGCAATTAAACACAAAAGGAAAAGATCACCATGGAATCGATTGTTTAAGGGATGGTACAATTCAAATTCCAAACATAGACAATCAAGGATATGTTTACGATAGGAATTAGAAACAATTGATATGGAAAGTAAATTGACTCCATTAATTATGTAATTGACAATTCAAGAAACTATCTTGTGATTTCGGCAATTATAATTCTTTCACAGCCAAATTCCTTTTTTTTTTTTTGAATTTCGGTTCTTGATTCTTTCTTTTGCAACCGAATTTTTTTTTTTTTTTTTGTAGATAAGCTATGAATTGAACACAATTGATTATTCAAGAAAACCTAAATACCGTCGACCCTAATGGATTGTAATGACCGAACAAGCATGAATTTATATATATATATAAATTTCTAACTATGAATATGGTAAAGACAATAGACGAGTATGGAAAAGAACAATAGATGAATATGAAAAAGACAACAGACGAGTATGGAAAAGAACAACAGATGAATATGGAAAAGAACAATAGACAAATTAAAGAAAATGATAGAATTTACTTCATTCAAGAAGCTGAAGCTCTAATACCAAATGATGCGTGAAACCCTAAGTATATTAAACCTAGAATCCCGACGATGCTAGTTGGTTTCAATTACCCCGAGGATCATCTTGAATAAACGATGCATAACTAAACCCCAATCAAACCCATTAATTATAACCTAAGTTATCAATAGGTATTCCTAGTAATTCGGTTAAGAATTCTATAGAAAAGTTCTTTTGCAAAAGAACAAAAAGCGGTTTTTGTTTTAATCACAAAAAAAAAATGTGTTTTTCATATATCAAAGATGTCTTTGGCCAATCCCTTTACATGGCATATATAGCACACACAACAAAATGGAAAACCCTACAACATAGAAATCTTAAGTTGCTTATTCTATCCTGATCCTTATGTCACTAAGTAAGCAACTAAATAACATGGAAAACAAATCAACAAATAAAAGTAAATATTAACAAAAACCGAATGTATCCTCTAATATAGCGTCCATGCAAATATATAATGTCCTTCAATTATTTCATCCTTCCATGGTCACGTAAATTAAGTTAACACATGTATGTTTTTCTTTTGTGTAGCTTGATTCCCGAGCTTGCAAGTCCATGACTAGTCCTTATAGAGCTTCTTTCATCCTTTTAGCTCTAGCTCGGGTCATCGGACCTCCAATACCATGTAATGGATCATGAGTTTTTTGCTCCTTCCTTTGTGATGCTAGCTGATCCTCATCAGTCCCCCAATCCCTTCCTCTTTACTATCAAGGACTTCTTTTTGATGATTTTATTGATCTGCTCTTAGGCTTCATGTACCTCGGTTGGTGACATAAGATTTAAAATAACCCGTTTACCATCCTTTTGAAACACATAGGTGTTTCTAAACCCATTATGCAGCACCTTCTTATCAAACAACTAAGGTCTACCTAGTAATATATGTGATGCGTACATAGGGAGAACATCACAATCAATTACATCTAGGTTTTTTTTTTTCCTATGTTGATTGGAACCTTAACCCTTTGAGTGACATGCAAACTATCTCGCTCTCTCAACTAATGTAATTCATAGAGCCTAGGATGAAGTGTAGTGACTAGTTGCAGTTTATTCACTAATACAACAGCTATAACATTGGTGTAAGTACCACCATCAATAAAAAGGGTACAAAGATTACCTTAGACCATGCAAGGAATATGGAATAGGTTTTTCCTCTGCACGTCCTTAATATCTAGAGATGTACTCATTACCCTGCACAGTACATTAATAGCCAGATATTGATCATTGCCCTTATCCTCATATACCTCAGCATCTAGATCCTCATAGCATTCTTTTAGCACTGTTGATAAATCTATAGGCTCAAGTACGTCTTCCTTGTCACCCTCATTTTCCACCTCCATAGCAGTCATCACCCTTTTGTCGAAACACTGAGCAACCATATGTCCAAAGCCCATGCATTTGAAGCATTGAGTTTGATGAATCTTTCCACTTGATGACCTTGGTACTGATTGTCGAATATCAGCCCTTGCAACCACTTTGCCTTTTCCAAAACTATCCCTGTCCCTATCAGTAATAGTTGCATTTGATTCCATAATCCTATCAATTTCCCCTTTTCTTACTTGCTGATTATCTAATCCATATAATTGAGTAGTGGATCTATACCTATTACTCGATGCTCTATATGGATTAGAGCGCCTCTACCTCTCAATTTTTAAAGCCAACTAGATGGCTTCATTAAGAATGTCATACCTCTACAGCTCGACAATACATGCTATCTCATATTTTAACCTAGATACAAATCATGCCATGGTCTGTTCAGGAGGTTCAACTGTCCCACATTGGATCCTTAGTGTCTCAAACTCCTAGAGATACTCATCCACTATTTTGCCTCCCTATCTCAATGTCTGGAGATGCATGAATAACCCCTGCCTATAGTGTTCTGATATAAACCTCTTCCTAAACACCCTTTTCATTTCTTGCCAAGTATGAATCTCAACATCACCATCTCTCCTCCTATTGGCCACAAGGTTCTTCCAACACAAGGCAACATACCCTGTAAATTCAACTACTAATAGATGAACTCTCGTATAGTCATTAATCTCATAGCACTCGAAGAGTCCTTCTACCTTATCCTCCTAGTCAAGGTACTCCTTTACAGGTCCCTTTATAGCAAATGAAGGCATCTGCAATTTTACATACTCTAGACCTATGGGCGGTCTGAACTCATGGTTAAGATAAAGTTCATCCCCAAAATTTTCACCCCTCTCCTCTCTATAAGCATGGTACTATCTTCCAACCTATCTGCCCCTATTTCCTCCTCCTACTTCTTCTCTACCCATAGCATTAAGGGCTACCCTAAGTGGAAGTGCCTGTAGATTTTCCACTGGTTGTTGAGGTAAGGTCATCTGATTGACCCATGTTGCAAGATTAGCAACAATGGTAGTTAGGTCTTGCAATCGTTTTTCTTCCACCTACAGCATGACGACCCTATACTCCTCCTCCAACCTGGCTATTGGCCTCATTCCCGAATCCTCCATTAACACTGTTGTTCGACGTACACAACAGAACTGCTACTCAACATAGGAATTTCACAATCACAATCACACACTCCAACAATCCATAGTCGGCACAATCCCAATTACCACCTTCGTTCAATCCTCAACTCAAACTCAGCACAAAATTCATGAGTCACAAACACCGCAATAATCCTCCAATGACATTAAATCAATTACAAACTACAATAGTCTCCAATCGGCACAATTTCCAATTTCAATCTCTGATCAGTCTCCAATTCAGTTCTAATAAAAAAAAAACGTAGCAAAAAATACAAACCCTAACTTCAATACATAAAAACAGCAACAAATAGTCCAAATTCAATCACACAACCCATAACAACAACCAAAGCATGAAAACCTTAACTTTCAATTAGATATGAATTCCACGAACAATCCCAATTTTAATCAAACAACAACAATAACATAACCCAATTGACAATCAATGTTTAACCCCAATTCAATAACAATCAATTACAACACAAATTCATAATCTTAAGAACCCTAATTTATCAAAGGAATTCCGATAGACACAATCCTTAATCTCAATCTGAGCTTTGATACCAAAAGATGATATGCCTAAAACTATGATTGGATTAAGTGATTCCAATTCTTAGGCAATAATAAATGATAATCGATTCTAACAATCCAATTAACGAACGATAATGAACAAGAATACAATAAAATCCCTAAACCCATATTGGATATGACGTACAGTAAGAGAGTAGTCCTAGTGCAGATTTGTTGATATAACGCACAACAATCCAATATTGTCACTCGCCATAATCCCACATATTGATAAGAGTAAATTGAAGAATAAACTTCACAATAGATTTTCTCAAATGTTAAAAAGTCCCTTAATTCTTACAAAACAACAAATATATAGCAAAGGAAAACAAAATGCGACAAGTTACAAATTTTCATCCGACTCGCCTACATAAGCCACCGACTTTGGAATAAATGCCGCCAACCTAGATGGCCGACTTAAGTTCTAAAGCTGCCAACTTTAGTCATCAACACCACCAACTTTGCCATTTAGGCCGTCGACCTATGTGGCTAGCTTAAGTAGATAGGTCGCCGACCTTAAAGGTCGGCTTAAGAAGAAAAGTTGCCGGTCTTGAGGGCTGGCTTAAGTGGCTACACCACCGACCTAGATGGTCGGCCTATCTCGCACACTGCCGGCTTAAGACTGGTCTTGCACTTTGCTTCTCGCGTTGAATAACTTTGTAAGAACCGTGATTTGATTTCCATCATTGTCTTATCTAACACTCCTAAACTTGATTTAGTCTTAGTTGTGCCATCCCTTAAATATAATCTCTTGTTAGTTTGACAAATTACTTCAACTCTTAATTGTACTATAACTTTTTGGCTTTCATTCTATGTTTTTCAAGATATTTTAACCTAGAAGACTCTTGGTTATGGTGTTAAAAAAGGTAAACTATATTACTTAGAATTGGTAGAGGAAGGAGGACAAAAGTTCAATCACGTGTATTAGACTAATAGTCAAGGAAAAGCTTAAGCAATTATCTGGTTATGGCACTAACAATTAGGTCATCTTTCTTTTGGATATCTTAGAAAATTACAACCACTTCTTTTTTTTCAAGTTTAATTGAATCATATTTTTATTGTAATGCTTGTGAACTAGCTAAGAGCCATCGTGTTCCTTATTTTCCTAGTTTAAATAAAAGTTCTGAGCCAATTGCAATTACACATTCAGATGTATGAAGACCTACAAAAATTCCTTCATTATCTAAAGCTAGATACTTTGTTACGTTTATCGATGAATGTACAAGTATGATTTAGATATCACTACTTCATAAAAAAATGTGATGTTTATAAAACTTTCTAAGAATTCAACAATATGGTGAGCACTCAATATTAAAAAAAAAAAAAAGGTTAGGTTTAGCAAACTGATAATGCCGTGGAATTTATGGATGCTTCCCTTAGAAATTTCTTTAATCAACATGGAATCTGGCATCAGACATCTTGCACTTATACTTTGCATCTAAATGGCTTAGTAGAAAGGAGGAATAGACAAATATTAGAAGTAGTTTAGGCTTCTCTTTTGGGGTTGAGTTTGCTATGATTCTATTGGGAAGAGATGGTAAAATCTGTTGTATATCTAATCAATAGATCACCATCTTGAGTTTTAGACTTTTAAACTCCTCAACAGAAAATGCAATCCTTACTGTCAATTCCTCATCTTCCAAACCTTGAAACTTGAGCTTTTGGTTGTACAATGTGCATTCATATTCCTAAGACCTTGAGAAATAAACTTGATCTTCATGCAAAGAGATGTGTTCTCATTGGATATTTAGATTTTCAAAAAGGGTATTGGTGTTATGATCCCTAAGCTCAAAAATTACATGTAACCTTGGATGCCTCTTTTCAAGAATCAAAACCATATTATTCAGGGTGAGTTTCAACATCTTCCCTTTAGGGGGTGACTGTAGGAGAAGGAAAAATGTTAAAAGGTAATAAAGGGAATGTAGATGAGTGCTCAAAGTTGGACATAGTGGTCAATTTTCGAGATAGTGAAGATAAGTACTTAGAATTGGATAATAACAGCCATGAAGAAAATGACATAGACTTGCCTGCTTTAACACCATCAATTGAAGGGTTAGCTTAGAATATCCAAAATGATGGCCATCAAGTAACCTTGAGTTCAGTGTCTAATAAATAATTCTATTAATGACTCCCTTGGTCCTTTTGAAATTCAATTCCAAGATACCCACAAAGATTGAGCAAAGGTGTCCTAAAGAAACAATGTGAACCTAATATCAAAGCCAATGTTAAATATCCTATTAATAATTATGTCTTTAATAAAAAATTGTCTGAGTCTTATGCACTTGTTGCTAATTAATTATCTAGTGCTTCTATTTTTAGTAATGTGTAGGAAGACTTAAATGATCTAAAATAGATTAAGGCAATTAATGAAGAGATGGACGCATTGCAAAGGAATTCTATGTGGGAACTTGCTTCACTACTTGAAGGAAAGAAAACAATTGGATGTAGACGGGTATATTCTATGATGCTCGAAGCCAATAGAAACATTGACAGATATAAAGCGAGACTAGTTGCAAAGGGTTATACACAAAAGTATAGAGTGGGTTACCAAAAAATCATTGCACCAGTGGTCAAGCTAAATACAATTCACATTCTCATCTCTATAATAGCAAATTAGGAATGGCTACTAAAACAATTCGATGTTGAGAATGCTTTCCTCAATGGGGATCTATAAGAAGAGGTATACACGGAGCTACCACTAGGTGTGAAACTTGATTTGTTGAGTAAAAATAAAGTTTGTAAACTAAAAAAAATCATTGTATGGGCTCAAGCAATCACCTAGAGCTTGGTTTGGGAAATTTTCCATGACAATGAAAGCTTTTGGTTATAAACAAAGTGGTGTGGATCATACTTTGTCTATTAAACACAAAGGAGGAAAGCCAATAGCCTTAATTGTGTAGGTTGATGATATGGTCTTGACTAGAGATGATTATGAAGAAAAGAAGCTACTACAAGAATACTTGGTTACTAAATTTGAAATGAAGGAGCAAGGAGAGCTTAAATATTTTCTAGGTATTGAAGTAGTACGAACAAATCAAGGGATTTCTCTTTCACAAAGAAAATATGTTCTAGATCTCTTGATTGAAACCAAAATGCTTGCCTACAAACTAGTTAAAACACCTATAATTAATCATAAGCTTGGAATTTTTCCAAATTAAATTCCAACAAATATAAGGTGTTATCAATGATTAGTTGAGAGATTAATCTATGTATCTCATACTAGAACAGATATAGCTTATGTAGTGAGTGTTGTCAATCAATTCATGCATCAACCGAGTAAAGAACACATGGATGCAGTTTACTGAATCTTAAGATACTTGAAAGGTTGTCCAGGAAAAGGTTTGTTCTTCTCAAAGAATAGTGTTTCTAGCATTGGAGCATATACAAATGTGAATTAGGTAGGTGACAAACTATTAGAAAATCTACATCTAGTTATTTTACTTTTGTGGAAGGAAATGTTGTAACTTAGAAAGAAGCAAAAAGTTGTTGCAAGGTCAAGTGTAGAAGCAATGTTTAGAGGTATAGCTCATGGAGTATGCAAATTGCTATGGATTGAACGTGTTTTATCGGATAGGATTAAGCATACAAAACCTATGAATCATTGGTGTGATAATAAGGCTACCATTGAGATTGCGCAAAACCCTATGCAACATTGTAGACACCTTATTTTTACTTTCCATTTAGATTTTTTTAAAATAAAAAAAGGCCTAGTTTACGGAATAATAAAAATAAAACAAAAAATAATATAATATACAAAAAATAATAAAATAAATAAAAATAATAATCATAAAATTTTTAATTAATTAAAAGAGCTATAAAAGAAAAAAATAATAAATAACAAAATATATATATGTATGAGTATTTTTCAATAAAGGCAAGAAAATATGGGTCTCTAAATAAAACCTAACCACCTTGATTGGTAGAAAGTTAACTTAGCTAGTAAACTGAAATACAATTTGATTGTAAGAAAAAACAAGAAAAAGGGCTAGCCTAATTGGTTCGTGTTACTCGCAAGCTTCAAAGGTCACTAGTTCAATCCCACATGCAGGCTGTTCCGAATGTGTTTATTTCTTTCTTCAACTTTGTCTAGTCGCGTACTGTATATATGATCGTCTTCTTCCTTCAGACTAGCCAACGATGAGAAGAGAGAGGAGAGAGAAATTCAGCGAGCATTTGAACCTTCATCATATCTTATCAAATCTTGGTTTTTTATGGATTTTCATGCAAAATGATTTGAAAATTATCTGGGATTTATTTTATTTAATTAATTTACATTAATAACAGAAAATCAAATCAAAGAGATTAAGTGGTTAACCAAAATTCGGCTAAGCTCGATTCGAGTTCAACCATAGGTGTTAATCTGGATCTAAACCCATATCTATAAATACGAGAACATGAGGAATCGGATTAATGTTTTAGAAGCTTAGGAACACCTAACCCCACGCCTTCTCTCTGGAACACCATTGCTGATCACGCCACTTTCTCTCCGCCTCCGACTGTTCGTGTAACTCAACAAATGGTTCAGTAACGCTTTTGACTACTTATAGTTATTGATAATGCTTAGAACGATGCTAGGTGTTGCCAAGAATGTGACCGAAACATGATACGAAAATAATATATTATTCAATTGTTGTTTTGCTCTTATAGCCAAGGCCATTATTACAGATTCATTTCGAAACACCATAATTATTTACTAATAATGAATTTCCATTTCGGTATTAAGATGTTACTATTATTATAATATTATTATTAATGTGATATGGAGTATAATCATTTTGAGAGTTGAATTATATAGTTTTCTTAGATCAACGCGATCTATTTAACTTCAACTAAATGATATATCCTTAGAAATTAGAGTATTAACAGAAACCACATGATCAATTTTCAGTTGCGTTTAAACATAAGGGTGATGATAACATATATTTAATTTCTTTGTCCAAAATCCGGATACTATGCGTTAAGAGAGAATGTTGTTTTCTCGTTTCAAATATTCTTTAAACAAGGTTATAATATTTAAGGTTAACAAAATTATCTAATTAATTAAAATACTGCTTAATTATATAAATTTATAACTACTTAATTAGTATAAGCACAACACGTCTTAACATGGTAAAGCTATCCATCGAGATTGTCAGTACATGCTTATTAAATTTATTAGTATCTATCAATGACCTCTATAACTAATGCGATAATTTTTTTTTCTTTTTTTTTTTTTTTTTTAACAACTCAAGCTTATGGAAGACCAAACAACATGATTGAAGAAGCAAATGCTTTTAAAATCAAATTAAAAGTGCAATAAAAACATTAATCACAAAATGCATCTTCCATTAAAATTTCCAACCTTCAACTTTTCTTCTCCCATGTATTTCAAACCACATCAATCTATAAATAGAGCTCCCATTATGCTTGAGTGAATTTGGATGACAAAAAGAAAAATTCACCGATCCAAACATCCAAGCTGTCTTTTTCTCTTCTCAAATTTCTAGCAAAGCCTTCTCTCTCTCTCACTAAAAACTTTTTTATCAGTCCCACTTCAATGACCTCGTGTTGCACCATCACCATTGTCACGTTCCTTCACTTCTGGAGGCTTCAGCCTACAGCCAAATGACCATTGGAATCAGTCACCATCACTGGACTTGACATCAACTCCGACGACCCAATCCAGGTTCGTACATTTTTTTTTCATAAACTATATTTTAAAGAATTTTTTTTCTAAATAATTTTATTTATTATATATATATATATTAGACATTTAGATTTTTTAATTAGTTATTACATATATATATTAAGACATTTTAGATTTTAAAAAAAAAATTATAAAAAATAGTTATTTTAATATTTTTTCTATTTAAGACATTTATATTTAAAAAAACCTTTTTAGTTATTTTACATATAATATGACATGTTAGAATTTTTTTTGTTTTAAAAAAATTATAAAAAAAATTAGTTATTTTATATATTTTTAAGACATTATAGAAAAAATATATATTTTTATCCTAAAAAATTATATTTTACATATATTTTTTTCTTAAAGAATTATAATTCTTTAAAAAAATTTAAAAAATTAAAGAAAAAAAAAAGAAACCATGTGAACTACAATTAGTTTGATCCCAAATATCAAGTATATAGGCACCGTTGGGGTGACCTCACTTTTAAATGATAGTTATGTTTATGATTTTTTTTTTCTTTCATTTTCTTCTTTTCTTTTTAGAAAAAAATAATAAATTTAACTTGGAAGGTTAAAAAGTGGCAACTGTAAAATTTTAATAAGATAAGCCTCGAATTCTAAAATTTTTTATATTAATTTTTTCTTTCTTTTTTTTTACAGAGACTAGTGGTCAAATTAAGACTAATCCAGTCAATTAGTCTTCATTTAAAACTTTTTCTAATTTCAATCATGTAACAACTCCTTTTACTCTTTTTTTTTTTTAATTATAATCTTAGTTGATGATTTACATTAGATAAGTGTAAGATTTAATGTAAATCAAACTAGCAAAAAAAGGAAAAATCAGGCTCGATAGGATGATGACTCCACTAGAGACAGCCAAGTGAGCTAGCCACTTAAACCTTCCCAAAATAAATTCTTTTTGAAATATTTATTTTTACACACACACACATATAGTTATACTAACCTTTATTTTTGTTTGGTAGCATTTTTACTTCTTCTTCTTTTTTTTTGTTAATTCGAAAGAAGGGCATTAGATGCATGGTGGACACCGTCAAACCTAGACTATCGTACGACCATTAGAGGGGAGCCCTTGTGTAAGCCTCAAGTGTTGTGGGGCAACCATCACTTGGGGCTAATTAGGCTACCCCACTCAAGTTTTGACATGACCTATAAACCATTTTCTTTGAAAATGAGTGAGGCTACAAAACTTGGGGACCTATAGAACCCACCCAATCACATTCTTGAACCCTTTAAGTTGGTGAACAAACATAATGTGCCAAATCAAAAAAAAATGAAAAAAAAAAGAAAAAAAAAGGTTTGCAACTTTAATGGAGTCTCTATTACAGAAAGTCTCTATCAACATCACTTTAGTCAGGGCCTTGGTTCATTTTTGGGATCTAGAAGTTGTTGCCTTTTGTTTGGCTCCCCATTATTTAGGCCCAACAATGGAAGAATATACCTAACTACTTAAGGTTCCATCTACCACTGAAAACATAAATATCCTAGATCTTAAAGCAGGGCCTGTTAAAATCTTCTATAAATTATTGAGGATTCATAAGGCTAAAGTCAACAAGGCCTTAGCAAACTGTAATGAAAATTGTATTAAGATTGATGATCTATTGACAAGGTTTATAGCTCAATCCAATTACCATGAATAGTGGGCACTATTTTGCATAGATTTTGAAACATGGCAACAACATTAGATTCATACACTCATCCTAATGGCATTCTCAACTATATTATTTCTAAATGGGATTCTTCATATCCACTTTAGGGTCATAGAAATAGTGACCCAATTTCTAGAAGGAAAGTGTTACATCCCTACACTCCTCATTGAGAAAATTAGATCACTAAATCACTTAAAGATTAAAAAAAAAAAACATGGGGATTTAAAAACTAACATGGCATTGATTATGACATAGCTCGTTAGCCATATGTGATGTTACAAACTTAGCTTCATTCGAGGGGCCTTTGCACAACATATTGACCTTATTGATTACTTTGCCTCTAGAATCACATTGCTATTAGATATTCCTACCTACTGCTAGATTTACGTCTTATAAGACTTTTGTGTTGAAGACATATTATGGGTAGCTAGATGGAATTCTTACACTAGGATGGTACGTGCTTGCAAAAATTATGAGGTAGTTCCCTTGATTGGATTTAACCGGTGCACTAGTTACTACTTAGCTACTCTGATACGTCAACTAAGACCTATTCAAGATATAGTCCATAAACCTTCACTCGAGCCCATCACATTGGATTTCCATAATCCTCATATGATAATATCTAACAAGATAGCTAAACTATCGGAGATCAAAACCCTATAGGAGACTTAAATAATAAGCCCCACTATTGACATCAATAGTCTAAGGGGGGAATTAGGTAAATATTCGACAACCAAAGAGTACATTTTTCACCAACTCAAAAAGATAGGTGAAAAACAATATAGTTCCCTAATTGTACTCTAGCTTATACTAGCAAATCCCACTCCTGAAATGAAGACATACATGGAAGAAGTGCAAGCGTGAATGTAAGTCCATATAGAAAACATGAAAAGAAAGGGGGACATTTGGAAGAATCAACGTCAAGTATCCAACCAACGAGTTGAAGCTCTAGAAGCCTAAATAAGAAAAGCCAAGCAAAAGATCAACAAACTAGAAGCTCTTGTTCAAGAGAAAACAAAAAAATGTTCATGTCATCATAAGAAGAGGAAGATTTAGATTTTAAAATTTTTTGTAATTTCTTTTTAAATAATGTAATCAAACACCAAAGTTGTAGTATTGATAAAATTTCTATTTTTCCACATTATAGATTATTCATTAACCCCATATCTGCATTTGTTTGATGCATGCATTAAAAAAATAACAATAAAAAAATGTACTAGCAAGTTTTCTAATTGTTGATATAACCAAATTTCAAGATAGTGCCTAAACAATTAAACCCTGTAAGGAGTCCATACTACACTCATTCTAGAGCTAAAATGTTAAGCAACAATGACAACATTGTTGATCAGAGAATGGTTTCGTTGGAGCAAGCTATGCAAAATCTCAATGATAAAGTGAATTTCCTAGTGGAAAGTTTGATTCTTCTTCAATCAACCCAACCAGTTCAAGAAGGCTATTTAGGGGGCAAAAGGGGAAAAGTAATTGATATTTCACACCTCAAAAATGGGGAAAGTAACTCCAAGTTTAATCCAACATTTGTGGAGTTGAAACTAGGGGCACAAACCTCATATAGTCCTAAAGATCTACAAAGGCAATTCGAGGAAAGACAGAAAGAAACAAAAAGAAAACTTTTCTAATAATTAGCTGATAAGATGAAGGCTCTAGAAGGATTGAATGGATAAGAGTAAACTAGTGTCACTGACTTAACAATTTTTGATACCATTGCTTATCTTGAAAAATTTAAGATACTAGAGTTTAAGAATATGATAACATTGGATGTCCAAAAATGCACACCAAATTGTAGGTTCAAAAGATGAGCAAATATATACAACATGATCAATTAATGGTGTAGACTTTCCTAGATAGTCTCAAAGGACCTACTCTAGCTTAGTATACACAATTGGACCTCAATCAAATCAATAATTGTGAAAAGTTCTCCTGGGCTTTCTCTAAGTAATACAAATTTAACATTAAAGTTGCTCCTTCAGTATGGGACATAAGGAGTATCTACAAGAAACACAACAAATCCTTTAAAGAATATGCTCAATGTTGGAGGGCTCTGGTTACAAGGGTCATTACCTCAATCTTTGAGAAAGAGCTTACATCCATTTTTTATCAATACATTAGAGAAACCCTATTTCACTTATCTAATTGGGAAAACATCTTAAAGTTTTGTAAAGGTGGTAGCCACAGGATGCACAGTAAAAAATGCCATCACCTTTGAAAAATTATTGGTCAATGAAACCCCTAAATAATATCAAAGGAAAAGACGTCACAATTGACATGGTTAATTCTAGTAGAAATAACAAGCCAATGCCTTATCTTTCCTTCCAAACACTAAACCCAGCCATAAACAATTCAATCTAAACACAACCAAACAATCAATCTTAGATCAACAAACCTCCTAGAAAGTTCACTCAAATCTCAATCCCCCTCAACCAAGTCTTTGCTAAACTCAAGGCTGATAATCTAATCAGTTTTGAAATTCCCAATGAGAAATACAAGCTAAGAACCTATGATCCCAATCTCAAATGCAAATACCATATAGGGCAGGTAGGACATTCTATAGATAGATGCTAGAGACTTAAGAATAAAATCCAAGATTTGATCAATGCAGGAGTATTGCAGTTAGACTTCATTGAGCCACCTACTCACAATTTCAACAATAACCTGCTTCCCAGTCATGTCCTACTATTAACATGATCACTTTGGAAGAACTTGAACTAGAAAGTGATTTTGATAGGTTACCAGTAGAGTAAGTAACATGGAACTTGCAATAAGCCAGTGTCTTTCTATCAGTTAACCCAAACAACCGAGCACAAGCTAAGTTAGCTATTTGTTAATTATTATTAGAAGGCAAGATTCAATCATCCTACATTTGGGAAATGTTGACTTCCAAGCCTTACAAGTCAGCAACTCAAAAGGAGTTGGAGAAAAGATGGCATGCACATAATCCCATAGTTGGTTTATTAAGAGAACATTCAAGGAAGATCAATTATTTTGATAACTACTCTATCCAATTGCCAATCCATGAAGAACCTACCCTAAGTGTTTGGGTTCTGTTTTTGAAGAAAAAGATATTCCCCAGAATTAGAAGGATAATGATCAAACAGTTAACATGATAGGATTCGACTTCAAACTAGTGATCCTAAAATATTATAAAGAACCTGAACAAGAGTAAAAAGTCCCAAAAGCTAAGAAATATACTTTCCATGTTCCCTTGGCACTCTAAAACTATAAAGTTGCCCCATTTAATTATTCAACAGTTAATCATGAGAAATCCTCATGTTCTATCATCAAAGAAATCACTCGATTAGGAAAGATCTATAGCCTTAAAGAAGAGGCCATGAAAAAACATGAAACTGATGAATTAAGCGGAAAAGTTATAAAGCCAATAATAGAAGAAGAAAAAGGGTTGCCAATTTTTTCAAAGATGATCAAGTTTAGTGAGTATAAAATCATAGACTAATGATAAAAAAATGCAGCCTAAACCTCCCTTATGGGTCTTCTACTCTCTTCTCAGCCTCATAAAGAAGCCTTATTTAGAAATCTGAGTGAAGTTAAAGTGCCATAGGGAATATCTACTGAAAAATTGGGACACATTGTCAATTCTATTTTTACATTGATCAAATATCATTTTCAACTAAAGAATCAGGAGAATAAGGTAATCAACACACCAAACCACTTTTCATAGTGGCGAAATGCAACAACATGATTGTTTCCAAAGTCCTCATCAATAATGGGTCCTCCCTTAATATATGCCCTCTAGCTACTCTTAACTTGCTAAGTATTGGTATGGCTAACATCAAACCAAGTTCTACCAAAGTGAAGGCTTTTGATGGGCCTGGGAGAGAAATTATACGGGAAATTGACTTTATGGTAGAAATCGGCCCGTAGTTAATTGTAATCCCTTTCTAAATCCTAGACATACTATGATAGCAATCAAAATCCTACAAGACCTATCACTAAGGCAAGAGCCAAAGGATTACAAAATTTGGCGATGAGGGTCCTCTTTGAACAAACCAAACTCGGAAATATTTGTATACTAACTTTTTTTTCTATTACTTATTTGTTGTGCATTCCAGTAGGCATACTTATCGGGTTTTACAAGGTGATGGACAAACTCACTAAAAATCAACTTGTGAGTTATTCATGGATCAACATAAACCAAAGATAAATTGGACTAACAAATTATTCACTTGAATCGAAGAACCGGCCATTTGAAGATCATCTTTTATACTTGTATTTTTATTATTGAACCGGTCACTTTTTATTCATTTTTTGGACTTTTTTATTTACTTGTAATGTATGTTTAGAACCGACCACATAAGTGGCTTCATTGTAATTTTCATGTGATTTTACCCTAATAGGAGTAAGTATAAATACTTGCTAACTAGGGTTTGTTGGGGACTTTTTGACATTTTGAGAAAAATCATACACTTTGCTGTAAGGAGAGTCCTTGCTAGCAAATTTGATCTCTTATCAATTTCATGTGTAGAATTGTGGCGAGATTGACTTGAGGATTTGTGAGTAATATCAAATCTCTGAAGTTGATTCCAATTTTATACTAGTGTGTCATATCTAGTGAGAATTGGATTTGTTCTTATTGTGTTCTTATTACACGCAATTTAAGGTTCCATATCTAATTTAAGGTTCACGCCATTTTAGATGGAAATTAGACTCTATTGTGTTATTCATTTGTGTTATTTCGGAATGACAAATGATTGTCATTGTAAATTGAGTGGATGTCACTTGAACTTTAGGGTTTAAGTGCTTATTGGAGTCACGCATCTTGTGGGATTGTTTGATTGATTCCTTAATTAGCATTGTGTAATTTACATCCAAAATTAAGGCACATCATCTTTCTGGTATCAGAGCAAGTTGTTCATACAATTAAGGTTCACTTGGCAATTGTTCATCATGCCATTTTGAGAACTTGTTTGATTGATTCTTCAATTGACATTGTATAATTACAATCCATCAATTGAAGCATATCATACTAAGGTCTTTTAACTTACTTCTTAGGAGGCTTTGGATCTACATAGCACTAGTCATTCCATCTAGCCTCCACTAGAAGGTTAAATTCTTTTCTAATGGTCAAATCATCACCGTTCTAAGTAAACATGATTACGCCATTTGTAAAGAAACAACCATTCCCTACATAGGAGAAGAAAGCCCATATGACCTTAGACTCTGGATATTTGATGAGGTGTGTATGATTACGAATTTTGAGACATGGAGATATAGAAAGGTGCAATTAAAAGAAGGTTAAACAAAGACATTTGGTCGTGGATATGTCCTTACTGTAGAAGAAAAGTTTCAGATGAGGGTAAGGCAAGGGAAAAGAGGAGACAGATTGTACAATACCTTGATGAATTTTCCACCAATCTAAAATACATTTACCTATCTGGCCAATGGTGAGACATCGGTATCTATAAGAGAAGTAACTCTGATGATCTCATAATCAAGTAGTAACAAGAATTAGCGAGCATATCTTGTGGCTCTCATTCACTCCAAAATTGGTTCTCTTTTCCTCTAAATAACAATAGGCTTACTTTAGAGTAAAGATGGACCATGATTTAATATTTGTTGATTTTTTTTTTCTCTCTTCTTTCTCAATAAGTGTAACCCACATAGATAAAATCAATTAATTTTTGAATTGTTTTCTCACAGTTGTTTAATTTTTTTTTTCTCTTCTTTCTCAATAAGTGTAACCTACAAAAATAAAATCCATGAAGTCTTGAATTGTTTTCTCTCTGTCACTCCATCATTTCCCTTTTACTTACTCATTTCTTTGCTTTATACATTTATCCAAATCTAATGATGAAAATCAAGGATATCTTGCACATGTAGAGGGTAAAAATATTAATATCACCTTCGACCTTACTGGGTTAGTCGTTGGAGATGATATTGATGACCATAAAGTAATTCAAGAGAATTGGCAAAGATATGAACAAGGTAGGATTTTCATTGATGAGTTAATTGAAATAGTCAACTTAGGAAATGAGGATAACCTTAGGAATCTTAAGATTAGGGGAAAGCTTAATAATGTACAGAAAGAAAGGTTAACTGAGCTATTATCTTAATACCTTGATGAATTCGCATGGTCTCACTCATGGATGGTATCTTAGGATATAACCAAATAAAGATGTTAGAAGAAGATAAGACCAAGACAACCTTCATCACAACTTAAGGCAACTTTTGTTACAAGGTTATGCCCTTTGATCTTAAAAATGCTGGGGTAACATATCAAGCAATGGTTGTATTATTTCATGATATGATATATTAAGAAATTGAGGTGTATGTTGATGACTTGATCACTAATTCTAAAGAAGGGGAAGATTATGTAGACACTCTAAAAAAGTTGTTTGAATGGTTAAGGAAGCACCAACAAAAAATTAATCTAAAAAAATGTACTTTTGGAGTTACCTCTAAGAAATTACCAGGTTTTATGGTCGGTCAAAAGTGCATCGAGGTAAACCCAAATAAGGTCAAAACAATACTAAAAATGTCACCTCTATGTACACTTAAAGAAGTCGGAGGACTACTTGGGTATCTAAATTACATTGCTCGGTTTATCTCATAACTCATAGATAAATGTTGCCCCTTGTTTAAGCTACTAAAGAAAAATGTCGTCTTAAAATGGAATGAAGAATGTGAAGAAGCTTTCATGGAAATCAAGCAATATCTCATGAAATCTCTTGTATTGGTGACTCCTAAACTTAGCAAGCCCTTGTTCTTATACTTAACAATATTACCTGAATCTATAGGATGTATGCTTGGCTAGAAGGATGAAAAGGGAGAGGAACAAGCCATTTACTACTTGAGTAAGAAATTTACTGAAGGTGAACAAAAATGCTCTAACGTAGAAAGGACATATTGTGCATTAATTTAGGTCATGCATTGACTCAAACAATATACACTCTACTATTCAGTTGAATTATTAACAAGATATGATCCCCTGAAGTATTTAGCAAACAAACTAGCCTTAATTGGTAGGACTTCTAAATGGTAAATATTATTATCTTAGTTCAACGTCACCTAAATGAACCAAAGTTCAGTAATCAATTGGTTAAGCATCCACTTGAAGGAACTTCCCAAGAACCACAAACACAATTCCTAGATGAAGATATATTGGTGATTGAAAGCGATCCAAACTCTGAAAAAGAAAAAATTCTCAAATGGAAATTACACTTTGATGGAGTAGCCATTGCATTTGGCTATGGAATAGGAGCAGTACTGGTCTCACTTATAGGTAACCAATTCCATATAGCAACAAGGCTCATGTTCCCATATACCAACAACATTGCAGAATATGAAGCATGCATTCTAAGTCTCAAAATGACCTTTAGATGTAGGAATTCATGAATTAGAAGTGTATGAGGACTCCTTATTCATTATTTGTCAAATCTTAGGATAATATAAGACAAAAGATCCAAAATTGTTACCTTATCACCAACAATTATCATGATCAATAGAAAAGTTTGAAGAGATCACATTCACATATATACCAAGGATACAAAATTAGTTTGCTAATGTTTTGGCTACAATGACATCTTTGACTCAAATAATAGAAGGAGAGGAAATCCAACCTCTTAAGATCAAGATTGATCATAAATTTGTTTTTTGTTTAGTTGTTGAAGGAACACAGGATGATAAGCCTTAGTATCATGACATCAAGATCTTATTTCAAGAAGGAAGGTATCTAGAAAAGGCTAACAAGAAAGATAGAAAAATGCTTAGAAGATTGGCAAGTCATTTTTTGTTAAGTGGATCCACACTATATAGGTGGTCATTTGACAATACATTATTGAGATGTGTGGATGAGAAAGAAGCAGACACTCTTATGAAAGAGATATACGAGGGAATATGTAGTCTTCACATGAATGGCTACATGTTAGCTAAGAAGATCATGAGACTGTGTTATTATTGGTTAACTATGGAAGCTGACTGCATTAAACACGTAAGGCATTGTCACCTATGCCAAATTTATGCTAATAAAATAAATGTCCCTCCTCAAGAACTTCTTTCACTTTCTTCACCTTGGCCATTCTCTATGTAGGGTTTAGATATAATTGGACCAATTAACCCAAAAGTATCCAATGGTTTTAAGTCATACTAGTGGCAATCAACTATTTTACCAAATGGGCTGAAACTTTCTTATATACCAATGTTACCAGAGTAGTGGTTAAATTCATCCAAGGGGACATTATTGCTTAATATAGATCTCTTAAGTCAATTATTACAAAAAATGGCATGAACCTCAACAACAAGCTCATGACGGAATTATGCCAACACTTTAAAATCAATCACAAGAATTCCACTCCATATTGACCACAAATGAATGAAGCTATAGAAGTGGCTAATAAAAATATCAAATGGATTGTTAAAAGGATGATCGTTACTTATAAAGGCTGGCATGAGATGTTACCATTTGCACTTATGGCCGATTGGACCTCCATCAGCACATCAACGAGAGCTACCCTTTACTCTTTAGTACATGGTATTGAAGCGATATTATTGGTTGAAGTTGAAATTTCATCACTCAGAGTATTGTTAGAAACTCAACTAGATAAATTTTGCCACGTATGGATGGTCCAAATTTAAAGGACCTTGTAGATTATGATGTAGTTAAAATGCACTATCCTTGATGAAATAATGGAATCTTGCCTATGTTTATTGAAAATATCATTAGTCTCTTTGTGGTCTAATTTTTAACATCTACATGTAAAGTGGATATCCCCATTAGTCATCAGATTGATTATCTCTCTCCTCATCAATAGGTTTCTTTCTTCTTTACTCCCATTTTGCCTTATACACTCAAATACGAGGGAATCTATGAGGAATAAAACAATGATGAATAATGAAAGCTCTTTAAATACTCCATCATAGTTTCACCTTTTTTGAAAAGGACTTTTATTTGCTATTTCAAGTTAGAGTCCCGAATAATAGGAGTGAAGATAAATTTGAGCAAAATGAATTTAAAGAGTTGAAATTCTAGAATGAAAGTGAATATCACATAAGCATGGTTCGTCCAATGATGGAAGGAGTTGATTCAAAATGGAGACAAGTAAACAGGTGAGTTGAACTTCAAGAAAGAGGGTTCATTGTTTAGGTGTTATTTGCAAAACCAGGTAAAATTCTTCACTATTAAAAATATGTTATGCATGAGTTGGTAAATTTTAAATATGCTTTAGCATAGTCATCCTACAGGGGCATTTTCCTAAAATTCATTTGTAGGGTTATTAGTCTGTAATAGGCACTTTCCCATATAAATTAATCAGCTCAAAGTGGCACTATCCTAAAATTCCTCTTTTCTTAGGGATACTAGTTTGTAATAGATGCTTTCTCATATAAATTAGTTAAGCCACGTGGGCACTATCCTAAAATTCCTCTTCTTAGGCTTACTAATATGTAATAGACATTTTCCCATAAAAATTACTTAGCTCACAGGAGCACTTTTCTAAAAATCATTTTTAAGTATGCTAGTCTATAATAGATACTTTCTCATGTAAATTAGGCAACCTATAGTGGCATTATCATAAAATTCATCTTTCCTTAAAGGTTGCTAGTCTGTAACAAACACTTGCCTATAAAAATTAGTTAGCTCACAAGAACACTATCATAAAAATTCCTCTTTTCTTACGTTGCAAGTCTATAATAGACATTTTCTCATAAAAATTAGTCAACCCATAAGGGCACTATCCTAAAATTCATCTTAGGATTATTAGTCTATAAGGATGTTTCCGAGTAAAAGGTAGTTAGCCCATAAAGCACCATCATAGATATCTCTTGCCAATTTATTGAAATATTTCTATAGCTCTTCAAGAGTACACTTTTACGAAAAAATGATATATCTCTTTGGTCTTTGTAGTAAAGTTTGCCTCAAACTTTACCATAAAGAATAGCAGGTATAGACATACCATTTTTACTTCATCTTCACTTTATTTTTATTTTTATTTATTTTATTTTATTATTTTTTGTTTAAAAAATTAAAATAAATGCAATTTATTTGCATTATATGACCAAGGCACAAGCCAACGGCTTGTTGGAAAACACACACATGCAAATTTTAGGTAGTGGGGGTTTGATTCTCCAACCAAGCAAAACGTGCACAATTTTTTTTTTCTTAATGGAAAAGTGAGAATAAATGCAATTTAGTTGCATAAAATGTTAAGGCACAAGCCAATGGCCTATTGGAAAATACACATACACAATCCCCTCAATCCCAAGTTCGAATCCTTGCCTGTGTAAATGTGTGAGATTTGTTTTTTCCCCAATGAAAAATGTGGATTAAACCAATGATTTCAATTTTTTTTCTTTTACACTAAGAAAGAAGAAAAATGTGGGTTGAACCTAAGTTTTCTTTTTTTCTGTATTTTTGTTAAAATGAAAAAACATAGGTTAATCCCACATTTTCATCGTCCCCAACCTCCATTGTCTATCATAAAAGAGCACGCAAAGCTTAAAATTGTTTTTTCTTTCTTTTTTCTTGACAATTCTAGCTTATAGAGGATCAAATAGCATGATTTAGGAAGCAAATGCTTCCATAATCAAATTAAAAGTACAATAAAGACATTAATCACAAAGAAATTAATATTATAAAATGCATTTTTCATTAAAATTTCCGACCTTTAGCTTTTCTTCTTCCCTATGCATTTCAATCCACATCAATCTCTAAATAGAGCCCCCATTCCACTTGAATGAATCTGGAAGAAGAAAAAAAAGAAGATAAAATCACCAATCCAAACATCCAATCTGTCTCTTTGTTTTTAAAAAATTTCTGGCAAAGCCCTCTCTTTCTCTCATTAAAAACATTCTAATCAGTCCCACTTTGATGACTTGGTGTCACACCATCACTGTTGTCACGTTCCTCCACTTTTGTAAGCTCCAACCAATAGCCAAATGTCCACCGAAATCCATCATTGTCACCAGTCTTAACATCAACTCCGATGACCCAATCCGGGTTCGTACAATTTTTTTTTTCAAAAATAATTTTTTAAAGAAATTTTTTTTCTAAATAATTGTAGTTATTATATATATTTATTAGACATTTAGATTTTAAAAAATAGTTATTTTACACATATTTTTAAAGACAGTTTAGATTCTTTTGTTTTAATAAAAAATTTAAAAATAAAACCTTTTTCACTTATTTTAACTTTTTTCATTTAAGACATTTAGATTTAAAAAAAAAAATCTTTTTTAGTTATTTTATATATATTGAGAAATTTTAGATTTTTTTTTTTTTAAAAAAAGTTTATAAAATTTTTTTAGTTATTTTATATATTTTTACGGCATTATAGCAAAAAAAATTATTTTTTATCTAAAAATATATATTTTAGATACATTTTTTTTCTTAAAGAATTATAATTCTTCAAAAATTTTATTTTTAAACAATTTTTTTTTTAAAAAGAATAACCCATGTGAACTTTAATTGGTCTAATCTCGAATATCAAGTACGTAGGCAGCCTCAGAGCGACCTCATTTTTAAATAATAATTGTGTTTATAATTTTTTTTCTTTCCTTTTCTTATCTTTTATTTTTTTTTAAATAATAAATTTAACTTGGAAGATTAAAAAGTTGTAACCATAAGATTTTAATAAGATATCCCTCAAATTCCAAAATTTTTTGTATTAATTGTTATTTTTATTTTATTTTTACTTGAACTAGTGGTCAAATTAAGACTAATATGTTCAATTAGTCTTAATTAAACACTTTTCTTGATTTTAATCGTGTAGCAACTACTTTTCCTTTTTTTTTTAAGAAAAAAGAAAGAAAGTTTATTTTCTTTTCTAATCTTAGTTGAGGATTTATATTAAATGAACATAGAGTTTAATGTAAATCAGATTTTAAAAAATGGAAAAATCAAGTTCGACATATATGAAATGAAAAATTGAGTGTCATATCATTAATTGCATTATTATTGTTGAGTGTCTACATTGATGATTTGATTACCTTATAGTGAATATAATAACTATTCAACTTAAAACTCAAATCGAACATGCATTGCACACTTATATGAAGAGGACCATCAACTCACGTGGTAACATAGAGAAACTGTATGAGGGTAATGCTTAGTCTAATGTGACCGTGCCCTCACATCTAGAAACTACTACATACTAGAGAATGCTATCCTTTGATTGAAACTCTATCCATTGATACAACCACTTAGGGTAGCCACACTCTTGAGCAATATATGAATTATAAGATCACTAATTAATTATATTAACACCACACTTGAGTCAAGCCCATAGTATTTTAACATATTATAATTAATTCACTTGGATTGGGTTTTTGCCCAATTTGGCTCAAAATGGTGGCACTTGGTGCTAATGAGTTGGAACTTATTCTACAACCCTTGGTATTGAAGGGCAAAAATCTGTACCGATTGTAGTTTTTATATGGTTGTGTATATTATTGCATTATATGGTTGTACATGCATAATATGTGAATACTTAATAACTTGCTTATTATTGTTTGTTATATAGTATGAGGGAGAATCTCATTAAATAGTGGTAACTTACACTCCATTTTTTTTTTTTTTTTTTGCGTAGGTAACTTGAAAACTAGGAAAGGAACTAAGACTTATGTGAAAAGTGCTCTTCCAACTTAAGTCTATGAGGAGTCGTCTAACCGTACAATTAGTCTAGTAGAAATTGAAAATAATAAAAGACTAAGATTTATTTTTCCTTAAAAATTAAGTTTTTATTTTTTTTTTAAACCTAGGTTAGTTAAAATGGTTTAGCTAATCTTACTGTTTGATAAGAGATACTGATTCTTTGAAGTTCTAATAGACTATACAATATTGGTTTTTATACTTAATTTTATATATTAATTATATATATTATGAATAAATACAATTTAATTAGGGTATTGCAATGTCTAACTTATCAAACGGCTCTCTTATCACAAGTTCATACATGATACTATATCATGCCCCAAAAGGGGGTCTAAGACTTTCCACTAAAAGTCATCACGTCACGCATGCATCCGTAACATAACAACCATCTTGCAAGTTAAAGGTCGCAAGACTTTAAATAATTATTTAAACAATTATAACTAATTATATTACATATAATCATATAATAAGAATATAACTATGGATTCCCATATTCTATGGTCGACCAAGATTGCAGAGAATAGGAATCCCCTACCAAGACAGTAAAATGAAAAAACATATATAAGTTTTACAAATTTTATTTCTACATTGAGTTCCTAAGAATAAAATTTCATCACTTAATCTGTTAAAATACATTAATTGACAAAATAGAATGCCTCTGGTATTCCACCATTTTACTCTAACTATTTTATACTCATTGGAATATATCATAACAGTATCTCAAAAGTAGGCCTTGTTTAGGTCCCACCATAATACAAATTGAAAGTCTCACATAACTAGATCTAAAATAATTAAAATTATCTGACCATCGAAACTTACATGAATCTATAGAAGCAGGTTATTTTAACTCTCGCTCTTGCATCTTATCCCATCCCAAGATTTGAAATTTTCCTACAAAACAGTCTATGGAGGGGTGAGCACACCATGACTCAATCAGATAGGAGTTTAATACTCTCAATACTATACACGCACAAGCAATTTCAAACAAGTTTTTAAATCATATGCTATGCATAGGTAACCATATGAATGCAATATCACACGTGGTCTTCCGGTAACCAATGTAAAGTCTAAAGTTTATGCACTCCTTGATCTTGGGTTAGGGATTCATATCATACCATCAGTACTTGGGTCTCAAACTCAATTAATTACTCTTATCTCTTTATTAGAAATTGTTTCTTAATTTCAATGCTATAAGCTCTAGTGTCACTCACACACTAAGTAATAAACACCCTCAAGGACAAATCGGACTCGAAACCATTAAGGCGCGATAATCCCTTAATCACTTAGTTTGCACTTGGTGGAACAGTAATCCTCCGATTACTTCTGATGCACCCTATAGCAGTGATGACCTTCAATTTTATGCAATGTATCATGCAATGCATATTAGATTTTTATTAGTCGAATATTGTTATATCAATTTAAATTTAGGTGACCAATTAGATAAAACGAATCAAATAAGGTAAACAATTCACAAGGAAATAAATTTCACAATAAAGCAACATGCAAAGCCAACTCGACAATAACACATGATAACCTAATTTCATTAACTATTCAATCGACCGGTCATGAAACATCAATTGTTCACAACTCAAAAAGAAAAATCACAAGGTTTCGGATTGTTATCCGAATTTAATTAATCACAACTCTTTCCCTCTTTCAACTCAAAATAATAATTTCACAAATATACATACATAATTCCATACTCCCATTAAGCTACACTCTTTCCACCCGAGCACGCACCCACCATACCAGACTAGCACACACACACTCACACACTTATCATGTTAGCCTGCAGATCATGCACATACACCCATCAGTCCACATGCACCCACACGCACACACACAACCCAGCATAAGTTCTCACACACGTACACATGCACTAACACACACGAGCTACATAATTCTTGCACACAAACACTATATCACGCACACCAACATAGCAGTAGCAACAACAGCCCTCTTCACTCCACACATATGCACACACAACTCCATCACGTACTTGCAGCACACACCATCCAACACACTCTAACACATGTACATACACACTAAACCAATACACAAAGTAACTCCATAGCATGCTCTAACACTACACGGTTATTGCACTCACACGCAGTATCTACTACACACACATAGCACTTCTATGCAATCCCTTATGACAGAGCTCACACACATCTCCATTCACATACACACTTGCACACACAATTCATTCCATACACATACTTACACTCACCAGCTCTCACTCACACATATCCATGCATACACACACACAAGTTGATCACGCACTCCCTCGCACGTACAAACAAACCAACACACTCTCTCACACACATATATAATAGACATACACATACCATCACTAAGTACACACACATTTATCCACTTCAACAACTATGGCATAATCCTAAATCTTGCACTCCAATGTCCATGCCACTCAACCACACCCTAGGATGCCCCCTACAGCAACATGACAACAACAACAATAGCAATAACAATAGCCACATCAATAGCCCATCAACACAACATAGCTCACTTCACTTCACACACATCTACACAAAACAGGGCACGACACAATCACAATCACTCAAATTCCACAATGACCAAGATATACATATAAATATTCGATACAACACACCATGAAACTAAATACAATATATCACAGAGTTTTCTACTCACTTAAATCTTTTAGCTTTAAAACTTTAAAAAACTCTCGAAAAATTGTGTGAATCCAGATCTTTCACCTAATAATAAATGGATAGCAAACTTAAAACTAACTATATTAGTTAAACTCACTGAAATTAAAATAAAAATGAAATATAATTTTTTTTTTAAATTCGTATGCAATTTAGCTTAAATTTAGAGCTCGAAATTTACCTAACAAGTGTGGTTCTCTTGCGATGTACTCCTTCCAAGCATTGTAATGGTACTTACAATTTTTTTATTTGGAGTTAGTATGAGAAAGATATAGATTTTTGAAGTTTTAGGGAGAAAAAGGAAAGTCATACCGAAGAAGACCGAAAGAGAAGAAGAAAAGAAAGAAAGGAAAGAAATGAGAGGAATTTATAGGGAAGTTAACTTTATCAGTGGATAATTATCCAATTACGGGTTTATTTAGTATGCATATTAATATTTAATTATATTATCTAGATTATAATATTTTTATATAAAATTTTATGTATATACTAAATAAAATATTCTAAACATAAATATATATTTCAAAATTTTATTTAATTATTATAAATTTTAAATTTTAACTCTTACTTTTTATTTGTTATATTTATCTATTGGATCCCCTTTTTATTTTTTTATTTTAAATTCTATTATCATTTGTTATAAGATTTCTATTATACGTAAGTTATTAAAATAGTATTAATATATTATAGTAATTAAATTTTTTATTATTATTTTTTTCAAAAATTTTAAAATTATAAAAATATTATACTTACTATCCTATCTTAGAAGTACTTATTATTCTACTTATTTTTTTTTTTAATTTTAGTATAGTTTTCTTTTTTAATTTTTGGGCCGTTTCATACTCAGCCAAGGAATGAGAAAACAAGTGAAAAGACAAACACGAGGGAATATGAAAATGAAATAGCAGGACACATTAAAAGAGAACAAGATACGTCATGCTCATCAGATAACAAACCATCAAGTACATATTATTTGACCGTCATTTTCCAAAATCATTCTGTCATAATTGTTTTTTCTTCCTTTTTTTAGAAGAACGTGAAAATAGTTATTGAATACTAAAAATATAGTGCTTATAAAGGAAAAAACCACTTTCCGAAATGATTTATATAATGTAACGCCTCTATAATTGAATACCAAAATGGGATTATGTAAAAAGACAGGTCAAGATACAAGCAGAATCCTATTCCAACAACGATCAATTGTTGGATTTGTTTGAGATGTCAAATGTACTTAATATTGAATAAATCATAAATTATTTGTTTATATTATAATTATATTTATCATGTCATATCCTACATATTATGTTAGATTTCAATTTATATTATAATCGTGTGATGCTCGTATTCATATTATTGTATTGTGTTAATATAGCCAGCTTTAAAAATTGTTTTGCAAGTATATGAAGATTCAACAAAGTTAATGCAGATATATAATAAATGATCCTCACCGTAATACTTGGGATTGCCTTAGGAACGCATCGAAGCTCCATAGTAGTCACCGTGTATAATCCTTGCAAAAGGATACTTTTGCCCCAATTTTTGAAGGGATTGCTTGAGGTACTTCTTATGATATTTGGCGAAAGCATCGTAAGCTTTCAAACAACCAGACTTTGGATCATAGTTTGTCTTATCAGGGCTTCGAAACAGAGCCATGTATGCTAAAGTGCATCCCATTGGAAGAATCCCTGGAACCATGACATTGACTACACCTTCTTCTATAAGCCTCTGCTTAAGAGAAATCCAATGGCCATTTAAAAGTTAATAGAATATAGAGAGAGATATGGTGTTACACACATTATATTAGCAAACTCCTATGTTATTAAGAAAGTGAAATTTTGACTTATAGCTTTTTTAACAAGAAAAATTTGTATGATAAATTTCAAGTTTTAATTGTATATATTTTAATTGAAGCATTAAAATTCATTATGTTCACATTTGTGAAAGTCTTATATATATGTATATGTATATATTTATTAATAGTGAAGCAGAGTCACTTGTTGTATTGGTTATGGTTTTGTCACATGTGTGTAGGTCATGTGTAAATTTGTTAAGTCTATTAGCAATAGTAGAAGCAGTATAAATAGTCTTGTCTAACTATGAATAGATAGAAATAATGTATTATCAAATTCATCTTCTCAAACTCATTTCTCTCAATTGGTATTCATGGCTTATTGTGTTGATCAAGATTGATTTGTTTCTACATTCAGATAGTATCAAAGCACACCAATAATAATTTTTTTATAAATTTTTCACTTCATTTCATACATTTCTTATTAGATTTATTAGAATACATAATAAGTATTAGAGGAGATCATAGTCAAAATTTCAATGATTCAATTACCATAGATCCTTTGTATATCTCTAAATCTGATAATCTAAGGATGGTTATAGGAAATATGGTGTTCAATAGAACCAACTTTTTAGCTTGGAGCATATCTACATGAATGGCCTTAGGTGCTAAGCTTAAACTAGTGTTTGTCGATAGAACAATGTCTAAACCTAAAGAAAATTCTAATGATTTTGTTAAATGTATCTGATGTGATTTTTTGGTCAAGTGTTGACTGCTTAATTCCATGACTAGTGAGCTATCATAAAGTTTTTCTATATGCTCAATCTTCAAAAGAACTTTGGAATGAAATTTATGAGTACTACGGCCAGACAAATAGGCCATTAATTTTTCAATCACGACATGATCATTCCTTGTTCACTAGATCTAATTTTGATGGATTTTTAGTTGTTCTACTTTATGTAAATGACATACTTCTTATCGATACTAATACTCAATCTATTAAGGTCTTGAAGGCAAAATTACATAAGAAATTTACCATTAAAGATCTTGGTTTGGATAGATTTTTCTTAAGAATTAAGATTTTTCAAAATTCACAAGGTATTCTTTTAAACCAACAAAAATTCATAAAGGATATTCTTTCTAATTCTGGTTTGTCTGCTGCTAAATCAATTAAATTTCCTTTTTCCTTTGGACTAAAGTTAGCTTCTAGTGTAAGGGAGCAATTGGATAATCTTACATTCCATAGATGTAGGAAGGCTTTTGTATCTCCCACTCACCAATCCTGATATTTCTTTAGCTATTCATTGCCTTAGTCAATTCTTGGCTAATCCTTGTGTTAGACATTTACAAGCAGCTTTTCATGTGTTATAGTACCTTAAAGGTACTATCAATCTTAGGCTTTATTATTCATTTAATGTTTCTTCTAAGTTGTCATGTTACTCAAACTCTAACTAGGGTGTTTGTCTAATGGATTGTAAATCTATCACGGGGCATTGTATTTTACTTGGAAAATCTCTTATTTCATGGAAAATGAAGAAGCAAAACACAATTGCTACATCTTCTATAGAATTCAAGCATCAAAGCATGGCTTCAACCATGAAAGAGCTACTTTGGATTTTTTATATACTACATGATTTGCAAGTTCCAATTTCATTACCTATTATACTACATTGTGATAATAAGTTAACTCAACATTCGGCAAATCATCCATGCTTAAATCGTAGAACTAAGCATATTGCTATAGATGCTCATTTTACTAGATACCAAATTGCAAATTGATTCTTGCATGTTATTTATGTTCTTTCCAAGTTTCAATTAGCATATTTTCAGCAAGCCTATTTTAGAGGTTCAATTGTTATTTGCAAAAGCCAACCTAAGCCTTTTTGAGGCTCCACCTGGGGTAGGTGGAGGGAAGTCTTATATATGTGTATATATATTTATTAGTAGAGAAGGAGAGTCACTTACTTGTATTGGTTATAATTGTTGTCTCACGTGTGTAGGTTATGTGTAAATTCATTAAGTATATTAACAATAGTAGAAGTAGTATAAATGGTCTTGTATAATTGTGAACAAATAGAAATAACAGATTGCAAAATTCATCTTCTCAAACTCAATATTTCTCTTGACCGGTATTCATGGCTTATTGTCTTGATCAAGATTGATTTAATTCTACTTTCACAACATCCTTGCATTAAATAAACTACTCCATTATTGTTCTCTTTCACAATTTAAATAATAGTTAGCATAACCTTCGCAACGATGATGTACCATTTGAAATATATGATAAGCAACTAACTATAAACATAAAACAACTTGTAATTTTTTATTCATATTTTGCAAATAATTAATAGATTTTGCTTCCTAATTACTTACTATTAGAATGGAGACATTATACAATAGTAACTTGAAAAGTTTAAGTATCAAAATGCAAGCACCAAAAAAAGAAAAAAGAAAGAAAAGAGATGGCTCAAATACATTTGAGTGTAAAAATGGAAAAAGATGAAAGGGTGTTTTAATTATTTGGTGCATCTTGAATAAGAGGAAAAGTTCTTAATAAGATAAAAAAATTAAAATAAAATAAAAATAAGGGTATTGTTAATTTTATCAACTAGATCAAGAACTTGTGACTACTATTTAATCAAGAATAGATGAAATAGTATAGAGAAGTAAAAACTGCATTGTAAAGTTTTGAATGAATATCCCCTAATACAAGACTCTACTATTTATATTGTTCATTAACTATCTTAACTGACTAGTTAACTTGACTAATGAATAAAAGACATCAATTAACTATTAAACCACGCATGACTAAAATAAATACAATAACAGCAATATAATCTCACATCTCCCTTAAGGTGGAACCTCAAGAAGGCCCAACTTGGATAAAAAAAAAAAAAAAACTAAATAACTAAACAGCTAAAATAGCTTTAATTATCACGTTCATAAGCTACAATGAAGAACATAAATGGTTCTCAAAACCTCTTGAGAAATTTGTTCCAAAGAAAAATGAATGTCAATTTTGATATGTTTAGTCTGACCATGTTTGTAAGGATTAGTAGCTATTTGCAACGTGGACTTGTTATCACAACATAAATCAATAGGCAAAGTTACTAGCGCTAATGAATCTTGAAGAACATAAGTAATCCCAGTTACTCTTTCATCATTGTAGCCAAAATTTGATATTCAATCTTGGTAGATGAAGTACTAACAATTCGTTGTTTTTTAGTCTTCCAAGAGACTAAAGCATCACCGAGCCTTACACAATAGCCTAAGAAGAATCTTCTATCCATAGCACATGAACCCTAATCCACATTAGAATAAACAAGAACCTATAGAGAGTCATTTGCCGGATAAAACCTTGAGGTTGTGCCTTTCAAATAGCATAAAACATGAAACATTTACAATATTACATCACTCCTCACCCCAAATTCATGGAATTCAAATCCTACACTAATTTAGAGAAATTTACTGCATGTTGTTGCAACTTGTTCATCGAGTCAAAAGCGCTCCTGCATGCACCACCAAAGATTTTAGTTGATTCAAATGCATAAACAAGACTAGGTATAATTTTTATTGGAAAATCTAGAAACATCTGTGTTTTTATTTCATTGTAAGGGGAATCACTTTGATCTAGTCTAGAAACAAAGAAAGTCCACTTAATATTTATGCGAAAAATACCAATAAGAAGGTTGAAATCTTCAAAACAATTCCCAGTCCCCATTTCGTTAGCACTTCTTGTGGGGTTAGCTTTACCTACCGCAACGCTATGTAGAAGTACCTCCGAATTATGACAGGCATTTGGGGCTCTTGAACGAAAGGAAAACAAACTTCCTTATTATTATTACTCTATTTGACTTCTTTCACCAAATTTTACTAACTTTTATCACTAGTAGATTGTAACCGATAGTCATCTCAATGGAAAGATGGAATAAGTGGCGATGAAGTAAGGGCTCCACTCAACAAGCTCTTAGCTATGTAGCTATAACCAGCCTCCGTCATGTGGATTCCATCCCAATTTACAAAAGCCGATGGATCTTTGCATAAAGTTGAGCCAGGTTGACCACATATTGCTGAAGTATTCAGGTTATATGGTCCTCCCCCTCCACAGCAAGCTCTGAATGCACTCTGATGAAATCCTACCATAAAGTCAATCCCATTAGATATGTGAGACGGAAATGCCAAAACGATTTTGGAAACAGAAGATAAAATTTTCAAAAAAATTTTGACATTTGTTATAAGGGAAACCTTGATTGTCAAATTTTATCGGACTGATTTCAGAGGATGTGATTGCTAGTACTGCTAATGGGAGGCGAAGATTGTAACTAATGGTCAATGATAGTGCTTAGCCATTATGCAAAATGTCAATGAAAAATACTAAGACTGATTTCCACTTTTTTAAAAAAATAATGAAATCATTTTCTTTGTTTTCGAGTAACATTTTTCCATAGGGTTATGAACTACTATTATTTGCGTGGTTGGTCCTTGTCTATGCCTGTTACTATCTTACATTACAAGCTATTAGTATTTTGACCTCTTGAGATTACTACATTACAAAACTATGATTATAATAAATAGAGTAAACTAAAATATACATCTTTATATTTGTTCCATATGTACTTAGACCCCTTATTACCAAAATTGAATGCTTAGACCCTTGAATTTTTTAGATATGTGTCTCTAAACCATATTTTACTATTTTTACCATAGATAAAATGCTTTTAAAGATATATAATAAATTTTTGTTTATTATCTTCTAATAGGCAAAATGGTCATTAAGAGACAATACAACTTTTTTTATTTTTTTTAGATTTGAAAAATTAAACATTCAATAGCAAAGATAAGAGGATTAATTATTATTTGTATAAGAGAGTATATTTACGATTTATCATAACAAATATTGCAAGTAGTATAAAACAACATTTTCTAAAAAATAAATACAGCCTTAATTTACTAGAAATTTAAATGTTAATGAATGGACGATACTCACCATAACGTTTGGGATTCTTATAGAAACGCATTGGAGCACCATAATAGTCGGCGTAAATAATCTTCGCAAAAGGATACCTTTGCCTTAACTTTTGAAGGGATTGCTTGAGATACTCGTTATGGTATTCGGCAAAATCATTGTAAACCTTCAAACAACCAGTTTTCGAGTCGTAGTTTGTCTTGTTAGGACTTTGAAATAATGTCATGTAAAGAGTAGAGCATCCTATTGGAAGATTCCCAGGAACCACCAAGTTCATGGCACCTTCTTCTACAAGGTCCTAAATATGACACCATGATTTAATTCAATAATCACACAACAGTAAACGGCCATGGAAAAATTATTAAAATATGCACCTATATGGCTGTTTTGTCAGATAAAAGATTCATTAGTTTAGTCCAAAATTTTAAAATTCAAACCTCTTTTTGAAAGTTCAATATTCCCTTGGAATGCCATACAAGCATACAATAAGTAGATCATTTTGTAATAGTAGACATTGACTGTTTATAGGACATACAAATCCAATGTAATTTTCAGTATACATATTCACCTTCCACTTATATGTCTATAGCTAAAATAATGAGGCAGAATTCCCATTTTAAATTTGCTAAAGATTAAATGCAGAATTCAATTAGTTGGAATATTTGTTGAAACTAATCATATTTTTCCATAATTTATTATTCATTTTACACTCAAAGAAATAAAGGTATAGAAACACATAAAGTTTGCCTGGTTTATTATTAACAGTATCAAATACACCAGCTAACCTTTTCCAACTTATTCACCTTCCACTTATATGTCTATACTAACGCAGCGAGGAAAGCGTACACGAAACGAATCCGATTCTAGGATTGGTCTCGCAAACAACAAAGAATAAAGAGGAATTATTCCTTGAAGAAATCTCGATTGCGCACAATCGACAAATAAAGAAACTCGTCTTTCAAAAATGTTTTTGAATAATTGAATAAAACCTAACCCTAAAATAACCTAACTATTTTATACATCTGAGTAAAATGTGTAAAAATGGAAATAAATATGTACACATGGAAACGGATATACGTATACATGTCCGTTGTTTGAAAAGTACACGGTCGTGTATACAGGCTGTGTAAGCTTCTGCGGGTATTTCTGGCGTAATACACGGTCGCGTCTCCTGGCCGTATATGGAGACCGTGTATGCTTCTGGGAGAAATCCAGACCGAATACACAGCCGTGCCTCTGGCTGCTCCTAGCCGTGTATGGAGACCGTGTATGCTTCTGGGAGAAGTCCAGACCGAATACACGGCAGTGCCTCTGGCCGTGTATGAAGCCGTGTGTCTTTTTGGAAGTTCTCCTGACATGTTACACAACCGTGTAACAAACCGTGTATCAGCTCGTGTCTCCATCATTCTCTCCCACCAATGAAGAACTCGACCTCGAGTTCTCGTCAGGATATAGCGGTGTGTCATCGGGGTGGAAAAGAGATAAGTCTACCACATTAAAAGTATAAGAAATGTTCATATCTTCGGGAAGTTGCACAATGTACGCATTGTCGTTTATCTTGCGCACTACTTCATAAGGCCCATATTTTTTTTGTTGGAGTTTCCCATATCTACCCAGAGGGAAACGCTCTTTCCGAAGGTAAACCATTACCTGATCGCTCACGGCAAACAGTTTTTTCCGTCTATGTTTATCCACAGCCCCTTTGTATCGGGTATTGGCTTCCTCTATCTTCCGTCTAACTTCCGCTGTGGTGGTTTGGCATTGTTCCGCCATATGCTTAGCAGCGACATCACCCACCATGTCCTTAGGTAATTTGATCAGGTCCAGCGCTTGTTGTAGCGTTTTGGTGTATACCACTGAAAACGGTGACCTTCCAATAGTTCGGTAGACGGAACTATTATAAGCGAATTCAGCTTAGGCCGGTGCTTGATCCCACTACCCTGGCTTCTCACAGCAAATGCTTCTAATGAGGTTTCTGAGGGTCCGATTGGTTACCTCCGTTTGACCATCGGTTTGAGGATGAGTTGTACTGCTGTAATTCAAAGATGAGTCAAACATATACCAAAGAGTCCTCCAAAAGTGGCTAAGGAACTTGCTATCTCTGTCGGAGGTAACGGACTTTGGGACCCCATGTAGGCGCACCACTTCCTTAAAGAATAACTGTGCAATTGCTCGTGCATCAGCGGTCTTTCTGCAAGGGATAAAGTGAGCCATCTTGGAAAACCTGTCAACTATAACGAAAACAAAGTCAGCATCTCGTTGGGTACGAGGCAAACCAAGTATAAAGTCCATTGACAGGTCCTCCCAAATGTTCGCCGGCATGGGGAGAGGAGTATATAGGCCAGTGTTCTGGGATTGCCCTTTCGACACTTGGCAAATATAACACATTTCCACAATTCTATACACATCCCTCCTTAACCGAGGCCAAAAATACCTTTCGGTCACTACAGCTAGGGTCTTATCTCTGTCCATATGTCCTACCAATCCCCCACCATGTAAGTCTCGGATAAGCTTTTCCCGTAAGGATGACTCAGGGATGCACAGCTGATTCCCTTTCATTAAGTACCTATCGTGAATATGGTAGTCTTCACAAGGTTCCCTGTTGGCACATTTAGTCCATGTTTCCTTAAAGTCTCCATCCCCTTCATACAACTCCTTTAGCTTCTCAAATCCGACAATGTCCGCACTCATAGTGAGTAGGACATCAGCTCTTCTACTCAGGGCGTCCACTACCTTGTTTTGCACACCCAACTTGTGCATCAATCTGAAAGGAAACCTTTGTAAGAACTTAATCCACCTTACGTGCATGTCCTTACTTATCCAGGTTTGGCCACTTAAGTGTTTAAAAGCCCCGCAGTCGGAATACAAGATGAATTCCTTTGTAATTAAGTAGTGTTCCCATACTTTAAGAGCTCTCACCACTGCATAAAACTCCTTGTCATAAGTAGACCAATTCCTCCTGGCTTCACACAATTTTTCATTATAAAATGCGATTGGTCTCTTCTCCAGTGACAATACCGCCCCGACCCCAACTCCACTGGCGTCGCAATCTACTTCAAATAACTTGTCAAAATCTGGTAGCGCTAATATAGGGGCGCTACACAATCGTTTCTTCAAGTCTATGAAACTTGCTTCAGCCTCTTCGCTCCATCGGAATTTACCTTTCTTCAAACATTCAGTCAAGGGTGCAGCGACTGTACTGAAGTGTTTAATAAATCTCCTACAGAAGCTGGCCAAGCCGAGAAAGCTTCTCAACTCAGTAACGGTTCTTGGAATAGGCCATTCTCTAATCACTTTCACCTTCTCGTCATCCACCATTACCCCTTCACTGCTGACTATAAACTCAAGGAACAGTAGTCGTTTTGACATGAATGTGCATTTCTTTATATTGGCGAACAGTTTATTCTCTTTCAGTACAGACAAAACACATCTCAAATGCTCAAGATGTTCTTCCTCAAATTTACTGAATACCAAAATATCATCAAAATACACAACTATAAAACGACCATTAAAGGGTTTTAATACCTGGTTCATCACTCTCATGAAGGTGCTCAGTGCGTTACTAAGACCAAACGGCATCACCAGCGACTCATACAACCCCTCCTTTGTTTTGAATGTCGTCTTCCATTCGTCTCCAGGATGGATCCGAATCTAGTGGTATCCACTCCTCAGGTCTATTTTGGAGAAGATAGTGGCTCCGCTTAACCGATCCAACATATCCTCGATGCGTGGGATGGGAAACTTGTATCCTATGGTGATCTTATTGATAGCCCTGCTATCAACACACATCATCCAGCTCCCATATTTCTTGGGAGTTAACAATGCTGGAACCGCACATGGACTCAGGTTGTCCCGGATAAACCCCTTGTCCAAAATCTCTTGGACCTTATCTTGCAGAATCTCAGTTTCCTTGGGACTTATCCTATAGTGTGGTAAGTTTGGGAGACTTTCTCCAAGAACTGGGTCTATCTGATGTTGGATGTCTCTTAGAGACGGTAGACCCTCAGGTAGGTCATCAGGAGCCACCTCCTTAAACTCCTCCAATAGACTCTTTACTATCTCGGGTACTTCCACACCAACCTCCTTTTCTCCAACTGCTACATCTTTTACTATGAGACCATAGACCACCTGTGACTCCTTTAGATCTTCCACCAAATCTTTCTCTGATTGAGTGACGGTTAGGAAAGAACGACTCTCTGCCCTCTTCTCCTTCGAGCGTCCTTCCTTCTTCAACGGTAACAATGTGTACCTCACACCCTCCTTCTCTAATCTATATACATTCTCCTTTCCCGCGTGTTGCGCGTTCACATCAAACTGCCACGACCTACCAAATAAGATATGGCAGGCATCCATATCTACAATATCACAAAAGGCTTCATCGCGGTACTTCCCTATTGAGAATGGTACCCTACATCTCTCCTTGACTTCAATCTTCTCAGCAGCTTTAATCCACCCAATAGTGTACGGGTTTAGGTGCTTCTCGATAGGTAGCTGCAGCTGCTTCATAACTTCTCTTCTTATGATGTTTTCGCAACTTCCGCTATCTACTATTAATTCAAACAATTTCCCATTAATAGTACACCTTGTGCGAAACAACTGGCGTCGCTGTGTAATCTCTTCTTGTTTTGGGGTGAGCATCATCCGACGAATCACATAAGTCGGTTCTGTAGATTCTTCCTCCTCGTCATAATACCTTCCCTCTCCATCAGGTTCACAACAAATCTCCTCATCATCCTCCCTATCAAGGATGTTTACACTTCTCCTAGCAGGACATTCATTTGACCGATGACTCGGTTGATTGCATCGGAAACATTTGCCCAAGATAGGCTTGGCATAAGGATTACTCTCCCTCTGGGTTCCCTTAGGTTCCATCGGTTTCTTTCCCTCACTCTTCTCTTCTCGCTTGGCACTATCATCAGTAGGTTTGTAGGCAGCATTTTTACTTTTCTCAAACCCCGACTTACTACCACTACCTACTGCTTCACCGACATACCCCTTGCTTCCCCCTCTATATCTACTACCTTGCTCCTGCAACATTAACTCAACTCAGAGGGCCAAATTATTCGCTTCCACCAGGGTCCTCACCATTGTAACTCTAATTTTATCTTTGATTTGGAGCTTCAGGCCTTCAACGTACCGCGCTACTTGCTGGCCTTCACTCTCCCTCAAGTCATTCCTTTCGGCCAGTCTCATAAACTCGGTCGTATACTCATGCACTGAACGTTGCCCCTAACGGCATCGCTGATATTGTTGGAACAATATCTGCTCATAATCCGGCGAGAGGAAATCATGTTGCAACAACTGCTTCATGCGATACCATGTTCTCACCGAATGTTTTCCTTCCCTTTACCTCCTGCTCTGCAGCCTCTCCCACCATACTGAGGCTCCACTCTTCAACCTGCATGCCACCAATCTCACTCGACGGTCTTCAGAAATTTCCATGTAGTCAAAGAATCGATCTACTTCCGCAATCCAATCCAAGAAGACTTTGATATTAAGGCTACCGTCAAACCATAGAATGTCGACCTTCAAGCAGTAGTCTCCTCCGTCTCCCTGATCATACCCACCACGGTTCCTCCGGTAATCACCGTCTCTATGATGGTTTCCGTGTTGAACCGGCCGATAACCACCACCTCTACCACCGCGCCCTCGCTGTGGTCAACCCCCATACGGGTCATCACTCTCATCACTAGAATCCTCATCCTCTACATGTCCCCACCTATTCTCAATGACAGGTCGGACTATACATCCACCGAAGTCATCCGCTGCACGTGGTGGATTCCTACCAACACCTCCAACCCTATTGGGGTCTACCGCTAAGGCGTCGAAACGCTCGATCAATTCATCAAGGCGCCGTTCCATACACCCGACCTTCTGATGCATCACGTCAAACTCTATCCTTGGAACCCGTTGATGGTTTCCTTATAATCTCACATCTTGAACACCGTCAAGAACATGACCGCCGTCATCGCCTTGATGAGTTGACATCTCCATAGGAAATAGCCTTGCTCTGATACCAACTAACGCAGCGAGGAAAGCATACACGAAACGAATCTGATTCTAGGATTGGTCTCACAAACAACAAAGAATAAAGAGGAATTATTCCTTGAAGAAATCTCGATTGCGCACAATCGACAAATAGAGAAACTTGTCTTTCAAAAGTGTTTTTGAATAATTGAATAAAACCTAACCCTAAAATGACCTAACAACTATTTTATACATCTGAGTAAAATGTGTAAAAATGGAAATAAATATGTACACGTGGAAATGGATATACGTATACACGTCCATTGTTTGAAAAGTACACGGCCATGTATACAGGCCGTGTAAGCTTCTACGGGTATTTCTGGCGTAATACACGGTCGCGTCTCCTGGCCATGTATGGAGACCGTGTATGCTTCTGGGAGAAATCCAAATCGAATACATGGTCGTGCCTATGGCTGCTCCTGGCCGTGTATAGAGACCGTGTATGCTTCTAGGAGAAGTCCAGACCGAATACACGGCCATGCCTCTGGCCGTGTATGAAGCCGTGTGTCTTTCTGGAAGTTCCCCTGACATGTTACAGGACCGTGTAACAAACCGTGTATCAGGTCGTGTCTCCATCAATATGACACCATGATTTAATTCAATAATCACACAACAGTAAACGGCCATGGAAAAATTATTAAAATATGCACCTATATGGCTGTTTTGTCAGATAAAAGATTCATTAGTTTAGTCCAAAATTTTAAAATTCAAACCTCTTTTTGAAAGTTCAATATTCCCTTGGAATGCCATACAAGCATACAATAAGTAGATCATTTTGTAATAGTAGACATTGACTGTTTATAGGACATACAAATCCAATGTAATTTTCAGTATACATATTCACCTTCCACTTATATGTCTATAGCTAAAATAATGAGGCAGAATTCCCATTTTAAATTTGCTAAAGATTAAATGCAGAATTCAATTAGTTGGAATATTTGTTGAAACTAATCATATTTTTCCATAATTTATTATTCATTTTACACTCAAAGAAATAAAGGTATAGAAACACATAAAGTTTGCCTGGTTTATTATTAACAGTATCAAATACACCAGCTAACCTTTTCCTTATTGACGATTATAATGCCTTTTTAGTAAACCATCTACCAGTTATTTAGCATAGAGTAGACTGAGTACAATCGAACATAAAGAAAGAGAGAGAGAGAGAGAGAGATATGAGACATTACAATGGTAGCGTTGATGATTGCTGCAACAACCAAAGGGATCAACGGCTTAACCTGGTCGATACTTGCACCTACTAGGAATGGATAATTATAATCATTCCCTCCAATTTCCCCTAAGATAAAAAGTGATTTTGACATGTATTGTTGGCAATCTGCAATACAAAATAAGAAAATTATTAGTTGTGTGGCTACATACCTAAAAAGTAATTAAGGCTTTTGTCACCATACCATGGTCACTTTTTACCACATTATGCTCGCTTTGGCTTCATACTCTCAAAAAGTTAATGGTTTTGAACTGGGGTTATTTTAATATATTCCAAGTGGATTTATTCAAACCGTTACTAAATAACTAAATTGCGACAATTTGAAGCTTTAGCAACCAGCTAAGCTACATGTACACATCTTCAAAATTATATGGAAATAAATCATATTTGGAAAGTTTAAAGTATCCATCAATATTTTAATTTTTAAGGTGCAGGGATCATGATAGACAATACCTAATTTAGTGGCACAAAGAGAGTGTATAACCTTCTTGAACCAGCCCAATTGAACACTTAGGGAGTGATTTGTCCATAGGACTTGGCCACTAATATTTTGGGCGTAAAAGAACTGTGGATCCAGTGCTGTGGCTCCGGCAACTGCAAAGTTTACACCATTTCTAGCATATGATCCTTTGACTGTTTCGAGATATGGGGGCAGGTATGGCAAACCAAATGCTTCAGCTGCATTGTATCCTTTCATTGCTCAGCTACATATTGTGTTTTCTTTAATAATTCACTTAAGAAGGGTTAAAAAGCTTTGAATAACCAACTTATTACTGTAAAAATAATGTGCAAAAGACCATTTACGGTATGAAGTTAATTATTGTTTTTCTGTTTAATTCCATCAATTTTTAGAATAACCAAATGTCGCTTTATCTTGAAATCCTTTATCTATACACACGTCAAATGCCACAAATATTGCACTTTTTACTTCAACCTTTTTCATTTGCAAATGAAAGTTCCTAAAGTGAAAGTTGAACGAAATGTGGGTGTGTTTCACACGGTAAATTTATTCCAAACTTCTTTCAGTATGAATTTTCATATCTAATACATACACAATTAAACAAAAGTAGTTTTTATAGATAGCATTGAGTAATGGACAGTCACTAATTAATATCATCAATATATCAACCGTGATAGTTGTAGAGGAAGTCATTTTTTTCATTTTAAATTTTAGCATGCATATTGCAAGGGTGGAAAAAAGAACTTTTTGCATGCATATCAGAAGAAAAAAAAAAAAGGAAAAAAAAAAGTGACTGAAGCATGGCAAAAAACTTATCTTCATTCTACCAAAGATAAATCTAAAAGCGGAAAAAAGATACATCATTAAAGCGAAATATCATGATATACTATTGTACAATTCACCACGAATCACCTAAATTTTCTTTTTAAAGCTTTCAAAAACAAATATAAATTTAGAAACTCCATAATATCTATTCATTTTTATTAATGGAAAAAACATAATCTAATACGGCAAATGTATCCCAAACTTCTCTTTGTAAAATTTTTATTGCTAGTATTTACACAAATAATCAAAAGTAGTTTTTGTAGCTAGTATTTAATGGTGTGTATAATGCAATAATATTGATAGTTAATTAATAAAGGTCTCGGTTAGAGGAAATTACTTTTTTTCATTTTTGATCTTAGCATGAATGCTAGGTAAATAAAAGATTAAAAAAAAAAAAGGAAAAGAAGAGAGAGAGAGAGAGAGAAAGCGAATGCATGGCAACAAACATATCTTACACCAAATGTAAAATTAGAATAAAGAAAAAAAATCATTAATGTGGAATATAATGATATAACATTTGTATAACATGAGAGTTATAATTCACTACGAATCATTTAAATTTTCTCCTTAAAATTTTATGAAAAAAAAATGATAAATTTAACAAAAAGAAAAAGAAAATTCCAACAATATCTATTCATTTTGTGAATGCGATAAATGTAGTCTAATATGTCCAACAACTATAAACCCGAGATAAGTAAAATTTAATTGAGTATGAATAGTAATGTACCTAGGAAATCAACAACCAGGCGACCATTAGAACAACGACCGGTGGGCTGTCCAAAGTAAGTCTCACCGTAGGGAGGGTTTCGGATGACCGGAAAAGCAGCAGCCCCAGTAAGCAAGAAGTTCCCAGTGTCGCTGAGGGAGTCACCAAAGTTGAATATTGCCTCGTACTTGCGAGGACTCGATGAACTGAAGGTTGGTGATGGCTTATTACAAGTCAAATAGAAAAGCAAGAGGACAAATACTTGCATGATCTTCATGTCGGTCGTCTTTCAGAGTGTAAAAGAGTACTGCATGTGACTTACAAATTATGTTTTAGTGTTCCTGTGTTGTTGAGGAAACACAATTTTAATACAGATCTCATCTTGGACCTAGGTTCGTCTCTATGAGGTGGGGTTACGATGAAGACAGCCGGACGCGTTTCCTCAATTGATACGTGTTATATTTTATTCGAAATCGACTACGTCTAGGAATGGCTATAGGGCGAATCAAGAACGGATTTGTGCGGTGCCGCCTTTGCTCTGCAATAGTAAATTGTATTGCCATTTCTGCCCTGTGAAGGTCTCGTCGCCTTAATGATGTATTATGGTGCAATATATACAATACCCTTTTTTAATAAAAAATTGAATATTAGTAGAGATAACTGGAAAAAAAAATAATAAAATAGATAATAAATCTTTGGCACATTATAAGAAATGCAAAAATAGATCATAAAAGACATACAACAATATATTATCATAAAAACATTTCTCTGAAACTCTAAATAGTAACATAAACTATGTAACCATTTTAGGGAGTTGGAGGTGTCCTATAATGCACCGTAAAAAAGATAATTTTACCATTACTGCCTCGTGGAAAAGTTTTCCGCTAATATAAATGCCCTATCGGTTTAGAGCACACTGGGGTTCGGTTCTTCTCGATCTCATGACTATCTTCCTCTTATGTCCACTGTTATAGACATTTAGAGAGAGACATAACTCCTATTCAATCTTTTTTTTCTTATTTTTGTACCTTCGTCTATGTATATAGGTCAATCACATAATGCACTTTATCAGAAAAATGTTGCTATATGTGTAATAGTAACTTAATATGACGGTCGCATTTTGTTTTATACTCATACTAGTATAATTACCGTGTTCCAGAATACTTATTAATGAGTTTAGAAGAGAGCTCTCCGTTTTTATGTACTTATTTCTTGAAGTAAAGTTGCAATAAAATTTGAATGTAAAAGACTGATTATTTTCTTCATCATTAATAAGTGGTACGAGTGAACGCATAAACTATTCGTGTTGGGATATGCCGAGGGATATCGATGGCTCATGGCATGACACTCAGAAACTTCTTGTTATTAATTAATGAAGTCATTGGATTGGATACGTCTGATAAACTAAAATTTATTTCGACATTTCTTGTGGGTTATCGATTGTTCCCATGTGTATACCTAACACAAGGAGCTTTTTAGTTGGCCAACTGTTAATTCAATCATAAACGCATTAAATGTAGTTCTCACAAATCTGACATCACATCTTTTACTTTATTAGGTCCTTTGGTTTTGCGGGATCTGCGGCTTAATTAACTATTCCTCCAACTAGGGTTTTGCAGGCAGCAAGTAGCAACTGGCACGTTCATGTTAATTATAGCTGAATTCGATCTCTCCCTCCAAAACCACTAGCTAATACAGTACTATGGTTTGATTCAAATGTAATATTGAAATTATAATAATTTTCATAAAGGTGACTTTATGTGCTGGACGACTAGTTAAGCTGAAAAGTGAAGTAACAAATTAAATTTTCGGTTTTGATTTTGTTTTCTTTTTTCTTTTTTGGGGTTTCGCTTTATATGTTTTAAAATCAGAGACCTAAAGACATTGTGTATATTTGTCTTCTTTGAAAACAAATCAACATTTTTACAACAATAAAGATATGCACACATCATAATAAGTGCCACATTTATAAAGTTATATTATTGAAATGCTACTAAAATTAATCAAAGGGACAGTCCTTAGCTTTTTCTCTTTATACATAAGTAGCTGACCGATGAACTCTCTTTCTCTGGGCTCTTTCTCTCTCTCTCTCGCATGTCATTCGTGTTTTCCAGTCATGGTTCCATGCAAGATGAGGAATTTCTTCCTTTTATTCTTATTACCAAATTCCACTTATGGTTGGTGAGACACTAAGCTGCCAAATGAGGGCCCCTCTTTGGGGCAATTGGTTAGCCTCCCATCTTTCTTTTATTTCGCCTCTGTTTCCTATTGAACACTCAATCATTAAAAATCTTTGTAGGTTGCCCAACTGCCTATTAATGAAAGACACATTTCAAAGGGTTATTCATGGAGAGATTACACGTTGTAACTTGACTTTCATAGTAAATTTACCTTTTTTTGCCCTTAGATTTTTTTCCCTTATTTATTAAGATTTTATCCATGTATGTTTTGGTGCACTTTCCTTTTCCACTTCTAAATTGATTGTTATATTTGTTTTATTGATGTTGTTCGTGTTATTGATTTACAGGTTCATTGCACTCACGCAAAATAGAATTTGAATTCAATCTGGCAGTACAAATTACTTCATATGGTTATGTGGCAAATAACAATCAATATACCGTGAGAGTAGGAACTAATAATATTAAGATATTATCCACTTCTAATATTTCATCATCTCATTTAACTATTATATTGATGTTCGGAATCTATATTCAATCTCTTGAAGGAAATTAGAGGGCTGAGATTAATATTGCCAGCATAAATAAATATATTAACTCCATAAAAGTTTTAGATAAATTAAAGCAATTATTATAAATTTAAAGTTGCTGGGTTCATTCGATGAGCAAAATTATTAAATTAGTTTGGTATATTGTTTCTTGGTGAATATATAAAATGTAGTTTGCTATCTACTTATTAGTATTTTTGTATAACGTATAATTAATCTCTACTACTAGCAATGATTAAATTGGAATTTCACATTCTCATTATCAAGGGCAAATGCAAAACCATGGGACTGGAGTGACCAGGTTTATTACATTTAAGTTAATATTATATTTACTCTTATATGAAAATATTTTGTAATACAAGCGTATTACTATACTTTATAATATTTAATAAGAAACTTTAATTCTTATTTATCTATGAAAATTATTAAGGGTAATCAATATACTTTGTAACAGGTTAAAGAATAAATATCTTATCTTTTAAAGATGACTCTATAAGATTTTATATTAATAATATTATAAAAATTATTAGTCTTTAGTCAATTAATAGTATATATTCATTTTCATGATATTAATTATAGGTAAAATACATCAAATTATATATGCAATAAAATTGAAGCATTCATAATGTTGGTAGTATAGTTACTATTTATGTTACATAATTAATGAATAAATAAAACTCAATAAAATCAATTAATTAACTATGATTTTGTATTAAATGAAATTTAATGTTATTAGTTATTATAATGAAAAACAAAGGAAAAAAAAAAGAGAATGCTATTTAAACAAAATAAGAATAAATACAACATAAGAAAAGCTATTACATTCATGAGACTTGAACTCATGACTTTTTATTTAAAAACATATATACCTTACCACTAAACTATATTTTATTATTTACTATTTTTACATTTAAAATATATATATAATATATGTATTCTCATTTTACAAAAACATTTATAATTAATTTGTTTCAAGGCTTGGGGGACTGGGCCCTCCGTCGCCCTCAATCCCACCCCTTAGATTCACCCCTGCTCATTATGTCGCATGGATTAAAGTTACAAACCATATAACAATAAGAATATTAATACTATTACATCCAACACCTTTTTAAAATTAAGAAAGAGGCAAAGTAATCAATTTTCAAGACCATATAAAGATAAATTTGATAAAATACAATTGCATAATGTCAATTTAATACTGTTTGAGATAGCTTCCAAACAGATAACTTAACCATAGTTATATACATAGAGGTAAAGCAAGAAAGTAGATGTACCAAGCAAAAGCTAGAGGGGCAATTAAGACACTTGTGTTAACTAGCTCATAACCTTAAAAGGGATGAGCCATGAGATCAAATTCAACACTATTTAAAACAATAAGCATCAAATATTGGCAAATGATCAAGGGTGCAACAGAATGAGAGGAGGAGAAGTATAGCCTCCAAAAAGAAAGCTATTGGCAATGATCCTATAAGCAGCTTCTGTCCAGTGAACTCTAACCCAATTTGTAAAAGTTGATAGATCTAGGCATAGATTATAGCTTGGTACACCACATAGCGTAGAGAAATTAAAGTCATAAGGTCCACCAACTCCACAATAGGCTTTCAAATTCAAACCTGTGAATCTTAGAAAAGCATCGTGTGTTTAGTTGGTCAATTAATAATATACATCAGAGACTACATGATATATGCATTTTAAGAGCTACCGTAGTATTTTAAAAATCTAATATCAAGGGGAAAAAAATTCATCAATAAGCATGGTATTATGTCTATATGCATTCATGCTACAATAATTTTTTCTTTTTTTCTAAGAGAGACTAATCATAGTTACCCAAGACCTAAGTCCAAATATGGAAGTGAGAAAGAGGAATTATAAAATGCTAATTGTCTATACAAATGCTTATAGAGCCCTTAAAATAATATAGACACCCTAACTTTTTAAATTGTACACTTCTTTCCTCCTTTCTTAATAAGTGTTATGGATCCTATTAGGTTGTTAATTTTAAGGGTGAATCTAAAATAAAATCCCAAATCAATTATATAGAATAAAGAACCATGCTCAATATGAAGTAACATCATAATTATGGTGCAAGTTATGCCAAAAAGTCATCTAACACTATTTCTTAAACTTTTTTAGGTTCTATGCTATAGTAGTAACCATGTCATTGCCAATAACTACAAAAATTGCATGTCCCATACCTCTTATATGGAATAAATGTACAATTTTAGGAAGTTAGAAATTTCATATAATTTAAAAGTTCAAAGGAGGCATCTATATATCTTATCTTTTTTATATAATAGTTGAAGTTAATATAATTTTTTATGTATTTATGTATGTATATATATATGTGTGTGTATGTATTTTTAAACCTCAATTACGATTTCTTTTTTATTTTTATAGTTTATACGTACCATGAAAAACAATAATAAGTATTCTTCTAAAGTTGCTCATTGTATTTCAAGGGTTTACGATAGAATTGCATGGCAACACCGTAATAATTAGCATAGATGATCCTTGTATGAGAATACTTGTCTCTTAGCATTTGAAGGGCTTGTATGAGATTCTCATTATAGTACTTAGAAAAAGCATTATCTACCTTTAAACACCCAGTTTGTGGGTTATAGTCTATCTCGTTTGTGCTCTAAAATACTATTAAAAACAACTCTATGCAACCGATAGGCAAATTCCCTAGAACCATAATATTTGTAGCACCTTTTTTCTATTAATATCTACAACATGTGCTATAAATAACAATTATTATAATGAGAAACTAATGAAGTCGCTAACTTGAATAAATGAAAGTCTACATCCTTGCATTAACCCCTCAACTTAATGTCTTGTCATGTTCTCAAAACTTAACAAGGTTTGATGATTAGTAGCATACTTAGGATTTAACATAGTATGATTTAGACAAGTATATATTCTGAATTTTTTTCCCCAAGCTTTAGGGGATGATTTCACAAAAATTTTAAAGTTTAGGGAGACAACTGCAAGTTATACCACCCTTCAATCTAGTCCTTGAAGTTGACCTCCTACAAGCCCTACTTTGTTATAAAGCTAAGGGGACCCTAACTTGACCTAATTAAAACTTCTATATTACTTCTAAACCTCAACTATATAAGCTCTTCTTTTATTCACATTCAAAGAATCCAATATACTTGTAGTTTTAGGGGAATCAAGTAATATGTATAAAACAAAAATCAATTATCTAAATTTACTTTCTCTAAATTTTTCTAAATTTATATATTAATCATTAAAATTATTTAGATTTTTTAAATACCTTGTACAACATCACTATAACATCATTTTTTTTTATTTGATTATAAATGGTAGCATCTTAAGGGTGTATTATATGTAACATTTTAATACCGATGAATTTTTTTCTTTCATTTTAAGGAAATAAATTTAAAAAGATTTAGAAAATTTAAACTTAGTAGATCCAAATGCAGCATGTAACTTTAATTTAACATGTTACCCATGATATGTTTTTTAAAAGGTAAATTTTCTTTCATGTACTCATTACCACATTTTAAACAATGTCATTAAAGTAGAGAGAGAGAGAGAAGGGGTAAGAATCCTATCGGGGGCTTATAACCTATGGTTGTAGCATTGACAATTGCTTGAACTACGAGAGGCACTAAAGGTCTAACTTGCTCAATGGTTGCACCCAAGAAGAATGGATAATTAAAATCATTCCCACCGATCTCTCCCATGAGGAACACTGACTTATTGAAATATCTTTCACATTCCGCAAATAAACAAAGTGAAAGAAGCTTATTAATCCTTCACAAAGCAAAATGTACCTTGAGAAATAAATTGCACAAAGAGGCATTGTCAGTTCAAACACGCTATCTGCTACATTAAATACGGAAGGAACCGGCCCTTGGCTTTTGAATTTCGCTAATTTATTTAAATATATTAAGTCTTAAGCATTTTTAAAATGTTACTACTAAAGGATGCCCTGGACACTTCTTACCATTGTTTGGATAAAAGGAAACGATCGTAGAGGAATAAAAGTACAATCAAATAATTAAGAGGAAGGACGATGAAAGGAAAATATTACTCTTTTATGCTTTGTTTGGAATACAAAGGAAAGTGAAGAGAATGAAATGAAAGAAAAATTGGTTTTTAAAAATTTGAAAATCTATAATTACTATATAGTACTTCATAAATAATAGTTTATTAAAAAGATAGCAAATTTCGTTCCTTTCTTGATGCGGACATCATTGGCGGACACAGGTTGAGGCACGGGTTGATACACGGATGGATACACGGCCGTGTAATATGTCAGGGGAACTTCCAGAAAGATACACGATCTCATACACGGCTAGAGGCACATCCGTATACTCGGTCAGGATTTCTCCCAGAAGCATACACGGTCTCCATACACGGCCAGAGACACGGCCGTGTACTCGGTCAGGATTTCTCCCAGAAGCATACACGGCCTGTATACACGGCCGTGTACTTTCCAGACGACAGACGTGTATACTTATATTTATTTCCACGTGTACATATTTATTTCCTTTTTTGCATGTTTTACTGATATGTATAAATAGTTATTAGGTCATTCTTAGGGTTACATTTTATTCATCATTCAAACACATTTTGAGAGATGGTTTTCTCTATAATTTTCAATTGTACACAATTGACTTAATCCTAGAATAAACTCTGATTTGTCTTTGTTTATTCTAGAGTTCCAATCCTAGAATTGGTCTTGGTTTTACACTTATCCTCGCTGCATCAGTTGGTATCAGAGCAAGGCAATTTCCTGCGTAGATGTCGGCTAACGACGGTGTCGACGGCGGTCGTATTCTTGACGGTGTTCGGGGTACGGAAGTCCTACATTATAGGCAACCAATACGAAGGGCGGTAGAGGAGACCATGGGTCAGAAAATCCGGCGAGAGGAACAGCGTTGTGAGGCCCTGATCTATCAATCCAATACCAACAGTAGCAGGTAGGGTTATTGGAGACGACCGGAAGGCGATCCAATGATCAATTCTGTTACTTATGATACGGATGATGAAGATGAAATTCTTACAGATCTGGCTAGGAGAAGAGGCCATGGTAGCATAAGACGATACAACATATGTAATTACAGGTATAAAGATGAAATGTTTTCTCAATTTAAATATGTTGTATCTGAGTTCAATGGTACTGAGAGTCTGAATGAGTTTTGGGTTTGGGTTGAGGACATTGAAAGATTCTTTGACCATATGAGGATTTCTGAGGGAATGAAGATAGAATTAGTGGAGAGTCGTTTATGGGGTGATGCATTGTATTGGTAGGAACAACTTCGGGGAGTAAGACACCTTGAGGGTAAAGATCTGGTGAGGACTTGGTTTATGATGCAATACTTGCTAGAACAAAAGTTCTTTCCCCTTGATTACGAGCGAATCCTTCCTCAGAAAATTCCACAAACACCTAAGCCAGTAAACTTAATTCCAAAGGTGTTTAAGGAGGAGGGGGTTGAACAAGAGGAAAACTCAACCCTTAACTATCATAGTACTTTGATTGATGATGGTGGGGGCAGTGGAAAAGCAGTTGAAGCCTATAAAAATTGTGTTGGTGAGGAAGCTATTGTGGAGGAGCCGTTGTTGAATGACGAGCAGGTGATGATGGTTACTAAAGAATCGAAGACTGGAGATACTCTGAGCAGATTCATTGCACCAACGAAGGAGATTAAGGATGTAAAGTTTAATGCTTTGCCTAAAAATTTATATTCCAACCCAGAGGAAATGTTAGAGGTAATAAGTGTGACTGCTCTATTGCTTCCTATCAACATAGAAGGTGATTCTTCCATTAACACTCAAATCCCTCCGGATTGTGCATAAATAAATTTAGTAGAAAATTCGATGACAAGTGTTACTTTGGGTGTGGTAGATAATGTAGTGCGACTCACGATCAAGCGACGAGATAAATGGGATAAATCAAGACGATTCAAAGAGAGGGAACGACATGGAAAGCATATTCACAAGAAGAGAACTCGGGTCGAGTTCTTCATTGGTGGGAGAGAATGATGCGGACATCATTGGCGGACACAAGTTGAGGCACGGGTTGATACACGGGTTGATACACGACCGTGTAATATGTAGGGGAACTTCCAGAAAGATACACGGTCTCCATACACGGCCAGAGGCACAGTCGTGTACTCGGTCAGGATTTCTCCCAAGAAAGCATACACGGCCGTGTACTTTCCAAACGACAAACGTGTATACTTATATTTATTTCCACGTGTACATATTTTTTTTTCTTTTTTACATGTTTTACTGAGATGTATAAATAGTTATTAGGTCATTCTTAGGGTTACGCTTTATTTTATCATTGAAACACACTTTGAAAGACGGTTTTCTCTTTAATTATCAATTGTGCGCAATTGATTTAATCCAAAAATAAACTCTGATTTATCTTTGTTTATTCTAGAGTTCCAAACATAGAATTGGTCTCGGTTTTACGCTTTCCTCGCTGTATCATTTCTGTTTTTTCTTCCTTCCAAACAACGGACATCTAAAAGTTTTCTTTCCATCCCCATTCTTTCCCACCCATTTCACTATTCCAAACATAGTGCAATATTCTAAAAGATAACATTTCCAATATTTATTACATGTTTTTTTAAAATAAAAATATAAAAATTGAAGAGCTTTTCTACTTAATACCTTAATAAAAAATTTTAGAGTATTCATTAATATTTTTCTTTTTCAAACTGTTTTATTCACTTGATCTGAGAAACTTGGGATGTTGAATTGGGACAGGTTGAACTTCAGTACAATTATTAAAACTCAGGTTCAGAAAGATTATTTATGACTATATGCACATTAGGCAAAAGGTTTTTTTTTCACGTAAAAAAAAAAATGAAATCAGCATGTAATTGATAATATAGGGCACCTTGTTGTGTGGTGCAAAGAGATGATTTGTATTCCTTGAACCAACCCAACTGGACATCCAAGGAATTATATGTCAACAAAAATGGAATGTTCTGGTTTAAGCTTGCATCCAATGCTGTGGCACCACTAACTGCGCAGTTGACTCCATTTGTCGAAGGCGGACCTCCTCACTCCTTTTCATATGGTGGGATAAATGGCAACCCAAAGGCCTCCTCTGCATGATACATCACAATCACACAATTTATCCTCTAGTTGAATTTAGAGGCAAAAATACGTTCTTAATACTCGATAACATGTTATAATGGTTATCCCTAATTTGCAACACTGAAACCTATGCGTTCCGTCTATAGGGAATCAATTAAAATAATATTATTTATTTTTTTAATTTTTGAAATAAATACTTAAAAAATATTCAAAAAATAAACGCAAAAACATAGACTAAGTCCACACCTTAAACAAGTTGTGCTAAAAGTGCATACCCAGAATGTGCCGGACATTTACTTGAAGGCGCAGACCGTAATCGCACCTTCAATTATTTGTTATTTTTTTATAATTGAAATTTTTTTTTTATAAAAAAATCATGTAAAGAAAATTAAATTTTCTCAAATTAATTTTTTTTATTTTAAAAAATAAAATTTTACATAAAAAATCATTTTCATAAATTTAAAAATTATAAAAATTGATTTAAAATTTATTAAAAAAAATTGTACCCCTTTATGTTTTATCTTATAACATATGAAAAAAAAAAAAAAAAAAAACTGATGCTGATATAATTTGCTTTTCTAACTTTAAAATGTCATAATTTTTTACTCATGTAAAATTACAAATCTTATAATATATCAGAAAAAACCGATTTGAGTTTACTATAGTTAGGATCAAACTGCATTGCCATTTAGTATTTGTATAAGTGTCAAATTAGTATATTTTTATAGGCTACTAGCTACCAAATTGATAAAAAAAAATGATGTTAAGACATAGTAGACTCAGTTTTTTTTATTCCTTTTTTTTGATAAATTATAAGATAAAGAATAAAGCAATGGTGAAATTTTTTAATAAATTTTAAATCAATTTTTATAATTTTTAAATTTATGAAAATTATTTTTTTGTTATTCTTTATATAAATTTTTTATTTTAAAAATAATAATTTGAGAAATTTTATTTTTTTACATGATTTTTTACAAAAAAAAAAATCAATGATAAAATAAATATTTAGCAAATTATTGAAGCACATTCTAGGTATACGCTTTTAGTATAAATTGTTGAAGGTGCAAACTCAGTTCACATCTTTGGAAGCTATTTTTAAAATAAATTTTTTGAATATTTTATTTTGCGATTTTTAAAAAAAATAATATTATTATAATACATTTCCCCTAGCAAGGAAACTGGAAGTTGATCATACTCAGATGCTTCATGGGCAAAAAGAGAGAATTAATATGCACATATTTACCTGTGAAGTCAATCATGAGACGGCCGTCGCAAAAACGACCTGTCGGGCTACTGAAGTATGTCTCCCATTATGGAAAATTTGCAATCGTCAAATCAGTCTTGGGAGAAAGTTCCAAACAAATAACTTGACCATAGTTCTTCACACCGTGGTAAAGTAAGAAAGTAGATATACCAAGCAAAAGCAAGAGGGACAACTAAGACAATTGTGTTAACTAGCTCATAACCCTAAAAGGGATGAGTCAAGAGATCAAATTTAACACAATATCTAAAACAATAGACATCAAATATTGGCAAATGATTTTATAAGCAGCTTCCGTCTGGTGAAATTCCATCCCAATTTGCAAAAGTTGATGGATTTGGGCATAGATTATAGCCCGGTACACCACATAGTGTAGAGAAATTAAAGTTGTAAGGCCCACTACCTCCACAACAGGCTTTCAAAGTCGAACCTGTGAATCCTAGAAAAGCATCGTGTGTTTATTTGGTCAATTAATAATATATATAAGAGACTACATGATACACACATTTTAAGAGCTACCTTAATATTTTAACAATATAATATCAAGGGAAAAAATTTCTTCAATAAGCATGGTAAAATGTCCATATGCATTCACGCTACAATAACTTTTTTTTTTCTTTTTTAAGAGTATAGACTAATCCTAGTTACCTAAGATCTAGGTCCAAACATGAAAGTGAGAAAGAAGAATTATAATAAGCTTAGAGCATACATGATAGACACATTTTAAAAGCTACGTTAATATTTTAAATATATAATATTAAGTGAAAATTTTCATCAATAAGCATTGTATTATGTCCATATGCATTCATGCAACAATTTTTTTTTTTTTTTAAGAGTATAGACTAATCCTAGTTATCTAAAATCTAGGTCTCAAAAAGCTTATAGAGCTCTTAAAATAATATAGACACCCTAACTTTTTAACTTTTACATCTATTACCTCCTTTTCTAGTAAGTGATATAGATCCTACTAAGCTATTACTTTTAAGGGAAATCTAAAATAAAATCCAAAATCAATTATATATAATAGAGAATCATGCTTAATATGAAGTAACATCATAAGTATAATGTAAGTTATGCTAAAAAGTCATCTAACACTATCTTTTAAACCTTTATTGGTTTCATGCTATAGGTGTGTTCCATACCTCTTATATGGTGTAAATGTACAACTTGAGAAAGTTGGAAATTTCATATAATTTAGAAAATTTATAGAGTTTATTTGTATAATTTATCCTTTTTTATCGATATAATTTTTTTCAAACCTCAATTATGATTTATTTTTCATTTTTATAGTGTATATACACTATGAAAAAACAATAATAAGTATTCTTTTAAAGTTGCTCACCATATTTTAGGGGTTTGCAATAGAATTGCATGGCAATACCATAGTAATTAACATAAATTATCTTTGTACAAGGACACTTCTCTCTAAGCATTTGAAGGGCTTGCATGAGATTCTTATTATAGTATTCAGAAAAAGCATTATGTGCCTTCAAACACCCAGTTTTTGGGTCATAGTCTATCTTGATTGGGCTTTGAAATACTATTACGTATGATGCTAGGCAACCAAAGGGCAAATTCCTAGGAACCATAATATTAGTAGCACCTTCTTCTATCAATATCTACAACATGTGTTTTAGATAGCAAGTGTTATTATGAGAAACCAATAAAGTCAATAACTTGAATAAATGAAAGATTATGTGCATTAAGTAGCTCCATAACTCAATGTCTTGTGCTCTCAAAACTAAGGAAGGTTTGATGATTAGTAGCATACCTAGGATTTGACATAAGATGATTTAGATAAGTATATATTCTGATTTTTTTCCCAAATTATAGTGGATGGTTTTACAAAATATTTAAAGTTTGGGCAGACAATTGCAAGCTATAGCACCCTTCAATCCACTCCTTGGAGTTGGCCACCAACAAGCTCCACTTTGTTATAAAGCTAAGTGGACCCTAGCTTGACCTAAGTAAAACTTTCATAGTACTTCTAAACTTCAATTGTATAAGCTATATTCAAAGAGTCCAATATGCTCATTGTTTTAATTAGAGTTAAGTAATTTGTATAAAATAGAAATAAATCATCTAAATTTACTTTTTTTTAAGTTACAAATCAACAGTTGAAATTGTCTACATTATTTAAATACCTTGTGACAACATTATTATAATATCATCTTTTCTATAATGTCAAACCATTTATTATACACAACAACTTCTTAAGGAGTACATTATTAGTATTAATGATTTTTTTTTTTCATTTTAAGAGGATAAATTTAGAAAAATTGAAAGGAAAAAAAATTAAAGGATCTACATCTAGGATGTAACTTCAATTTTAACATGTTATCCATGTGATGTTTTTTCCAAGGTAATTTTTCTTTTATGTACTCATTACCACATTTTAACTAATCATAACGGGTTGTAGCATTGGCAATTGCTTGAACTACGAGAGGCAATAAAGGTGTAAGCTGCTCGATGGTTGCGCCCAAGAAGAATGGAAAATCATATGGATGTACTCGTCCAGTTAGGCTGCCACATTAATATATAAATGTTATCTGTTTAGAGAAATCATCGTCTTCCAATAAAATGGCATTTTCATGCTATCATTTTACCATCTTTGAGCGAAACCTCACTGTCAACTTTTACCATCATAAGCAACGACAATATTTTAAAAATAAATAAATGAGTAAATAAAGTCTTAGCGAGTATAAGTCATCCATTAAAATGTTAAATGAAAAAAAATTATCCTTTTATATATTTAATATTTTTGTAAATTATTTAATAAATATTAAAAAATCATAAATTAGTTTGGTCCACTATTCCTAGGTGAACATATAAAATATGGTTTGCTATCTATTTATCAGTATTTTTGTATAACATATAATTACTCCTCAGTACTAATAGTGATTGTATTGTTATTTCACAATCTCGTTATATTGCATGGACCAAAGCTATAAATCAAATAATAATATGAATATTTATACTATTATGTCCCAGCACCTTTTTGAAATTAAGAAAGTGACAAAGTAATCGGTTGTCAAGACCATATAATGATAAATTTCATAAAATATATTTGCATAATGTCAATTTAATACTGTTTGAGACATCTCCCAAACAAATAACTTGAACATAGTTATTCACATTGAGGTAAAGCAAGAAAGTAGATATACCAAGCAAAAGCAAGCGAGACAATTAAGACAATTGTGTTAACTAGCTCATAACCCAAAAAGGGATGAGTCATGATATCAAATTTAACACAATATTAAAACAATAGACGTCAAATATTGGCGAATGATCAAGGGTGAAAGGGAATGAGAGGAGGAGAGGTATAGCCTCCGAAAAGCAAGCCATTAGCAATGATTTTATAAGCAGCTTCTGTCCAGTGAATTCCATCCCAATTTGCAAAAGTTGATGGATCTGGGCATAGATTATAGCCTGGTACACCGCATAGTGTAGAGAAATTAAAGTTGTAAGGTCCGCTGCCTCCACAACAGGCTTTCAAAGTCGAACCTGTGAATCCTAGATGAGCATCATGTGCCTATTAGGTCAGTTAATAATATATATAAGAAACTAAATGATACATACATTTTAAGAGCTACCTTGATATTTTAACAATATAATATCAAGGGAAAAAATTTCATCAATAGACATGGTAAAATGTTCATATGCATTCATGCTACAATATATATATATATAAAGAGTATAAATTAATCCTAGTTACCCAAGATCTAGGTCCAAACATGGAAGTAAGAAAGAGGAATTATAATAAGCTTCTAAACATACATGATACACACATTTTAAGAGCTACCTTAATATTTTAAAAATATAATATCAAGGGAAATTTTATTATCAATAAGCATGGTATTATGTCCATATGCATTCATGCAACAATATATATATATACATATACATATATAGGTCCAAACATGAAAGTGAGAAAGAGGAATTATAATAACCTAATTGCTTCTAAAAACGTTTAGAGAACTCTTAAAATAATATAGGCACCTCAATTGTTGAAATTGTACATTTATTACCTCCTTTCCTAATAAGTGATATGGATCCTACTAAGCTATTATTTTTTAGGGTGAATCTAAAATAAAATCCAAAATCAATTATATAGAATAAAGAATCATGCTTAATCTAAAGTAACATCTCATCTAACACTATCTTTTAAACTTTTTTAGGTTCTATGCTACAAGCATGTCCCATACCTCTTAAATGGAGTAAATGTATAGTTTTGGAAAGTTAGAAATTTCATATAATTTAAAAATTTACAGGGATCACATGAATAACTTATCCTTTTTATATGATAGTTCAAGCTAATATAAGTTTTCAAAAATCAAATGATAGCTAGTTGATATAATTTTTTTTCAAACCTCAATTGCGATTTATTTTTCATTTTTATAGTTTATATGCACCATGAAAAACAATAATAAGTATTCTTTTAAAGTTGCTCACCATATTTTAAGGGTTTGAGATAGAATTGCATGGCAGCACCATAGTAATCAGCATAGATGATCTTTGCACAAGGATACTTCTCTCTTAGTGTTTGAAGGGCTTGTATGAGATTCTTATTATAATACCTAGAAAAAGCATTATGTGCCTTCAAGCACCCAGTTTGTGGATCATAATCTGTCTCGTTTGGGCTCTGAAATACTGTTAAGTACAATGCTGCACAACCAAAGGGCAAATTCCCTGGAACCATAATATTTGTAGCACCTTCTTCTATCAATATCTACAACATGTGTTTTAGATAGCAAGTGTTATATGAGAAACCAATGAAGTCACTAGCTCGAATAAATGAAAGACTATATATAGTTGCATCAAGTGGCTCCTCAACTCAATGTCTTGTGCTCTCAAAACTCATGAAGGTTTGATGATTAGTAGTATACCTAAGATTTGATATAGGATGATTTAGAAAAGTATATATTCTGAATTTTTTCCCAATTTTTAGTGGATGATTTTACAAAAATTTTAAAGTTTAGGGAGACAACAAGAACTTATAGCACCCTTCATTCCACCCCTTAGAGTTGGCCACCTATGAGCTCCACTTTGTTATAAAGCTAAGGGGACCCTAGCTTAACCTAAGTAAAACTTCCATAGTACTTCTAAACTTCAACTATATAAGCTTGTCATTTATTCATTTTTAAAGAATCCAATATGCTTGTAATTTTAATGAGAGTTAAGTAATTTGCATATGACAAAATAAATCCTCTAAATTTACTTTCTTTAAATTTTCTTAAATTTACAAATTAATAATTGAAATTGTCTACATTTTTTAATTAAATAACTTCTAACGACATCATTATAACATCATCCTTTTTCTATAATCTCAAACCAGTTATCATACACAACAACATCTTAAGGAGTACATTATTTGTGATAAATTAGTACTACTAAATCTTTTTTTTATTTTAAAGAGAAAAAAAAAAGGTGAATTTAAACGATCTGCATCTTGGATGTAGCTTCAAATTTAACATGTTATCCATATTATGTTTTTTCTAAGGTAAGTTTTCTTTTATGTATTCATTACCACATTTTAACTAATATCATTAGAGTAGAGAAGGGAGGGGGAATGCTATTGGGGAGTTTATAACGTACAGTTGTAGCATTGGTAATTGCTTGAACTACTAGAGGCACTAAAGGTGTAAGCTGCTCGATGGTTGCACCCAAGAAGAATGGATAATTAAAATCGTTCCCTCCAATCTCCCCCATGAAGAACACTGACTTCTTGAAATATCTTTCACATTCTGCAAATAAACAAAGCGAAAGAAGCTTATTAATCCTTCACAAAGCAAAATGTATACTTTGAGAAATAAAACTGCATAAAGAGGTATTGTCAGTTCAAATATGCAATCTGCTACATTAAATAACGAATGAATCGGTCCTTGGCTTCTGAATTTCACCATTTTCTTTAAATATATTAAGTCCTAAACATTTTTAAAATGTTACTATTAAAGGATGCTCTGGACACTTCTTAGCATTCTTTGGATAAAAGAAAAGGATTGTAGAGGAATGAAAATAAAAGCAAATAAGTAGGAGGAAAGACCATGAGGAAAAAATTACTCTTTTCTGCATTGTTTGGCATATAAAGGAAAGTGAAGAGAATGAAATGAATGAAAATTTGGTTTTCAAAAATTTGAAAATCTATAATTACTATATAATAATAGTTTACAAAAAAGATGGCAAATTTCCTTCCTTTCTATTTTTTCTTCCTTCCAAACAATGGACATCCAATTTTTTTTTTTTCACACGTATTAAATGAAATAAGCATGTAATTGATAATATAGGGCACCTTGTTTTGTGGTGCAAAGAGACGATTTGTATTCCTTGAACCAACCCAACTGGACATCCAAGGAATTATTTGTCAACAAAAAAGGAATGTTCTGGAATAAGCTTGCATCCAATGCTGTGGCACCACCAACTGCGAAGTTGACTCCATTTGTCGAGGGTGGACCACCTCGTATCTTTTCATACGGGGGGATAAATGGCAACCCGAAGGCTTTTGCTGCAAAATAATTAAATCAAGATCACGTGATTTATCGAGTATTACTATCAATAAAAATGACGACCAACTTTCAGTTTGCAAATTGCAAAGAATTGCATTTGTACAGAACAGAATAAAAAAAAGGGAGATTCCACATGATTGGAAAGACAATATCCGTAGCATAAACGCCCATAGAACATAGGCTTAGTCATTTAATTAAATTGTGTGAAAATTTTGAGAAATACATATAATGCATATCAAGAAAGTAAAACTTGAACATTACTTAAGTTTTCAGGGGCCATAAGAGAGAGAATATGCACGAGATTTACCTATGAAATCAATCATGAGACGACCGTCGCAAAAACGACCTGTTGGACTATTGAAGTATGTCTCTCCATATGGGAAATTTCCGATCATGGGATATCTCGATGCACCTTCGAGGAGCAAGTTCCCGGTATCGCTGAGAGAGTCACCGAAGTTGTAGATCGCGTCATAACCCTTCGGAGTGATCGATGAAACCGATGTCGTAAAAAACATGCATAATAACGTCGGACAAGAAAGTAATAATGATACTTTTATCATTTTCACCATGTTGGGAGATCAAAATGGAAATATGAAAATCTAACTGAATAATAATGCGATCTCTGTATCACTACCGATTTGGAGATCTTGAGTGGGGTGGGTTGGGGTTATATATAGCGGTAAAGATGGCATTTACACGGAATATATAATTCTCTTGTACGCATTTTCTTCCAATTCCATTTCCTTAATCCAAATATGTAAAAGTCGTCGTCTGCTTTGTTTGTGATCCAGATATACAAGCGTACGTCATATATGCACGTGTTATGATGCATATTCAATTTATTACTTTAGTAGTTATTTACATTCTTTATAAATATATCAATATAAAGTTTTGAATTTATAGGAGACACTCGGATTTGAAGAGTGACTTCATGAGAAATGGTCGAAGGGCAAAAATAGAGTGTTGTACAAATAATGTCAGTTAACCCGCTGAAAGGGCAACCCAATGGCTATCGGCCATTTGACAAGCGATTAGGTTGTGCTCTATTGGATCGGGTCGATGGTTGATCAGGGTGTATCTTGGGGCCTCGGCAGTTTTCCAATCTGCGATCTTTTCGGTATATCAAATTGTTTCTTATATTGAGTGTGTTTGAGAGACATGCATAATGTTGAGATGATGAGAGGATGAGTATGAGAAAAAAGTGATTACTTCATTTTAATTAAAGGTGAAAGCATACTTAATAGCGTGTTATTTTCGTCTCAAAATAAGGAAGAGAATATGAATCAGTGAATGATCACCAGTTAAAACGCATCTTTCATTAAGTAAAACTTGGATGATGAGTGGAGGAGTTTAGCGGCCTATCCTATTTTGCGATACTACATCTTTAATAATTGTCGGTTTCTAGGAAGACATTAAATTTATTCTAGTTCTACTAATCAATATTGAATGCCAAATGCTGAGAACAACAAAATCTCGTGTCTCGTCGTAGTTATGGCCTTTTGCAGTTTTGTTATTATATATGACCAGCCTTTTATTTTGGCCTTTGCCAGTTTTGCAGTTTTGTTATTATATGTGACCAGCCTTCGGGTTTTCATCATGCCTGCAATGTCACTTTTACTAAGTACAAACTTGTCCAAGCGTCTCGTCATGCACGATTATCAAACCTCTCGATGCTCCAAAATAGTTGATTACGAAAACCTAAATTTTCATGTGCTTTTTTTCCATATTATTGCATTCAACCTTTTAAAATGATATAAAAGATTTTCATCTCTTGAAATCACGGGTACGCAAATAAATTGGAGGGAGACACTACGCGATGTGTGTTTGCCAAAAAGTAAAAGAAATTCAAAGTCATTTGATGATGATTGTATGCTCTAAGGAAAAGTTTGTTACAAACCATTAAGTTTGGAACCAAGTTTCTCCGTTCTGAAATAGTCTTCTCCTTCTTATCTATGCTAATTATAACCTTATCATATATAAAGAATATTTAAGATGTATCTTATCTTTTGATTTCTTTTTTCTTTTAAAATACATGATAATATGTTGTTGGAGAAAACATTGAATGGAACCCCATTTCAAAGAGAAAAAACTTCATCTCTATGCTTGTAATTTCCTGCATTCCCTATACTTCTCTGTTAGACCAATAATGTAGATTACATGGTATATTATGGGATTACATAGTATCTCTTGACTTAGTAAAATAGGATGGATTAGGCCAAATTGACCCCCTCTTTTTGTTTGTTCCTTCTTTTCCTTTTTTAATTCAGTCAATTTTTCCTTTTTATCCTCGACATATTCGTGACATTATGAATATATCTTATATTAAGTGATGTTAAGAGCTATTAATCACGATGGCATATGAGAAAATTTACAAGTCTTTACATATATTTTCAATGGAAACATGCAATATATGAAAGCCGTAACTAAATACAAACACATAAAATGCAGCGGAATTAGGAAAATCACTAACCTCTTGCCATTGCTTAATACGGAGAGGAACAAAACGTCAAGCCCCGGAACCTTCAAGATCTTCAGAGCACTCAAAAAAATCTCACAAGATGGTAATGTGTTTTTAATAGAATTTTCGTGCTCTGGGACCTTGAATCCATTAGCTATTTATAGAGAAACTTTCCATCAAAGTTTCCTAAAATCATGCTAATGGGTTAATGGGTTAGTGGGTAATGTGGTTGATTAGGATTAAGTGGTTAGTAGGAACATGGGAGTTGCAGTTGATGAAGTTGTGGTTTGTGGTTCCTGAAAATAGGACCACCATACTTCCACTATTCCAACATTCTCCCACTTGGTCCGTATACTTTACTTTAATACCACAAATCCTTAGACTTTAAGAAAACACAATACACGAATCATGGCGATATTTTCCCTTTATTACTCGAGTAGTATCTTCCATGTATTACAATGTATTAAGTTTTCAAACCTCTTTCCCAATAGCTTAATGAATAAACCTAACGTTTATTCTAGGTCCAAACTTTATTGATATTTCTCCAAATAAACAAAATGTGCACAACAAATATGAGAAATATCTACTCTATAGAGTTTCACTAACACATAATGGAACCAAGTCCCATATTGACAACATGCCTTTAGTCAAAGGATCGGCTAACATCAGCTCTGTGTTAATATACTGAATGACCACTTTGTTATCTTTAACACGTTCCCTTATGGCCAAATACTTTATGTCGATATGTTTGCTTCGACTTCCACTCTTATTATTTTTAACCATAAAGACTGCAGCTGAATTGTCACAATACATCCTCAGCGGCTTAGATATAGAATCCACAAGTCTAAGCCCTTCGATGAAACTCTTCAACCATACACCTTGTGAGGTAGCCTCAAAACACGAAACGAACTCAACTTCCATAGTAGAAGTAGCAGTTAAAGTCTGCTTGGCACTTCTCCATGAAATGGCTCCACCGGCTAACATGAAAATGTAACCTGATGTTGATTTTCGAGAATCAACGCATCCGGCGAAGTCTGAATCAGAGTAGCCAATTACTTCTAAATCATCTGACCGTTTGTACATAAGCATGTAATCTTTTGTCCCTTGAAGATATCTCAAGACTTTCTTTGCAACTTTCCAGTGGTCAAGTCCCGGATTTGACTGATATCTTCCTAACATTCCAACAGCAAATGCAATGTCAGGTCTAGTACAGACCTGAGCATACATTAAGCTTCCAACAACTGAAGCATAAGGAATGTTTTTCATTTGCTCTTTTTCAAACTCGTTTTTAGGGCATTGGTCCAAATGGAGCTTATCACCCTTCACGATAGGAGCAACGCTGGGTGAACAATTTTTCATCCGAAATCTTTCTAAAATTTTGTTAATATATGTTTCTTGAGATAGACCTAAGATTCCTCTATGTCTATCTCTATGAATCTTAATCCCAATGACATGAGATGCATCACCCATATCCTTCATATCAAAATTTTTAGAAAGAAATTGTTTCACCCCATGTAACATACCCTTATCATTTGATGCAAGTAGGATATCATCCACATATAGGATAAGAAAACAAATCTTACTCCCACTAACCTTTTGGTATATACATTTATCCATGATATTCTCAACGAAACCAAATGAAGAGATAACATCATGAAATTTTAAATACCATTGACGGGAGGCTTGTTTTAATCCATAAATGGATTTCTTTAGCTTGCAAACCAAGTGATCACCATTACTAGAGGAAAATCCTTCAGGTTGTTTCATATAAACCTCTTCCTCTAGATTACCATTTAGGAAAGCTGTTTTCACATCCATTTGTTGTAACTCAAGATCAAATTGAGCTACTAATGCTAATATTATGCGTAAGGAGTCTTTCCTGGATACAGGACTGAAGGTCTCTGTGTAATCAATTCCTTCACGCTGAGTGAACCCTTTAGCAACAAGTCTAGCCTTATGTCTTTCAATGTTGCCCAATGAGTCTCTTTTAGTTTTAAAAACCCATTTATTACCTATGGCTTTTACACCGTCGGGCAACGGGACAAGATCCCAGACTTCATTACTCTTCATAGAATTCATCTCATCTAACATAGCATTATACCATAAATTTGACTCATCACAATTCATAGCTTCCTTGAAAGACTCAGGATCATTTTCAGCTCCAATATTGTACTCAGATTCTTGTAAATACACAATATAATCACTAGGGATTGCTGATCTCCTTTCTCTAGTAGATCTCCTTAAAATTGGGACAACATTTTCTTGTGGATCATGTTGCTCAATCATTTCTTGATTTTGATCTACTATGATTTCCTCAGCAATCTGTGGATTTTCATTGATTGGTTGTTCAACTCCTATTTGAACTCGAGGAGTGTTTTGAACAACAACTAATCTCTCACCTGATGTGGAAGGTAGATCTTGCTCATGAACTATGTCTTGAGATAGATCACTCCCACTTATTGAGTCATTTTCAAGAAATTTTGCATTTCTTGATTCCACAATCCTAGTAGTGTGAGATGGACAATAAAATCTGTATCCTTTGGACTTTTCGGCATATCCAATGAAATACCCACTTATAGTCCGAAGATCCAGTTTCTTTTCTTGTGGGTTGTAAACTCTAACTTTAGACGGGCATCCCCATACACGCATATGACGCAAACTCGGTTTCCAACCTTTGAACAACTCAAATGGTGTTTTAGAAACAGCCTTGGTTGGAACTCTGTTTAATATATACGCACACGTCTTTAATGCTTCAATCCATAAGGATTTAGGCAGTTTAGAGCTACTAAACATACTTCGCACCATTTCCATTAATGTTCGGTTTCTTCTTTCCGCAACACCATTCTGATCAGGTGAACCTGGCATGGTGTATTGAGCAACTATACCGTTATCTTGAAGAAACTTAGCAAAAGGACCTGATGCTTGTCCATCTTCAGTGTATCTACCATAATACTCACCACCTCTATCGGTTCTCACAATCTTGATTTGCTTACCGCATTGTTTCTCTACTTCAGCTTTGAAAACCTTAAAGGCTTCCAACGCTTCACTTTTATGATGAAGCATGTAGAGATACATGTATCGTGAGTAATCGTCTATAAATGTGATAAAGTATTTCTGACCTTGATTATCCATATCTGGACAACAAATATCAGAATGGATAATTTCTAATATGGCCGAACTCCTTTTGGCACCTTTCTTTGACTTGTTAGTCTGCTTTCCCTTTATGCAGTCTATACAAGTACCAAAATCAGTGAAATCTAAATGACTAAGTATACCATCATTCACCAATCTTTTAACTCTCTCTATAGAGATATGACCTAGTCTACGGTGCCATAAGGTAAAAGAATCCTCATTCATAACACATCGTTTAGTACCAGCTTGTACATGCATAACATCATGAGTGGCATTATTATGTAAATTTAATAAATAAAGACCATCCAATGAAGAACCATCACCAATATGATTGGATTTATAAAATAAATCAAAACCATTGTTTGAAAAGTTAAAAGTGAATTCCAAAGGTACAAGTTTTGAAACTGAAATCAAATTCCTAGAAAAACTAGGAACATAGAAGGTCTTTTCAAGAATTAAATTAAAGCCACTCTTAAGTACTAATATGCATGTCCCAATAGCTTCCACATGCGATTCTATCTTGTTTCCAGAATAGATAAATCGCTCAGCTCCTACTAGTTTCCGCAGGTTTTGTAAACCCTGCATGGAATTAGAAATATGGATTGTAGATCCAGAATCAATCCACCATGTGTTACAATTCACATCAACCATGTTAGACTCAAAACAAACATATGAGACTAAGTTACCTTTCTTTTCAAGCCAATTTTTATGCTTGACACAGTCTTTCTTTATGTGTCCCTTCTTTTTACAGAAAAAACACTTGGACTCTTTCTTGATGTCAGCATTGGGTTGGATTTTACCCTTCCCTTTTCCTTTGACTTTGCCGGTTTTCCTTCCTTGAGTAACCATCATTGCATTTTCTCCCATCTCCAGAGTTAATCGGGCCTCCTCTTCTTCACACATGGTCAATAGATCATCTATTGTCCATTTGTCCTTATGTGTGTTGTAAGAGATCTTAAAAGGTCCATATTGTGATGGAAAGGTCGTCAGAATAAAATGCACTAGGAAAGCATCCGACATCTCAATCTCTAGAGCCTTCAAGCGATTTGCTAAATCACGCATTTTGTTGATGTGTTCTCTAACGCCTTTCACAGAAGTCAACTTAGCAGATGTGAACTTCATAATCAGGGTGCTAGCTAGAGACTTCTTAGAAGTCTTAAATTGCCTTTCAAGGGCATCTAGCAACTCTTTGACATTTTTATATTGATCCACTGAGCCACGGACATCCGCAGTGAGTTTTCTCTTAATGAACATGATACTAAGTCGGTTAGACCGTTCCCATTTCTCATGAAGATCAAACTCAGCTTGAGTGCTTTCTTCACTCAGAAGTGGCTCATCCTTAATAGTGGCATAGTCAATGTCCAAACACCCAAATGAAGAAGTATATTATCTCTCCAAGTCTTAAAGTTTTCACTTGTTAAAATAGGGATTTCTACTTTAGTATCAGTCAAAGGTTGCATAGCTGCAAACACAAACATGCTTAATTCTTAATTTGAGACTATAACATAATCATAATTTACCAATGCAAATCATGCAATAATGAATCTAGCGACATAAAAATTGCCTGTGGGCTAAATTTTTAATTCAATAAGATTCATTCCTTATAATAGACATTATATTTCTTTTACTTCATAATCACTTTATGAGATCCGTCCATAATAAGGCTGCTGTGGCTATACCTCAATGCTTTATGGATCATCAAACAAAATAAATGTAAAGTTTAAACATTTCTTATGTGATACCGTATAAATAACTTCGTTCAATAGAGGCTGCTTTGGCTAAACCTCAATCAAACAAAATTATTTTTATCACTTGAGATCAGATAAATTTCCAGGAAAGACGCATAGGTTAAACAAAAGGTCCCACTTAAAATCCAGCCTCCTTAGACAGAATTCGAACGAATTCCCAGGAAAGACGTGGAGGGGTCACATTTGTCCCACGATAATGTCTCCTTAGACAAAATTAATCTAACTCAATTTAGACTTTTAACTTAATGTTTTATGAAGTTATTTAATGTCTATAATACTAAATGTGATTTCTAATAAATAATCCAATCTAAATAAGGCTGTTGTGGCTACGCCAAAATTTATTAGAATTATTTAATCACAAGACAATTGCTATTGCTAAACATCATGCAATAACTCTAAATGTACTTAAACATGAACAATATATTGCATGCATAATAAATTCGAAACATACATACAATCACATACCAATTTAAGCACCTTGAACAAATACTAAAATTGCAAAATCCTAATGCAATTTCATTAACGATATTTTAAATAATTAACAAGCTAGTGTATACAAACCATAAATTTATATATACACAAATTATTTAAAATAAATACGGAATTTAATAAAAAATAAAATTCCACAAAAGTTTTTCACAAAACTGTAAGTGAAAATGTTAAATAAAATTGACATGTTAAATTTCAAGAAAAAATTATTTAAGAAAAATACTAAATAATTTACTTTATTTCCAATTTAACATGTCATAAATTTTTATTTAAAAATAATAATAATACTTGATGTTGGCAAATAAAATCCAACATTATTACTCAATTATTATACTTGAAAATTGAGTAAAATTAAGTACAAAATTAATAAAAAATTAATTTGCACCATAAAACTCTAATTTAAAAAATTAATTTTCTCCAGAAAAATTGATACAAATAAATGTATCATAAATTTGAAAAAAATTTATCAAAACCAATTTAAATTAAAATTGAATTGAAAAAGGAGAAAATTAATTTTTTCGAAATCGTAAGGCAAAGGTTTAATTACGGCTCTGATACCAAATGAAAGCCGTAACTAAATACAAACACATAAAATGCAGCGGAATTAGGAAAATCACTAACCTCTTGCCATTGCTTAATACGGAGAGGAACAAAACGTCAAGCCCCGGAACCTTCAAGATCTTCAGAGCACTCAAAAAAATCTCACAAGATGGTAATGTGTTTTTAATAGAATTTTCGTGCTTTGGGACCTTGAATCCATTAGCTATTTATAGAGAAACTTTCCATCAAAGTTTCCTAAAATCATGCTAATGGGTTAATGGGTTAGTGGGTAATGTGGTTGATTAGGATTAAGTGGTTAGTAGGAACATGGGAGTTGCAGTTGATGAAGTTGTGGTTTGTGGTTCCTGAAAATAGGACCACCATACTTCCACTATTCCAACAATATATCAAGCAATGCGAGTAGTGGACTTTTTATATGAATATGTCATAGGCGATGTGTTCTTCTCCTTACCTAAGAATAAAAGCATAAATATTATGTTATAATTAACACTATAATCATCTATTCTAAGAGATTAAACTTGTAAATATATATAAATTATTATATTTATCACTTAACACTCTCTATTAATTATAAGCTAGATCTTAATTAAGGCCCAACAAGTGAACCATTTAATTATATGGAGGTAGACTAATAATATAAGGATCCAAAATCAAGACCTCCTATCCTGATAGTATATTCTAGCTAACATTATAATCATTTAATCTAAAAGGTTTAACTTATAAATACGATGTGAATTATTATATTTATTATTTAACATATTATAGCATTGATGCAATATATATATATATATATATATATATATATAAAAGGAGTTTAGTATGGATTATGTATCTATCAAAGATATTTTGTTTCCGACCTTTTGAAGAAACCAACATGTATGATGTCTGCGCTGATTGTTTTCTGACTATAGCCCCATCATTTTATTCCAATTAGAATATAAACAATGATTTGTAATTTAATTAGGTAAACAAAATTGTTAAGCGATAACTTAGGGGGGCTTAATTAGGACGTTAAATAAAATATTTTTTCCATCTCTTCGTGCTTTTTTCTTTTTTCTTTTTTTTGAAATATACAACTAGTATTAAAAATCGTAAAATGGTTTTTTTTTTTTAACTCTAAATAAGGATTCTGCAACAGTCGAAAATTTTTAGTATTACTGCTAACAGGTTGATTCCAGCATTCAAAACTATCTGTTCAGAGGAATCATTGTCTTCCAAGTAAATGACATTTTCATACATCCATTTTTCCACTTGCTGATCATCTATCTTTTAATCCTATTTAAAGAAAGTTAATAGTCAATGGTCTTGTAATCAAATGGTATGGACATTGATCATCTTGAAATCATCGATTAGGTTCATTTTCTCCTCTTCAAGTTATAATTATAGTTAAAAAAAAAAAAAACCCTCAATGCCAACTCCTACCATTATGAGGCAGTGATAATACTTAAAATAAATGGTGACAGGTAGGGTACTTATTTATTCTTTTTTCCGTAAAACATGCAATTAATATTAAAAATATGAATAGCGTTTTACAGGACCCTTTATAAATATTCAAGACACCCACCAACAGCATCCATATTTAATACTCAATTTCTATGCAAGTAGCAAAAATCTAAATAAATAATTATTCTTATCCTCTTAGATTCTCTTCATTCTGACTTTTGGGACAAGTTTACTTCGATCTATATTTTCATTTCGTCGATGCACACACATGATAGACTATTCTTAATGACAGTACATATCGCGATTCTTACATAATTATTTCTGCCATTTGTAATATTTACATAATATTTCTCGTCTGCTTAGATCTATATTCTCATTCAGGCTTGCTTGTTCAATTAGAAGTTGGTTTTCTGTATTTTTTCTTTTTCAGTTTCATTAGTCCAATGATATTTATAAGACTCGATCATACCCTTCTGTAGATATTGAATGATATAAAACCTTAAATAGTATATAGCGTGTCTAATTGTCCATGGTAATTAGCAGCTAGCGTTCTGTCTAAATGCAGCATCTTGTCACCTCAATTGAATTACTTTATACTTTATTAACACTTATACAACATCTTGGTTCTGTCTGCAGTGCAGTGTGAATAATCAAGACAAATCAATATAGGCTTGGAAGAATTTCTAATCTAAGTATATAGTTTAGTTTAGTATAAGAAAAGATATATATATATATATATATATATATATATCTAAACTGGAGAAAAGTATTTAACAACATATATCATAGAGAAAAGTTTTACATTATAGATAAATATCAAAAAAGTTTATGTACATGATAGTAATAATGAGTAGTTAAAAGAAGAAAAAAAATGTCACAGATATTATCACGTGTTCAAATTATGTTGATATTTACCCATTATTTGTATATACATATAATGAATAATACCTATTTAATCTTTTCTTTATAATTTATTCCCTCCTCCCTATAAAACATTATGTTGGTGCAAGAAGGAAAGCCAAAACTCTTCTTTCCTTTCTATGTAATATTAATTCAATGCATCACTAAAGATAGCGATAAACAATAGCTTAGACATTGAAACTACTAAAATAATCCATTTGGCAAATATGAGTATGAGTTTCTTGATCAAAATAAATTTCTTTTTTCTCAGTGAGCCATGATTTTGCTTACAATCCTTTATGATTATTCATATTTCAGGTTCTAGATACCATATTAAGGATACTACCCTCATTTAGATTTCTGACTTTTGATTAGGTCGGGTTAGGAAAAGAGCAGAGTGATTTAGAAAACTACCTAGCTTCCTCACCCTTTTTTGCTATGAGTTGCCTAATGATGTGCAGCTGTAATTAAATGCTTTGATAAGTAGTGGATGAGATTTAAGATACCAAGGATGAAGTCCTTTTTTTCTTTATAGTACTGATGCCAGATTGTCATGATTTGGATACCATGCAAGTGTGACACTTCAGAGCCTTCTCTCTCTGTCTTTAATCTTTCAATTTTGCTCTTTTGCCCTCGACATACACAGGATGCTATGGATATATTTTCATTTCTCATATGCCTCAAGTAATGGTAATGTCCAGAGCTGTTACCGTGCGCGAACATATAGCCTATGATTGGGAGACGTGGACTTTTTATATAAATATTTGTCGTGGGTAACGTTTTGTTTTCCTTACCTGTAAAATTTATATTTCCTTCAACCGAACATGAATCTCATTAGTAGGTTGAGAATAAAAGTACGAATATTATTGGATTGACCTGATGCAGATATACATATATATGATTTATAAAAGTCAATGCAAAAGGGAAAAGGACCTTCTTAAGTATGGATTATGTATCTGCTGGAGATTTTCTTTTCGAACTTTCTGAAGACACCAACATGCATGATGTCTGCACCGATTGTTTTCAGACTATGGCTCCATCATTCCATTCCAATCAGAATATAAACAACGATCTGTAATTTAATTAGGTTCATAAATGTTGAGATGATTCAGGGGGGGTTGTTAGGAAATTAAGCAAAATATTTCTTTTTTTTATCTTTTTGTATATTTATTTTTAATATTTAATCAATATTAAAGATCATAAAATCTTTTTTTTTCTTTTAATAGCAAATAAGGGTTTTTACAACACGGATTATCCGTACCCATTCAATTAAATATTCTTACGTAATTGTTTAACTTATAGTTTCCCATTAATAATGTTATTCTTAACGGATTGACACCCCACTCGGGTGCCTACAATAAGTCGAGGCTTCGAGGAGTTCTTCACATCGTAGGCTTGAATTGTCCCTGTTTGTGTTACACTCTGCCCATTCTCCATAAACAATGGTGGAACTAAGATTGTCATCCACAATGAGCGAGTTTGCTAATTTAGACTTTCATAAATAGCCAAACTACAAAAACCAATAATCTTGTTGACAAAAATCTTAAATTTCTAATGTTAGCAGCCACTTATTCAATTATACTAATAAATTTTTAATACGTTATATAGATTAATTAGTGATATATAAATATTAATAAAATTTTAATAAAAAATACAAATTATGATTTTTTTAAAAAAAATACCTATTATCACTTATATATTTAAAAATTATTAGTATTCACCCATCACTCATTTTATTATATGGTATATTAATACTAATAAATTTATTTTTCAAATTTCTAATTGTAATTGAGAAAACTTTCGAAGTTAGGGAGGATAGCCACGAAAATCCATCCTCCTCAATGTTCGGAATTTTTTATTATATATATTAGTAGATGTGAATTCACAAGCATGTGCATAAAATATACAAAAAATTATTGCTATACTAATATATGAAATAGTGGAAAAAATAGGAGAAAAACTTGAAATAATAGGAAAAGTGGAGGAAAAAGAGTTATTTACAAATGAAATAGGTTGGTCTAGACATAGGAGAGGGCCAATTCAAGCTTGTGAACCGGATCGAACCGGCTTAGCCAATTAAGGCTCTTGAATCGATCCTTTTAAGAAATTGGTTCGGCTCTTTTGAGAAATTGCTACCAATTAATTCCGAAACATCGTATATTGTCTCAAGAAATTGTAAATTAAATTTCAATATTTATAAATTTAAGAAAAAAATCAAACCAACTTAAAAAATACATACAAATAAATATCAAATAATCTTTAAAAATATGTAATTAAAAACGGAGATTAAAAAAATTATTCGCCCAACCCCGCCCATGAATCTCTAGGTCAAGGGAACCGACTTAGCTCTTCCTTTCCCCGGGCTAGTTCTGGTTACCTAAAATAGTGGGGGGAAAAAAAACCTAAGGAAAGAGATAATAATTAATAAAAAAAATAAAACTAAACAATATCAAGTTGAAAACGAACTAAGCCTATTTTTTAATAATAGTAGATATATATATATACATATATTGTATATGTGTATGTATGTGATTGTGTGTGAAAAAAAAATTTATCTATTTCAATTGTTTAAATGCTAATTAATGGCAACCTTCACATTACTTTATTGTTCAAAGACTTTATTCTCTTTTTAATAGATATTAAAATTTTCCAAGCAAAAATGGATATATTCTTGAGTTTTCAAAATGAGGTTCTTTTCCATTTTAAGAGATGCACATGGGTAAATCCAATCGTATTTATTTTTTAGAGCAACTTCCATTAATTATTTAACACATAAAAAAAATAGTGTTAAGTATGGAAAATAAAACATATGGATAAACCTCATCCTTTTATGTCATACATCAATAAAAACTGTATATAATCAGATCTATCCCTTTTCCTCGATCAATAGATTAGGAAACATAAGATTTCAAAAGAGTGGGGGAGAGAAAAAAAAAGAAAAAGAAAATCTCTTTCCAAGGATAACAAGGTTTAATTAACTTTGTCCAATAATTGCTAGTTGGTGTATCCTAGCAATTTTCCACGTATTGATAGGACTTAGCCCTTTGAATTGTTAGCATCCAGCTAAGACTGTCACATCCGTACATTAAATAGTTTTCGGTTCAGAGTATAACCATTATCTTCCAAGTAAATGACATTTTCAATTTCAACTAGCCATTTTGCTGCTTGCAGATTCCGTCATATCTCCATGGTCGAAAGAAACCACAGTGACAACTCTTACCATTATAAGCAATCATAATAATTAAAATAATTATTTTAAGATTTGCTTGCTTGAAGCAGTGATATTTATAAGATTCAATCATGTCCTTTTGTAGATATTAGGTGTCGTGGGATATAAGACTTTTATAGAGCATTCAATGGCACTGATGGGGCACCGCGAGCTCCATGTGGTACAAATATAATAATAGCTTTTGTTATTGAAATAGTGGCAATATATATCTATCCTTATCCACTCCGGGACCTGAAACCAAAATTTAAAACTTCATTAGAGTATGATAAAAGGAGATCGTATGGTGCTATTTGAGTCTTTTCTCAATTCTAAAACCAAGCTTGAGAGATGAGGATTCCCTCGAACCCCTAAAACATATATAGCACTGATTCCCTTTCTGCGAACATAGTGGGACAAGGTTATGAGAGAGTAGCAAAGAAGAAAAGGAAGAGTGGAAAACAAAAGAATCATATAGGTAGAAAATCCTAAAATAGAAAGAGGAAGGAATTCATTAAAATAATATTAATTTTAAAAAATAATTATAAAATAAGATATTTAAAAACGTTATTCATAAAATAGGTGATAAAAATACAAATCCAAAATGGATATTTAGTTGAGGCGAAATTTTCTTTGGTCTGCACTTTCAATAAAATTTGTATTTTGATACATTTTTTTTTATAAATTTTAAATCAACATTTATAATTTCTAAATTTATAAAATTTATTTTTTTTATTCTTATGTGAATTTTTAATTTATTTTAAAAAAAAATAATTTGAGAAAAATTATCACTAAAAAAATATAAAAAACCATTGAAAGAAAATTATAAATAAACTTTGTAAAAAGAATTATAAAAATCTTAGAAACAATTGTTAAAAAATGTTAAAACGTAGATATAAAAATAGAAAAAAAATAATTTATTAAACAATGTTAATAAATTTATAAATTTCAAATAGTAAGAGAAGCCTGTGACTCCTATGTTAGATAGTGTTGGAGTGCATCATCGAAGTCACGGGATGACACTAGACTCTAATTTGTAGCATACTGTAAAAATTCACCTTGATACATTGGTTGCTTACTGGTGCATCTCTTCTACAAAGCAGTAAGTATAAGGAAAGGACCACTAATTGAATGACGATGTAGTGTAACATATGTGCTAGGCATTGAAACTGACCTATCGTCCATCTTATCGCATTCGATGAGAGTTGTTGGTCTTATACTAGATATTCCCATGCCTTAGCCCAGTTTCGAGATCGCCTACGTCTTGTGGTCCTATGATGTGTAAGAATCAGCTGTTGCTGTTACCAAATGTCTATAGGTTACATCTCTACCTCAACCTCCACACCTTGATCCCGGTGAGCTTGTGGGTACAACGTTACCCCCTGTGATTAACCATAACATGATCTAAGGATAAGTGGATTTTCTATAATGTATCAACCTGCATATTACAACGGACTGTAAATTGAATTAATATCAAATACACAATGAATCACCTAGCTAGTGTTGATGTTGTACTTACCAGATGTCTAAAAACTGCTCTTGTGCCTCCTATATATCAACGGCTGATAGATCTACACCACCTCATGTATCCTTACCACTTGCCACGAGGGTCCTCTATATGTATCAATCGAGCTAGATGCTCATCCTATAAGGCTATGTACGGTGCATGCTATATTAGTCAATCCATATCAACCCTCCCATGCTGGTTGATCTGATAGAGCTTTGCTTATGTGTTCACATCCTATGGAATATATTGGCAATACCCAAACTACCTAGCAACACGGTTTGGGAAATGTCACTCGACTATATGGAAACATATGAGTGGTATCTAAGCAACTCAAATGTATTTGCCTCTCTATAGAAGGATAGTAGGATGTGAATCAAATTACCTACGTATAGCTCCACTTAACCTAAAGGGTAGTAAGTAAGATTCAAGGTTAATGATGTATATGATGAAATGGAAAACTAAAAAAACAATTGAAGAAGTACCTGCTCATCATTTTGTTTATTGAGAGCATCCCGAAAAGCAGCAACAACATGAGTTGATTGATATTAAGTGTCAAGGATTGTACTCCATTGTATGGCTAAGGGAGCTCCAACCTCTATAATAAGTCTGTGTTGCTAACAGGTGATATGTGGAAGAATCTATCCTATACCCAAACCTGTAGAGTATCACTGCCCCTCCAATCTTATAAGCTGATGCAATAGATGCAACACAAAGATGGCAATACGGCTAAGCTAAACATGCGAACCCCCAATTATACGTGCCTATCACATCGAAGTGCTTTAACGATGGCAAAAACATGTTATATACAAAGGAGCTAAATTTATTAGCAAAGATAAACCCTCCAAACGACTATAAGATATGCGCACACGTATGATGTGCAACTTGTTCTCCATCTGCATGGTTTGGCAGGACCTAACCAAACCCCCACCCCCCCCCCCCCCCCCCCCCCCCCCCTCTTTACCTGACCCTGGCCTTATCCCAAGAAATCTCTAGCATGTGGCAATTCAATCCAATGAACTACTCCATGTGATTGCATGACCTCAACATCTTATAGAATAATAGTACTCTCTATAGTTAGCATGTGGAACGTATGCATCTTTAGCATCCACCACTCAACCAAGGCAGTTATCATATGCTAATCTAGTTATATGAAGGGCAAGTGGCTCACACCTTAGAATCCCACCAACTGCAATATGGCTCCATCTACGGATTTAATGAGATAATGTTCTCAGCGTGCCAAAGTGATAACTTACAACGTCGCACGACGTGCCATGATTAGTCTTAATAGTAAAGAAATGAAATGTTGTACTATTGGCAATGGAACATAAAGTGATCAATTTCACAAGTTACACGTCATTTACCTCTCTATCCCAGACAGCCTATAATCAATGTCCTTCCTACTATATCAAAACTGATCAATCAAAGGGTCTAAGCTCTATTTAATCTACACAATGAAAACAAAAGATGTTAGCATTGTTTAATCGCAACATAGATAAATAATTAGCTAATATACAAAAATAGCTAATATTGATTGTTTAATTTTAACCTTCACAATGCACAATAATGATCATTTTCTTCGCATGAAAAAAAAATTAATTTTAAAACTTTTCAAAAAAAAATTGTGAAAGAAAAATTACAAGTTTACATGTGAATAGCAGAAAGAATAATTCATGAAAAATTAATAAATTGAAAATTTCTTAATTTTTTTTAGAAATAAAAAAATCATAATTTTGTTCAAAAATAACGAAATTTTAAAATTGAAAAAAATTTAAATTATTGAATTCATACTTAAAATTTTTTCAATTAATTAAATTAAATATTAACATTTTCATTAACATGTATTTTTTTAAAAAAAAATTGACATTTTTTAATTATAAAATTTTTTAAAAATGATTTAAATACTAAACCAAAAATTTACACTAAAAAATAATATAAAATTTTTAGTGCACATAATGTTGATCTTTTTCACATGTTACGTACAACAATATTCACATAAATCATGTCTACCATACTGCAAACTAACAAAAATTACTGGTATTTTATTAAAAACAAAAGACTACTAAGAATTACAACTGATGTTTTATGGATTGACAAAAAGTAATATAATAAGGAACAAATTAAATTTTTTATGAAAAAACGTATTGAAATATAACCTAATTAAGCTTTTTTTGCTAAAAAAAAATTGAAATGATCTTTTGTTGATACTCCTAGACTCCTTATAGATGTACAAGCTTTTCTTCTTCCATTTGCGAAACCTGTGTAAAAATGAAAGCAAAAAAGGAGAAAGAGAGTTGGAGAAAGGAGACATAGAGTTGGAGGAATTGTAGCTCTGTTTGTGGATTTATATTTGCTATTGTTGATGAAATAATTTCTCTTGTGTATAGCCATGGAGATGTTCACATGTTGATACTGTGTAAGTTGGTGTCACTTTGTAATAATTTTTGTAGGTTTACAAGTGAAAGGTAATAAATAGAAGAAATTATTGGATAGTGGGGGAAGTTGGACGAAATTATTTAATGGTGGGGATATTTGCAAGAAACAATTATTGAGAATAGTTGCTTGAAGGCAAATACACAGTTTGTACTTTCAGTACAAATTGTATTGAAGGCAGGAATTCGAGTCTGTGACTTCACCACTTATTTTGTGAATAAATTTCCTAGATACCTTATCTCACAATTATTTTTCAAAATTAATATTATTTTATTAGATTTCTCAAAAAAGAACTACAAGCAAAGTAAGAAATATACTCTAGAAAAAGTCTTAGCATACCGTAAGTATACCCTATAAGGCTAAGTTTTTAGGCACCTTAAGACGATGACTAGGAGTTCATCATGATTAGAATTTTAGAAAGGTAAGATAAATTATTAAGCAGCATTGAGTTAATAGAACATGATAATATAATAGAAGCTAAACCATACGACTTTTTTATATTATGTTTGGTCTATATAGTAATAAATACAAATTTTTATGATAAAAAAATTAATGAAATTAAAAAAAAATATTCATATTATTAATTAGAAAAAAGCTCAATATTATAGTTTTGGATCTTCGTAGAAAGTATAAAGTTATTTTAGAAATTTCAAATATATATTTATTTTGTACTGTGAAATAGATTTTTGTATTACTAAATATATAGTACAAATTTTATAATTTTAATCCAATACATTAAAATTCTTTTGTCCAATAACTTTAGTCAATATGCAAACCAAACAATGGACTAATAAATTTGTCTAATACTATACCATAAAAGTATGACAACCAAATGGTACTTTAGATTTTTTTCCATGATTGATCAATAGAATTAAAGTTAGTTGAATTACTAAATTTCATACTAATCTCGAACTCAGTTTCTTTCCATTTTGCTTAGTTAGTTAAAATTGAGCTAAGGGAGATAAATTTAGCAAAATAGTGTCTTAATGTCTTGAGGTTCTATATGAAGCATAAAATTTAGCAAAAATTTGTGTGATAACATATTTTTCTATTTTTGACTGAAGCTTATAGATCCTTGCTAGAGGATTTTCATTATTCCTCAAGTAAATGAAAGTCAAGCTAGTGTTTAAATATTGGTATGTATCACAATTTTGAATTAGTAGAATTAGTTGGCTTCATTGCATGCAAATTCCAAAATGGCCCAACTCTACAAAAAACCAAAAATATGTGAATAGGAAAAAAGTTATATTAAACAAGATTTACTGATATATAAAAGAGTGGAGCCGATAATTCATATTACTATGTCGTGTTTTGTAATAGTATCTAAATAGGTTTGTATATAAAAAACCTTAACCCATTACACAACCAATTTATTAATTGTGTATAAAGTCTTAAACCTGTGATCCAACCCATTCAATAATTGTATCTTGTATCCAAGTTTGACCTATTTATCAATTAAATAAATTATAAATAAGTTTATAAAATACTTATATATATAAAGCAAAAAGGACAATGTATTTTAAAATATTATTTAAACTCTAACGGTCTTTTCCTCATTGTCATCATTTGGTATTTTGATATGGAAAGTTCTTTGTTGAAGCCTACCTTATCACCGGTAACTTCAAATGACAATAGAAGACATGACCTATTAAAGTATTGTACCTTTATCATACTTTGATTCTTGAAAATATATAGCCTAATTTAATCGTAATTTCTTTATATTCTAATTTCTTAAGAATTTTTCCAACAATAAATATGAAAATAATTCTAAGATATGTCAAACTTCTCGTTCCTATCATTTTCTCCATATAGATACTTTATCAAGCAAAGTAAGCAAAGAAAAGTTAGATTTGCTTGGAACATGCACAAGATGATTAGCATTATTACTAAAAATAATGTAAGACAAATTGAAGACTATGTAATATTATGTTTCAAAAATTAAATGAAAAACTTCTATCATTTGCATTCTTCAACTCAAGCAATTAAATGAAAATCTACTATGATTTTTATCAATACAAAATTCCACCAATCAAACTCTAAAACCTTCATTACAAGAATTATAACTAGTCAAACCTAACTCTCAACAAATATTTAAAAACACAAGAAGTACTGATGATGTATTAAAATCTTAACAGATTGTCACTGAAGAAAGGGAGAAAAAGAGATTGGCTTGCCTTTATCATTATTCCCAATATTATCAAATACGATTCTTAAGGTATAATGACCTAATGCCTTCCAAATAACCAAAAAATGAGAAAGAGAATTTTATTCCAAAAAAAAAAATTGAATTTATCCAAGAAAAAAAAAGATACTAAAGAGAGATAGAAAAACCAAAAGGAAGAGAGTGAGATAGGACATGTTATTAATGCGACGTAAAAGGACCATAAAATCTAAGTGATGAAATCAGTAGTGACTAAGAATAAAAAAAAAACAAAATAAAAAAATATATATATTGTTAATATTAAATAGCTTCAATGTCGAATCTATAACCTATTTATAAGACATGTTTAATGAACAAGTTCGTAAATTGGTCTAAGAGCCAAACATGAATCTAAACACAAAATTTGTCTTGTCAAAATGGATTTGACTTATTTATGTCTCATGTTGATTTTTTTTTATATACAAGCCTATTTGTATCACATTATGTCATATCTAGATTTTACGAGTTAGGTCTCAAATTGCTAGCCACATAAAGAAAGTATGGTGTTTCCCTTTTTTCTTCTTTTCATTTATTTTTTACCAAAATTGATTTCTCATAATTTGAAATCTAAAATTTGCAATCTAGGATGGAAGTACTTTCTTAATGATTGAAACTATAGTTAATTCTTAATAATTGGACATAAAAGAAGAAAGTTATGCCCTTTTAAGGATTGATTGATTGAAATTTGAATGGAATCTAAAATGAACAAAGTAATTAACAAGATAGTACAACCATTATCATTTCATGGATTCTAGCTTAGTATATTACTTATTTTAGGAAATTATATTGAATATAATGAGTTATATTTATTAAACGATAATGCGTAGGTGAGTTGCCTAGAAACTTACACTTACATATCATGTTATAACTTTCTATGAACTAGTTTGACTGCAAATACTAATAATATTTGAAAAGCTTAAAAAAGTAAAGATGGTAAAATAGCTAAAAATATAACTATGTTGTACACTAATAGCAAAGGTAATTGGTTTTAAATAACTCAATGCAAGCAACCTATTCTAAAAAACAACAACAACAACAACGTGACTCACATAAGGAGATAAAGTAGGGGTAAAAAAAAAATGGTGTAGACCAACGAAATTCACTATATCGAATCTTATGGTTAGGTACAAAGTGGATCTCACTTATGCATAAAACCATGCTATCACCTATACATGTGCCTAATAATCTAGGAGGGACATACATCCAAATAAACGAAAATAGGAAATAAATTAAGAAAGATCAGTACTTCCTTGTCGACCACTAACTCAACAAGCCTCAATCAACCACTATCAAGCTTTCGTCCACTGCCCTCCCAACGTGTTGACTGTGGGTCGACTACACAACACATTAGTACAATGCCCCTACCACAGTCGATTGGCCCATGTTTCTAATCATGTACAACATCCATAATCGATCCAAACCTTCAAATTTTGAATTGATTTTGGATATTTGCTACGTCCAACCTACACCATCTTATATGAGTTGTAACTCTCTGCACTAGACAGATGTCTTATTATGTTATGCTCTATGTGACTATGCTCTAGCCCCAGTTTTTAGACTTCGGATATGAAACCTTCTTCAAGATACTAAAATTTAAAGAAAGATAAGATCATTATGAAATTATCTAAAATGCTAAACGTAATACCAACACTAGTGGCTTTTAGTATTTGAGATTCATGATCATCTTTTATTCCTTCGAAATGAGTTATATTTTCTTATTTTCTTAATCTTCTTTAATGATAAGCATTTCAAACATAGTGTTTAACATTTAACATTTATTATGTAAACTTATTGGCAGCATGCTCCCCACTGCGAGAGAAATCTCAATTACATTATCCATAATTAAAATAGGGAGACAAATTCTGTGACTACTCCTCTTAAAAACCTAACTAGCAAACACGTACATGCAATGCGTGTACAATAATTAGACAGCATAATCAAATATAAAATATTAAACAATTATTGAACAATATTTTATATACTCTGAAAATATATGTTCTTAAGTACACCTATTTTCCATGTGCAAGCCCAAATTTGCATGTGCTCAAGATGCACCAAGATTCACAATTGTAAATGGTACATCCGTGCATATTCCCTTTAATTATATACTATTGTATATGGATAGAAACAATTTAAGATAATTCTGAACACATGAATTACGTGTCCAAAAAAATCCTTTAATCTCATTATTGTCCAAATTAATTATTAACTTTTATATTATCTAGTATTAATTATTAAGTCATTGATAAAAATAAATTTACCTAGCGTATACTTTCATAAATATTATATTGTTCCCCGATTGCTATATATAATTTGCGATTACAAATCTTGGTACACCTTTGAGCACATATAATGTGGATGCATGTCTAGTAAATATTTAATAAATTTATTCTTACATTAAATTTTTCAAAACACGGACATTTAATTTGTGTACGATTTTTCTTGCTAATAAATATTGGCTAGTTAATTTTCTAATATGTAACTTTATTCTTCTTATAATTTTCTCATTTGTGCCATTTATCCCACCTAACAAATGATGAAACCTTCCCAAAACATCATCTTCAAGTCATAAGTTCATTCAATTTACAAGAAGGAAAAAAAATTCTTTTATAATTTGATAATACACTCATAAAAAATGATCGACCTCATTTAAGTATATTAAAAAAAAAAAAAAAAGGAAACTTCAGCTTCACGTAAAAATTTAATAGTTACTGACGCAGCGCGGAAAGCGAAACAAAATGAATCTGAATATGGATTGGTTTCATACAACAAAGAAACACTCTTTGATGCAAATCTGGTTGCGCACAACCGGGAAAATGGAGAAAATTCTCTCACAAAATGTATTTGATAATAAAACAAAACGTAACCCTAATATGTCTGACAAAAGAATATTTATACTTCCCCGTAAAATACCTAAAAGGGGAAAATCTAAGCGTACACGTGGAAATAAATAATAATATACGCATCTGGAATCTATCGCATACACGGCCATGCCTCCAGCCGTGTATGTCACTAGGCATGTAACGAGCGCAGGACACGGCCGTGTCTCAACCCGTGTAAGCTTCTGTGAAAGTCCCGCAAGCCGTGTCCCAAGCCGTGCCCGGAACCGTGTCAGAGTCTGTGACAGTCCTTCAAGCCGTGTCTCAAGTCGTGCCTGGAACCGTGTCAGCCTCTGTGGGATACCCTGATCGGATACACGGCCGTGTATGGGAACCGTGTATGTCTTTGTGGAAATCCTGGTAAAATACACGGCCGTGCTTCTGCCCGTGTGTAGAGGCCGTGTATACTTCTGTGAGTTCCTTTCAAACACTACACAACCGTAGCACAAGCCGTGTGTCCGCCCATGCGTGTGTCTCCATCATTCTCCCCCACTAATGGAGAACTCGACCCCGAGTTCTCATCCGGATATAAAGGAGTATCATCGGGGTGAAAAGGTGATAGATCTGCAACATTAAAAGTACAGGAGATATTCATATCTTTCGGGAGTTGTACAACATATGCGTTGTCATTTATCTTATGTACAACTTCATAGGGTCCGTACTTCTTGGGTTGAAGTTTCCCATATTTCCCTACAGGGAAACGCTCTCTTCGAGGTAAACCATGACCTGATCGCCTACTGCAAAAAGCTTCTTCCGTCTATGCTTATCCGCATCCCCTTTGTATCGTGCATTGGACTCCTCTATCTTTCGTTTAACTTCCTCAGTAGTGGCTTGGTGTTGTTTTGCCATATGTTTAGCCGCCACATCACCCACCATATTCTTGGGTAATTTGAGCAAGTCCAGCGCATGTTGTGGTGTCTTGGTGTATACCACCGAGAATGGTGATCTCCCAATAGTTCGGTGGACGGAATTATTGTAAGCGAATTCAGCCTGAGCCAGTGTTTAATCCCATTATCCCGGCTTCTCGCAGCAGATGCTTCTGATGAGATTTCCGAGGGTCCTGTTAGTTACCTCGGTCTGACCATCGGTTTGGGGGTGAGTGGTACTGCTGTAATTCAATGAAGAATCAAACAGATACCAAAGAGTCCTCCAAAAATGACTGAGGAATTTGCTATCCCTGTCGGAAGTAATGGATTTTGGGACTCCATGCAACCGCGCACTAGCCGTTGAAGAACAACCGCGCAATAGCCCGTGCATCTGCGGTCTTCTTGCAGGGAATGAAATGAGCCATCTTAGAAAACCTGTCGACTACAACAAACACAGAGTCAGGCACCTCGTTGGGTACGAGGCAAACCCAGTATAAAATCCATCGATAGGTCCTCCCAGATGTTTGATGGTACGGAAAGAGGAGTATATAGGCCCGTGTTTTGGGATTGCCCCTTAAACACTTGGCAAATGTAGCACCTTTCCACAATCCGACACACATCTCTTCTTATCCGAGGCCAAAAGTATCTTTCAGTTACTGCGGCTAGGGTCTTATCTCTACCCATATGTCCCGCCAGTCCTCCACCATGCAGATCTCGGATAAGCTTTTCCCGTAAGGAAGTTTTAGGAATGCACAGTTGATTCCCTTTCATCAAATACCCCTCATGGATATGATAGTCGTCACACGATTCCCTGTTGGTACACTTAATCCAAGTGTCCTTAAAGTCGCTATCCTTTTCATACAATTCCCTTAGCTTCTCAAACCCAACAATGTCCGACACTTAAAGTAAGTAGGACATTCGCTCTTCTACTCAGGGCATCTGCGACCTTGTTTTGCACACCCGACTTGTGCATCAACCTGAAAGGAAACCTCTGCAAGAACTCAATCCATTTGGCGTGCATGTCCTTACTAATTCGGGTCTGACCACTCAAGTGTTTAAGAGCCCCACAATCCGAATACAAAATGAACTCTTTCCCAACCAAATAGTGCTCCCACACTTTAAGGGCCCTCACCACGGCGTAGAACTCCTTATCATATGTAGACCAGGTCCTCCTTGCTTCGCACAATTTTTCACTGTAAAAGGCTATTGGTCTTCTCTCTTGTGATAGTACTACACCAACTCCAACCCCACTAGCATCGCAATCCACCTCGAATAATTTCTCAAAGTCCGGTAGCGCTAGTACAGGGGCGCTACACAATCTCTGTTTCAAGTTCATGAAGCTCGATTCAGATTCTTCGCCCCATTAGAACTTTCCCTTCTTCAAGCATTCAGTCAGGGGGGCAACAACAGTACTAAAATGCCTGATGAATCTTCTGTAGAAACTAGCTAGGCCGAGGAAACTCCTCAATTCCGTAACAGTTCTAGGAATAGGCCATTCTCTAATTGCCTTCACCTTCTCATCATCCACCATCACTCCTTCACTACTAACCACAAACCCAAGGAACAACAGTCGCCTTGACATAAATGTGCACTTTTTAAGGTTAGCGAACAGCTTGTTCGCCTTTAATGCAGATAACACACACTTTAGATGCTCCAAATGTTCCTCTTCGGATTTACTGAATATTAGAATATCGTCAAAATACACAACAAGGAAACGGCCATTGAAAGGTTTCAATACCTGGTTCATTACCCGCATGAAGGTGCTCAGTGCGTTACTCAACCCAAATGGCATCACTAGCCACTCATACAGCCCCTCCTTGGTCTTAAACGCCATCTTCCACTCATCTCCGGGACGGATCCGAATTTGGTGATATCCACTCCGCAAGTCTATCTTGGAGAAGATAGTAGCGCCACTCAAGCGGTCCAACATATCCTCGATGCGGGGTATAGGGAATTTATACCCTATGCTAATCTTGTTGATAGCTCAGCTATCAACACACATCCTCCAGCTCCCATTTTTCTTGGGAGTTAACAACGCTGGAACCGCACATGGACTTAAGCTATCCCAGATGAACCCTTTGTCCAAAAGCTCTTGGACCTTCTCCTATAGAATCCCGGCTTCCTTGGGACTCATTCTGTAATGCGGGAGGTTTGGGAGACTAACTCCGAGCACCAGGTCTATCTAGTGTTGAATGTCCCTCAGAGGGGATAGCCCCTCAAGTAGGTCGTCAGGAACCACTTCCTTAAACTCCTCAAGAAGATCCTTCACTGCCCCTGGTACTTCTCCATCAAGTTCCTCCCCTCCTTCGGTCACACCTTTCACGATGAGGGCGTGCACCACTCACGACTCCCTTAAGTCTTCCATCACTTCCTTCTCAGATTGAGTGACAGTTAAGAATGATCGACTCTCAACCTTCTTTCCTTTAGCTCGCACTTCCCTCTTCAACGGCAACAAGGTGTACTTCACACCCTCCTTCTCCAACCTGTAGACATTCTCTTTACCCGCATGTTGCGCGTCTACGTCAAATTTCCATGGTCTCCCAAACAAGATGTGGTAGGCATCCATGTCTACAATGTCACAAAATGCTTCATCGCGGTACTTCCCTATTGAGAAAGGTACCCGGCATCTCTCCTTGACCTCAATTTTCTCGGCTGCTTTAATCCAGCCAATAGTGTACCAATTCGAGTGCTTCTCGATGGGCAGCTGTAGTTGTTTCACAACCTCCCTTCCTATGATGTTCTCGCAACTGCCGCTGTCTACTATTAGCTCAAACAACTTCCCCATGATAGTACATCGTGTACGAAACAACTGGTGTCTCTGCGTGATCTCTTCTTGCTTCGGGGTGAGCATCATGCGCCGAATTACATATGTTGGTTCCGCTGTTTCTTCTTCTTCCTCATAATATTCTCCCTCTCCATCGGGCTCACAGCAGATCTCCTCATCATCTTCCCTATCAAGGATGTTGACACTCTTCCTCGATGGACATTCGTTTGACCGATGACCCGGTTGGTTGCATCGGAAACATTTGCCCAATATAGGCTTGGCATAGGGATTGTTCTGTCTTTGAGCTCCCTTCTACTCCATCGGCTTCTTCCCCTCACTTTTCTCTTCCCTCCTGGACATGTCCTCAGTTGGTTTATATGGTGTAGTCCTACTTTTCTCAAATACCGGCCGACTACCACCACCCACAGCTTCACCTACATATCCCTTTCGTCCTCCTCCATATCTACTCCCTTGTTCCTGCAACACAAGTTCAGCTCGGAGAGCCAAGTTCTTTGCTTCTATAAGGGTTCTTACCATCGTAACCCCAATCTTGTCTTTAATTTGGAGCTTCAGTCCTTCTACATACCTTGCAACTTGCTGACCTTCGCTCTCCCTCAAATCATTCCGCTCCGCCAAACTCATGAACTCTGTCGTATACTCATGCACGGAACGTTGTCCTTGGCGGCACCGCTGATATTGTTGGAACAATATCTGCTCATAATCCGGCGGGAGGAAATCATGTTGCAGCAACTGCTTCATGCGATACCATGATCTCACCGGGTGTTTTCCTTCCCTCTGCCTCCTACTTTGTAGTCTCTCCCACCATGCCGAGGCGCCACTCTTCAACCTGCATGCCACCAACCTTACACGACGTTCCTCGGGAATTTCCATGTAATCGAAGAACCGGTCCACTTCCGCGAGCCAATCAAGGAAGCCTTCGATGTTGAGGCTGCCATCGAACCATGGGATGTCGACCTTCAAACGATAGTCTCCCCCATCCCCTTGATCATAGCCTCCACGGTTCCTCCTATAATCACCTTCTCTAGGGTGGTTTCCATGATGAGCCATCCGATGACCACCACCTCTACCACCACACCCTTGCCGTGGCCTACTCCCATACATGTCATCACTTTCTTCGCTGGACTCTTCACTCTCCACACGCCCCCACCTGTTTTCAACGACAGGTCTAATCACGCGTCCCCCGAATTCCTCCACCGCACGTGGTGGATTTCTGCCAGCGCCTCCAACCCTATTGGGGTCTACCACCAGAGCATCGAAACGCTCGATCAGTTCATCAAGACGCCGTTCCATACACCCGACCTTCTGATGCATTGCGTCGAATTCTGCCCTTGGAACCCATTGATGGTTCCCTTGAAACCTCGCCTCTTGAACACCGTCAAGAACACGACCACTATCATCGCCTTGATGAGTTGACATCTCCATAGGAAATAGCCTTGCTCTGATACCAACTGACGCAGCGCGGAAAGCGAAACGAAATGAATCCGAATATGGATTGGTTTCACACAACAAAAAAACACTCTTTGATGCAAATCTGGTTGCGCACAACCGGGAAAAGGGAGAAAATTCTCTCACGAAATGTATTTGATAATAAAACAAAACGTAACCCTAATATGTCTGACAAAAGAGTATTTATACTTCCCCGTAAAATACCTAAAAGAGAAAAATCTAAGCGTACACGTGGAAATAAATAATAATATACGCGTCTGGAATCTATCGCATACACGGCCGTACCTCCAGCCGTGTATGTCACTGGGCATGTAACGAGCGCAGGACACGGCCGTGTCCCAAGCCGTGTCTCAACCCGTGTAAGCTTCTATGAAAGTCCCGCAAGCCGTGTCCCAAGCCGTGCCCGGAACCGTGTCAGAGTCTGTGACAGTCCTTCAAGCCGTGCCCGAAACCGTGTCAGCCTCTGTGGGATACCCTGATCGGAACACGGCCGTTATACACGGCCGTATATGGGAACCGTGTATGTCTCTGTAGAAATCCTGGTAAAATACACGGTCGTACTTCTGCCCGTGTGTAGAGGCCATGTATACTTCTGTGAGTTCCTTCCAAACACTACACGACCGTGGCACAAGCCGTGTGTCCGACCATGCGTGTGTCTCCATCAGTTACTTATCGTTGAGTTATATTGGATTCCTGGAACAAATATCAAGGACGTAAGACAACTACTAAATTACTCGAAATTGTATGCCATAAAGAGAAACACTCAAATGGAAATGCATATAATAAAAATGTGACCAATGAGCAAAGAGTACCTTTTTTTCCTCCGAGTGATTAGTTGAGTGTTCCAGAATACCTTCATATACTTAAAATAATGCAGGCAAGATGCTTGCCCTGGCAATCATCGAAACTACTCAAATACGATGTTTTAGAAACTGTTAAAAGACATGAATTCAAACCCCAAGATCACAACTTTAACTCTAACACGATCATAATTCAATCAATAACAACTTTTCAAACCCTAACCAACCCGATCATGATTAGGAGTCTAAAAGGCCAATGATCCCAAAGCACCTGTATCCAAAAATGCAAGAAAGTATCCACTATTAACATCACAAAACTTAAGAAGCTTAATAAAAAAAAACCCTAATCTTAACATAGAAACATGAGCAGTAAGTAAATAGTATTTCTTTTTTTTTTTTCCCTCCAAATGACGGTAAGAATGCTTTTATGGACTTAAAACAAATGGCGACGAAACCGAAATTACATGTGCATCTTGGCATTAAAAAATAAGATAAAAGATAAGAGAAACGGCATCACAGAAGAAGATATTCGACTTTGAAAAAGCATAATGGTGATGTCTTTTTGCATACGTTATATTTTTGGAGTAAGAAGTGGATAAGATAACTAATCGATCCCTTTAATGGAGGAGTAATGGATAATTAAGAAAGAGGTAGTTATTTAGTAGGCAATTTTTTATGATTAGTGTTTTACATGAGTGAGTGGGGCAGTTAATAAAGAGTGGGGAAATAGAAACTATATACCATAAATATGGAGTCGAATGAAGGGTTATTCTTTTAATAATTGTACATAGATATAGGTAGATACTGATATACATGTAAGAAAAGGAAACCACGTAGTAGTTCCTGTTTTCTTTGGCAAGACACAGTACCTTTCCTCAGTGGATGCTTTAATTTAAGGTGGGCATAAAGAGCTTCTTTCTCGTAATTAGATAATGGACCTAGGCCCAAGAACCTCTTCATACTATTCTTCCCAAGCCTCAGCTACAAGAAGTACCATGAACGTCACTCATCATGCATGTTATATTGTTATCTTTATTACGATTTCTCTTCCTGGGGGTTGGAGCAGAGGCGTTTCTATTTTTCCTTCAAATCAAGTCCAATTATTAAATACAATTTGGTTTCTTTTTTATATCAGTTTGCACCACATGGATCGATTCAATTTAAAAACCTTTTGAAACAATAAAAGATAAATAATAAATTAAAAAATAAAAAGATAATTCAGCTCTCTCATACACGTTTGATATATACTATATTAAACAAAAAAATTTATAATATTTACTATTTAAATAGATAAAATATGATATATAAAATACTAAATAAAGATTTTATTTTTTTTTAATAAATTTAATTTTTATATTATATTTTACATGATGTAAAATATAAATATTTTATCAAATACTTTAGAAAATATACAAAGCAAACAGAAAATAAAATACTTTGTACAGTACCATAAATTTTTTACAATCGAAGCCTGAATGTGTGCAAAAGTACAGGTAAAAAGAGAAAATACAACCACATCACTCCTTATTTTTATCTCTGGGTTTTCTAAATGTGAAAATTAGAATTTCTTAATGATTACTGAGGATTCGGGGGACGGCCATTTGCAGCAGCAACTCTGGATCCCCATTCAAGTAACTCTTTGCTGGTATCATCCCTGTGCACAATGACCTCAATGAAACACAAGGAATTCTTTTGCGGCCCCGTTGCAGTTGCAATAGCTTCAATTAGCTCTTCCTCCGTTCGAACCTATTTTGGAAAGAAAATTCAGGATAAATCTTAACAGATTCTCATCTGTAATGAACATTGCATAACCGTGTCGAGACAGGCTAAAGTTAACGACCAACCTTTACTGTCCAACATTTGCCTTCACCATTGTGGATGGCATCGACGAGACCACTGTAGTTCCAGTTCTTGATCACATTGTATGGACCATCGTGAATCTCAACTTCGATCGTATAACCTCCGTTGTTGATCAGGAATATTATACCATTTTGACCACATCGGATCATTGTTGATACATCCTGAGCTGTAACCTGAATAAGGGGAAAGAAAATGTCATCGACTTTGGACTTCAAGGGGGAAGTGTATAAGCCAAATCGCCATATAAATGTGAGTTCACTTTAATTTTACATTCATTAGACATAACCAATTGTAGTCGCTAACCAGTCAATTTCATCAGGAAAAAGATGCTCAGGTTGAGAGTTATCCACAACAATCATGGACAAATGGAAATGCTAAGAAAAAGTAATCGAAATTTTTATATGAAACAAATCTGCTACAGTCCCACATGACATTGTAGCATGGATCAAGTATTGTACTTAAAGTCTAAGGAGTTCTTCCACCTATCAAATTAGTCTTTTCAGATGAACTCTTCCCTTGATTTTGAGTCATAACATTCAGTACTCTCATTAAGAGCCAACCCCACAAAAGGAATGACCTCAAAATGGAGTAACCTGAGAAAAGGCTACCTGATAAAGTAAAGTGAGAACCATCAAAATGAAAACTATTTTAGGACTTTGGCTTTCAAAGGCAAGTGGTAATGTTATAATCTCACATAAGATTATAATATAGACTAAGTGTGGTACTTAAATCTAAGGGTTCTCCCACCCATCAAAGAAGCTGCTTATAAATCATAAACTAACCTGGAAACTTCCATCCCCAATGCAGGCAATCACACGTTTATCAGGAACAGCTTGTGCATATCCAAGAGTAGCACCAACTGACCAGCCTATAGATCCATATTGCATTTGGAACTCATACCTAAATGCAAAATAAATATGGAAAATTAGCTTTCCAGTATCAGGAACAGCAGAAAGCAAGTGAAAAAAAAAAAAAAAGGAACATGATACAGAACGAATGACCCTCACTTACCCACAATTTTCAGGCAAACGGAGCTTCTGACAATTGAACCACGAATCTCCCGTCTCGGCAATGACTGCAGTATCTCCACTTAGCATTTCCTTTTTTCATCAACAAAAATAGGGAAGAAATCATCGGATTAGAAGCAACATCTATTCAAATTTTCAAGCACTGGCTGAATTTTTAGCGTTCAGACATGCAAATTTCTTGATGTAGATGAATTGAAGAAGTTTATTGAGAAACAGAGGAACTCTTCATTTAAGACATAGCTGCTGTAAGTAGTACCACATCAGAGATTATAAGTAACACAATCCTAAGATATTTTCCACATATATGCAATAGAAATATTGCAGGACCTAGTCTCTGGCGTGATACTGTTAGCAACCACAACTTTAAATCAGAAAGGAGCCATGTGCCATCATGACTGACTACGTTTTTTCCTTACCTGAATGTGCTTGAAGAGAATATTGACTCTGAGAGGTTCGTTTCTCTCGGCCTTCAAGGGTTGTCCTGGAGGAACAAAAATTCTCCGATAATTATCCAATGCAGTGGGGTTTTTCTTGAGCTTCTTGGCTAGAGCATCTAAGAAATCAGCCATGAAAACCCAACCAAAGGAAGGACCATTCCCAATGGTCACACGGTTAGGATGCACCATGATCGACTTCTCCTTCTTAATCAACAAGGAATACCCGACCGAGCTATAATCGTTGAAGATCGGGCCAACAAAAACATATGCATCAGCTGATTCCACGATTTCCCCACAAAACGTGGTACTTACAGCACCCCAGTAAGTACCAATGAAGCTAGGATGGTGCTCAGGAACAAGGCCCTTGCCAGAAGGCATGACCGCTACTGGATATCCTGAATTATCTGTAAGTTCTTTGAAGGCTTGTTGTGCCTTAGCTACCCTGAGCTTAGGTCCCCCCACTATGACAGGTTTCACGGATTTGTTGAGAAACTCGGCAGCAGCTTCCACGGCTGCTTCTAATCCTAATCGATTGCTCACCCTGCATCAACATAAACAGAATGTATGAATGGTATTGTTTGTTAACAAGTTGCATGGCTTTCATTCAGATTGATATAAACAACTAAATTGAGCAATTACTCCGCAGCTCATACACATGCACTATAAGAATTATATGAACTGAAGAAGCGCTGGATAGAGAGAAAATATTACTTTGGTGCGAGATAGAAAGGAACTGGCTCCCTTGCAAAAGTTGGGTGTGTAATTCCAGCTAAATTACAGCTTATGCTGATATAAACTGGCTTGCTTTCTTTCAATGCACTGGAGATTGCAGTATCGATGAGCTCATGCGCATCATCTAAGTTATTCACAACAGCCTGCATTAGCAATGTATAATGTCACTCTTACAGCAAAATCATTTATCAATAAATCCAAAAAACGTTCTAAAATACTCTTCCAAAATTATTTATATGGAATCAAAAATCATATTGATAACTTCTTCAGAGCAAACATCGGATTCTGGCAGACCATATTACATTTCAAATCAAATCGGAAAACACTGATATACTCATTTCCTACATTAAACATCCTATCACATTCTTCTTAAGATTACTATAGTAATACTTCAACGATTTTTAAAGCTTTGTTTATCGAAATGCCGAAATAATCAGGAAAACATTTCCTGTGGATCTAACAACTTAAACTAAAGGAACTTCAGACCCATAAACTCGCACAAGAATACCTCATACTTCATACCAATAAAAGCCATCGATCCTCTGAATATCCTGTTAAGCCCGAATTACTCCCAGGCAAGAAATCACAACTAAAATAGCACTAAAAAGGGCATTTGTTATCTAGATCACCAGCAGTATATCAACTAAAGAGTAATTAATCAAGTAGTAAAAACACTATACACACTTTATCAGGTAATTTCCCTTTGTCAATTCAAGCCCCAGATTTCAATAGCCAAGCCGGCGAGTGACTAAACCAGCCCTTTCCATCCAAATCGACAAGTTTGGATCTAGTTTTTGAGATCGGTAGACGTCAATGCTAGCTGTTGATTTATTCTAAAAGGAGGACCCAAATGCACAATAACAAAGTGGGGGTGTGGGGTTTGGAAAGTGACATAGATCTCATCTTTTTCTTTTACCTGAAAGCAAGTGATTGTTTGAAAACACCTCAACTCCTGAGTAAAATCAGGCAAGCCAATCGTATGATGCAAGATCCTATTAGTCCCATAATCATTCGAATTGGGCCCTCCGACAATACACACAACTGGCAAGTTCTCACTATATGCTCCTGCTATTGCATTCAACACACTGAGTCCGCCCACAGTGAATGTCACGACACACGCCCCAACACCTTTTGCCCGCGCATACCCATCAGCCGCATACCCTGCATTCAGCTCGTTGCAGCAGCCGATCAAGTTCAGCTCCGGCTCAGCTATCAGATGGTCCAACAAAGTCAGGTTGAAGTCACCAGGAACTGAGAACACATCCTTCACGCCGATCTCCACCAGCCGCCGAGCCAAGTGGCTTCCCAGCGTTCCACCGCTTGGTTTTGGAGCAACTGGGGCTGGACCCGTGCCAGGATGAGCTGCTGCGCCGATATTGTTAGCTGCTTCCATGTTCTATAGATATATGTCTATATATACACGTATATCTTATCTTCTTCAAACTGTATTAACTTCTATTTTAAGGTTTCAAGCTTCTGAAAAAATTCAGTGATGGCATGAACATGAAAGATTAAGGTGGGGTACTTATATCGATGAAATGAGATTTGGGTTTTGACAAAACTGTGTGCTAATATTACTAGGAAAGGTTTTAGAACGCTTCTTGTTATTGGAGTCAAAGAGCTATTAAGGAGGGCTGCGATTGTTCGTATTGAGGTATGGGATTTTGTCCTCGGTTTTGAATTTTCTAATGAAAGAAAAAAAAAAGTCCATATTTTAATCTACGCAGAGTGTTGGGAATCTTGGACAGGAGTGGATACGTGGTAAGTTCTTCTATCAGCACATTTGTCTTCGAACAGTGTCGGAAGATAAAGTAATAACTTAATAATCCTGGTAAGAAACCACTAACAAAACATTATTTATTTTAAAGAGCATGCAATACTTTCCTTTAAATATTCAAATAAATATGCCCGAAACACTCGTTACCAGAAGGAATTGGACCAGGACTATCAGGAAACCGATACCAAAACCAGTGAGTGGTTTCTTAAGGTTTTAGTGTAGTACTATTTAGCGTAATTGTCTACGTCATGTGGTCTTGCAATTGGATCCAAAGAAAATTAAAATTAAATTCTTATATAAATTGTGATTATATATAAAAGATTTGAGTTCGTTTTTGTATTAAATTATAATTTTATAAAAATTATATTACAATTTATATGTTATATTGGTTTCTTGGTCCCGCAATTGGACATGACTACGTTACATACACGTCAGTCGTCACTGGAGTACGGTACAGCCCATACAAGTCGGGGCAGACGGGTTTTAAATTGTGTGTTCGTGTCCCCTGGTTTTGTCCAGCTGATTCCGAGGCTGCTTCACTGGAAAGCTTCTCACCCGTTTTTGCATGGCAAGTCGTGTTTTAGGGGAAAAAAATAAACAAAAAAAAAGTACCATCTAAAATTTCGAAATAAAAGTATACAAAGTATCTTCATTTTTAGATTCAACAATTTAATACTAAAAGTTTAATTTTTATAATTTAATATATATTTTTTTTTAAAAAATAATATATAATTTCGTATTTTTATTCCAAAATAGGTAATATATAAGAATGTTGATTAGAATCTTTCAAATGGTAAGATTCAAACTTTTTAAGGATAATGTTGCATGCGGTTAACTATAAATGCCAAGTAGGATTTCCTTGCATCTTGTTACATATAATTAGATAATTAGGAAAAAACTCTAACTGCTACTACTATTTCTTCTTCTCTTTTAACATGATACACTAAAACAAAACCCACAAATCGCCTTAGACAACAAAATAAAATCTCAAAACTCACTTGAAATTCCAAAGTCAAACCCTAAACGTAAAAAAAAATCCATTAGGATAACTTTAAACACCAAAATAAAACCTAAAAATTGATCCAATTACAAAAATCAATCTCTTGCTTCAAACATCAAAACAAAACCTACTAATTGCATCAAAATTCTTAAAAATATTAATCATTCAAATCAAATAAAACAAAACAATAAAACTCAATACTCTAGAAACACCCAATTCACAATATGTTCCTTGTATTTAATTTATCCCCAAATTAAAAAAGTCAGCCACTTCAATTCAAAACCCTAGAGTTTGCGACTCTCAAAATTAAACTACCATGAATATCAATTAACAGTTGATGGCAAAGAACAACAGCAGCAGCAAAAGAAGAGAAACCACGTATCGCTCAATGGTCTTATGGCACAACCTAAAATCATCCATTTTCCAAGTTTGCACTTCACAATGTACACCAACCAAATTTCTCAACTTTCGCACTACATGCATGTCAATTTGCTTAAAAAGTACATGAACTTTCGGTTCCAGAATTGAAGGTTGTGTTTTATTTTAATTTTTACTTTGGAATTATGTTTTAAATGTATTGTTTATAATGTAGATCCCATTTTGAAGTTAATAATATATTCTAGCTTTCGTCTTTTCTTGTAGTGTTTTGCTTTTGAAGGAATATAAAGTGGAAAAAGAAAAAAGAAAAAGAAAAGGACATGGAGTGGAAATAGGAATTTCCACTGTCTTTTTAGTATTAATATGATGTATTCGCAAATGGAAATTTCCCAAGAAAATGGAAATTTTCCAAGAAAATGGGAATTTCTAAAGTATGGAGTTTATATTTTATATCATGTAATTCGTTGTTATATATATATATATAAATATTCATGCAACTAGTAGGCTTTGTTTTGGTGTTATATTAGAAGCAATTTTTAGGGTTTGATTTTCATGTTTGGATCAACTTTTAGGTTTTGTTTCAATGTTTGAAGCTATTGCTAGAGCTTGGTTATGTTCGAAGCTATTTAAGGGTTTGATTTTGAAATTTCAAGTGGATTTCAGGATTTTTGTAATGTTTAAAGTGATTTTTAGGTTTTTTCTTTTTTTGTGTACCAGGAAATTTTTAATGTTTGATTTTGAAGAAGAAGAATAAGAATAAGAAGTTACGGCTGCCATTAATGATCCATTTATTTTCTATAATATAATATTTGGAGGATAAAAAAATTATTTATCAAGAATGACTCTTGTCTAGAAATCTATGTTTTACTATATAATTCGTGTAAATTTTATTACAAAGAATACTTATTCCAGTATTTATCCCATCTTGTTAATTGTAACATCAATTTGGAAGATAATAAAAAATACCAAAATATCCCTATTTGATTATTATGGAATATCACTAATAGTTATCTATTGAAGGTATATATATCAATTACTTAAACTTTTATTTCCCTATAGATGGGGAATAAAAGAATATCACTCTATAAAACGCGATAATTATTCATTATAGAAAGAGAATAGAAAAGTTACTTGAAATTAAAATTAACAATTTAGGAGTCGATCTGTAAACCCGAGCACAACACAATACAATTATAAATATATTCGAGTTAGCAAGAAATGACACAAACAATAAACAGGTCAAACCCACAAAAAGCACAATAAATTCATGTCTGGGTTCATGTATAGTAAGCAGATCCATTTACAAACTCATTTATTAAATAGGTCTTTAGTTCAACTCGTAGACCTGTTTAATGTTATTTTCTTTAATAACATTTAATTTTATATTTATTTTCTTTAATATATTCAAGTATATGTTATTTTCTTTAATAGTTTATTCTGACTTTTCAAGTTTCACAATTTCACCATAGAATCCATGGTTTTATTTTATCGTTTTTACTCTTCTTTTCATTTATTTCTTTCTCAGTTTCTCTCAACAATAGTGCAATACAAGCAAAATATGAAAAGAGGTCTCAGACAAGAAAGGTAAAATTTGATGAACATGTAAACTTGTTGTCTTTGTCTAAAGATAAAGGTTTAAAATAGGATGTCTTATCTTGATGGAATTCCACAAATCTTATGCTTAAGAATGCAATTTATTATATAAGCATGTTTTGTCACTTATAGTTGAATAATTCAAATTATAAGTATTGTCCTTCTATAGAAGAATGGGACAAAATCGAGAACATAAATAGGTTCTTAAAGTTTTTTTTTATGATATTACTTGTCAATTTTCTAAGACAAATTATCTTACTACTAATTTGTACTTTCCTTTGGTTTTTATGGTATATCAAGCATTGACAAATAGTATGAGTGAAAGTAAAGTACATTTGAAAGACATGGAAAATAGGATATTTGTGAAATTTGAAAAATACTAGTCTGAATTCGGTGTGATTTTGGCTATTGTTGTTACATTAGATCTACGATATAAATTTAATTTTGTTAAATAAAGTTTTTAAAGGATTTATGGTGATGACTTAAACAAATTTATGAAAGTCAAAAAAAGCATTTTTCTTTCTCTTTGATGAATATGTGAAAATAGAGGAAGCAAATTTAGATCAAAATATTAGTAATAATAAGTCAAAAGCTAAGGAACTTATTATCGATGTATGCGACAACGACTTGCAGATAACTTTATTTTATTTTATTTTATTTTTATAGCTATGTATACTATTTTAAACTTTTGAAATCAATTTTATTTCATGTAATGTTTACAAGTTTTTATCTTATTTATGAATTTCAATCTTCTAAAAACATGCAAATTCTTAGGGATGCCACTAAATTTGAATTAGAGCTATATTTAGATGTATAGTGATATAAAATGATAGAATTTGATGTATTGTGTTATTAGAAAATCAATCGATTTCAATATCCTTAAGTTACAAAATGGTACATAATATCATAAACATATGAATGTCTATAGTAACCTACGAATCCATATTTAGGACTAGAGGTCAAACCTTGAATCAATATCACAACTCCTTGAAGTCATAAACTATAGAAGATTTTTTTTTTATACACAAAAGATTGGTTCTATGAATGAGAAGGTAATAAACTAAACTTTTTTTTAAATGTCATGTTATGTGTTTTCATTAATATTACTTTTTTTCATTTGTAAACTCTTTAATTGTTTCCCTTAAAGATCTAATACAAAATGCAATAAATTTAGAAATCACCATTGGTGATAATATCCATTTAAGCCATTATCTAACTTAATTCAATATTATTATACAACTATAAGTTTTTAGATTTATTATATTTGATAAGACTTGCTTAATTAAAACAGTTGTTTAAGTTGTAATTTTATATTAGTCTTCAAGACCTTATATCATTAGTATTTGCAAAAGTTAATTTTACTATTATCTCTTTCACATTAAATATGTACACATTCTATAAATTTATTTATAACTTTTTAATCGATAAATGGATTCAACCTGAACATGAGATACACAAGTTAATTTATAGGTTTATGTTTTCATACATGATTAATAAATGGGTCGTATCATGGATTGATATTTTTCAAATACTACAAGAATTTTTACATTTAATAATGTTTGAAAATTTGGCAAACGTTACTAATTATTGTATGTTTTAGTGACGTTTAACAAACATTACAAAAGCTTATTATTAGTGACGTTTATAATTAAAGTTAGAAGATAAAATTACATAATTTTATTTGTGACATTTTCTAAAAGTAAATGTTATTGAAAGTACTAGAGTTTTGCCTCACATTCTCTTTAGAAATTTATCCACACTTCTAGAACGAAAACACTTAATTATTTTAAATAATCCCACTATCAAAAATTACCCTTTTAACACTTTGAAATAAATAAAAAAGAAGTTTAAGGAAAGAACATAATATTTTGATGTGTATGTGTGTGTGTGTATATATATATATATACATATTTATATATATGTATGTATATAATTTTCAAATTTTTTTTTGTTTAAGAGACACATCTTTTTATCTATATGTTGTGAATTTAAAAATTATTGTATTTGTAAATTTTACAAATGCTACTAATTAATATATATTTTAGTAGTGTTTATTAAATGTAACATAAAATATGATATTAGTAACATTTATCATTGAAAATAAAATATATAAGAATATGATTTGACTATAATATCTTTTAGATAAAAGTGAAAACTTTTAAATTTTCAACTCTTTTTCCTTAGCAAATATACTGCCCAATATTTAAAAAAAAAAAAAACCAATACTCTCACATTCACGAGGTAGTGACCCTCTCTCTCTCTTTTATCACTTAGATGAAACTACTCCTCGCTATTAGTCTCGTTGTAGTGATTCTCTCCCTTGTAATTTCTTCTCTTCCTTAGTAATGTTTCTACTCTCTTAGCTCCCCCTCTCTCTATATTTTTCATTTTCTGTTTAGAAATATGGGTATTTCTTTCCAATTTTTGCCTCAGATTTGGGGCTTTTACGTTTTGTAGTAGAAACTTTTGATTTTTATTATCTATTTGTTGTTTATTTTAGGTTTTTTTGTCTAGTTATGATGTTAATTTAGTCAGTTCTCTTTACACTATCTTTTTAAGGTTTTGTTACGGGAGGATTAAAGTTAGGGTTGTTAGAGATCGCATTTTTTTTCGTATTTAAATTGTGTTTTGTAATTTCTTATCAATTTTTATGTGGGTTTGTTTCGTATATTTCCATGTGTTATCCAATTTTAATCGATGGTTGTGAATTGGTTAGTGTTGGGTAGATATAAATGTTTCAAGGATCAGTCAACTTAGGGTGTTGTCTTCCTTTACAAGATTAGTCAAAGAAGGTTTTTTTGCTAGTCTATGCGTCTAATGATGTCAAAAACAGGATATTAATTTTTTTAGTAGATGTCTTCTATGCTGCACATAAAGCATTCGTCATTTCTATAGTGCTTATCAATTTTCATGATTTGGGGAAGACTCTACTCATTGTAAAGGATTTTGTTTTAGCATTGGACTTAACGGTTATTTCTGAGTTTTAGTTCATTCAATCAACATTTTCGTTTGAAGTTTATACTTTATTTGATTAGGATTACCTACATTTAGAAAGGGGTTTAGATACATACAATAGCGATTTTAATTATAAGTTTATTGGAACTTGAGGCTTTAGGAAGTTTGTGTTGTATTTGTTTAGTTCTACAATGGCAAGATCTCTTCCTCTCGATTTTCAGTTTAGTCCTACTAATGATGTGCTGATTATGTGCTATCTTAAAAGAATAGTGATGGGAAAGCGTTTGCCTACTAAAGCCAATTTTTAGGTTGATATCTACAAGTTTGCTCCTTAGCATCTCACTGGTATATAGGTTTTTTATTCTTCAGCTTAATTCACTTTGGTTCTGTAGTTTTATTGCGTCCAAAAGAAATGAGTGTTTCATATCATTTGTTTTCTTTTTTTAGATAAAGCTTGCTTTGAAAACAGAGACTTAAAATGGTACTTCTTCTGTCCTAGAGAGAAGAAGTATGCAAAAGGAGGTAAAATGAAGTTGAGATTATATTGCTCCAAAGTGAGAAAACACACATGGAGAAGTTGAGAGGAGGATTGTCTCACAACTTCTCACACTTATGGATGGCTTCATAGCTCGTGCCAACGTTATTGTTACTAGGGCTACAAATTGTCCAAACAACATTGAACCTGCATTGAGAAGATTTGGAAGACTTAACTGTGAAATTGATATTGGTGTTCTAGATGAAGTTGGGCGCCTTGAAGTTCCTTGCATCTATAACAAGAACATGAAGCTTATTGAGGATGTAACTAGAAGATTTTCTTTTTCCCTTCCCTTTCTAGTGTTTATTGAATTAATTAATCCATACTTGTTATTGTCTCTTGCAGGTTGATTTAAAGAGAATCGCTAAGGATACACATGGTTATGTCGGTGTTAATCTAGCAGCACTTTACATGGAAGCTGCTCTTCCATGTATCAAAGAGAAGATGGATGTTATTGACCTAGAAGATGATTCAATTGATGCAGAGATCCTTAATTCCATGGCTATAACCTATGAACACGTTCAGACTGCTCTTGGAACAATCAATACTATCGAGTCTAATTTTTTTATTTTCCATTTCTAATCCGATCTATACTAGACCCTATGCTCATCTAATGTAGATCTTCGACTTGAGTTAGGAATTTCATTTTATTTTAGAGTCGCTACCCAACTGTGATTGGGAAAGATTAAATTAGGACTAATTGAGCAGATTAATCCTAATTTGAACCACTAATCAGCGAGATTTCCTCTTTTCATTTTTGTAACAGAGGAAATGGAAAACCAGAGTTTCTGGGTTTGGAGGCTAACCTATTAAAACTTTAAAGTTACCATCCTATTCTCTTGAAATCTAAACCTTATCCTAATGTCTTTTATTTTATTATTTTTTTGTTATCTTTTTTATTGTATTTTTAGATAACTTATTCTAAAAAAATGATTTTTTATTCTTTTTAGAGTTGCCCCAAACGGGTGCCTACGTACTTGCTATTTAGGGTCAAACGGGCCATAGTTCGCTCTTCATGAAAAACTTTAGTGTTTGTAAATTTTAATTATGAAATTACTTTTGGTTTACGTTTTTATCATTTTAGTATTTTTCTAAAAAATCTAAGCCTAAGCTTAATTATTTGATTTTTTTTTTCAAAAAAAATGATGATTTTAAGGAAAAAACCTATTTTGGATTTATTATAAAAAAAAAAAAACATTTTTCTAAGTGGTAAAAATTTATTTCTCTATTTTTTTAACCTACCTCTAATATTATTATTTGTTTTTATCTATTATTAATTTTTTTATTTTTATTTTTTATTATTAATTTTTTTAAAAAAAATTCTCTTATATGATTTTATCTACTAAAAATCCAAATTTTCTCATTTTTTTTCTAATATCTCTTTATCATTTTTTTATTATTTTACTATTATTTTCTATTATTTATTCTAAACTAAATCCTAAAAAAACTAATCTAAATTCTAATATTTTTCTATTTTTTTAATTATAAATAACAAATAAATAAATAAAAAATACAAAAAAATCAGAAAATCTGACTTACCTGGATCCAGGTCGGTGCACAGGTCGAGTCGGTTGGGTCGAAGCGGGTTAGGTCGAGTCAAACAGTCACAGCGGCTAGGGGTGCTCATTGACAACGTTCTAGTGGCCTTTCGAGGAGGTTGAGGAGTCGTTTCCTAGGTTTTCGAGAGTGGGGAACTCAACCGTGGTGGTGGATTTCTCCAAAAATACCTCCTGGTGGCGGTTTGAGGCTTGGTTGGCGATCGCGACTCGAGGAACTCCGATGAAGCTTCGATTTCTCTCTTTTTCTCACTTCCGATCCGTGCTTTGGCTTCCTGCCTTCATCCTCTATTTTTAGCCGCAAGGAATTGAGCTGGATAAGCTTGGATTTCCTTTAATTGAGGCAAATTGGATTTCGGTTAAAAAAACCATCTTCGATTTGTGTAAATCCATCAATTTGTTACGATTTGATTCCAATTAGATGATGTTTATCCTATTTTAGTTAAAGATCTATTGAATTTGTGCAAAAAATCGAATCAAAACGGCCAAAATGCAATTTTTCCCTCGTCGGTGACGATCTCAGACGAAGGAGGAAGAAGGTCACGCACCTAATGCGTGCTTTCGTACTAGCCAATCAGCTGCTGACACGTATCTTGGGCGAGGAAAAAATTTGCAAAATGCGGAATCTGCTTCCCCCACATTTCGAACCTACGACCTGACTTCCTCCCCATGCACACAAGGCCATGGCTCGGACCAACTAGGCTAGCCCATTTACTCATTTTTATTTTTATTTTCGCAATTTGCATATATGCAATGCAATTTTTATTATTTTTGTATTTTTTTGAAATTCCAAAAATTTGTAAAAATTATTTAATCCATTTTATTACTATTTCTAAATTATTTTCCAAAATTGAGGTATTTTTCCTATTTATCTTATTTTTTTTCCTATTTTTGCTAAATTAGAAAAAAATTGTAAAAAATTAAAAAAAATTAAAAAAAATTAAAAATTGATTATTATTGATCATTAGGGGCAAAAATGGGGTGTTTATAAGACAAGAAAAACGCTATTTTTTTCCTCTTAACTGAATGGATAACGCCTTAGTTTGGCTGTTTATCTAGAATTTAGTCTTTAGTAGGAAAATTCTCCATGAGCTAATAATCCCACGAGTATTTTGTGATGAATAGTATTGTTTAGGAAACGGTCTTAAACAACTTAACAATCTGAAGTAATGTATCTTCTCGAAAAGTGCCCTATGGGTTGACTAATCGACAATGAGAAACGTCTCAAAGATTATGTAGGAATGTGTTATTGTAAGTGGAATAGCTGATGATAGGAAGCGTCTTATCGGACTAGTAACCTTAAAGGGCAGATTGTCTCAGGAAGCACTCTTATGAGCTGGCAACCTGTCAATAGAAGCGTCTGGCTAGACTAGCGATTATTTGGGGAGAAATGTCGTTGAAGAGTGCTCTTATGAGCTGACTAATCGGTTATCGACAAATTTCAAATGTGCTCTCATGAGCTAACTAATCAATAGATTCGAAAAGTGCTCCTATGAGCTGACTGATCGATATATTCGAAAGGTGCTCCTTTGAGCTAACCAATTGATAGATTCGAAAAATGCTCATCTGAGCTAACTAATCGATAGATTCAAGAAGTGCTCCTATGAGCTAACTAATCGATAGATTCGAAAAGTGCTCATTTGAGCTAACTAATCGATAGATTCGACAAGTGCTCCTATGAGCTAACTAATCAATAGCGGGAAGCGCCTTCTCAAACTTGTAACCCTGAAACATAGGTATCTCAGAAGGTGCTCCTATGAGCTAATCTTGAGAAAGAGTGTTTAGGAAAGTGCCCCTTTGCGGGCTAACTAACCCATAGTGAGAAGACATGCCTCAAAAGGTACCCCTATGGGCTAACCTTGAGAAGGGAGGTTTAGGAAAGTACCCCATTGTGGGCTGACTAACCTATGGTGGGAAGCGTCTTCTTAGACTCGCGACCCTAGGGAAAGGATGTCTCAAAAGGTGCCCCTACGGGCTGACCTCGAGAGAAGATTGTCAAGTCTAATTTTTTATTTTCCATTCCTAATTTGATCTATACTAGACCCTATGCTCATCTAATGTAGATCATCGACTTGAGTTAGGAATTTCATTTTGTTTTGGAGTCGCCAACTAACTGTGGTTGGGAAAAATTGAATTAGGACTAATTGAGCAGATCAATTCTAATTTAGACTACTAGTCAGCGTAATTTCCTCTTTTCGTTTTTTGTGAAAAGAGAAAAGGGAAAACCAGAGTTTTTGAGTTCAAAGGCTAACCTATTAAAACCCTAAGGTTACTACCCTAATCTCCTAAAATCTAAACTTTATCCGAAATGTCTTTTATTTGTTTCTTGTTATCTTTTATTGTATTTTTGAGTGAATTATTCTAGGAAAATGATTTTTATTCCTTTTTAGGGTTGCCCCAAATGGGTGCCTACGTACCTGCTATTCAGGATCAAATGCGTCGTAGTTCGCTTTTCCTGAAAAACTTTAATGTGTTTGTGAATTTTAATTATGAAATTTCTTTTGATTTATGTTTTTACCATTTTAGTATTTTTCTTAAAAAAAAAATCTAAGCTTAGGCTTAATAATTTGATTTTTGAAAATGGTATTTTAAGGAAAAACCAACTTTGGATTTATTTAAGAAAATGATTTTTCTAAGTGATAAAATTTTCATTTTTCTATTTTTCAACTCATTTCTACTATTATAAATTTTTATTGATTTTTTTTATAATTTTTATGATTTTTATTAATTTTTATTAAAGAATTTTCTCCTACATTATTTATTTATCCTATTCTAAAATCTAAGTTTTTATTATTATTCTTTTCTAATATTTTTATTATTTTCTTCATAAATTTTTACATTTTTATTATTTATTATTATAATTATTATTTTTTATTTTTATTATTCATCCTAAATTAAATCCAAAAAAAGAAAAACTAATCTAAATTCCAACATTTTTTTCTTTTTTTGAATTATAACAAATAAATAACTAAAGAAATTCGAAAAAAATAAATAAAATAACTAAATAAATACATAAGAAATAAATAAAATAAATACAAAAAATCAAAAAATCTGACTTACCTAGATCTGGGTCGGTGCGCTGGTCGGGTCGGTCGGGTCGAGTCGATCGAACATAGCAGCTGGGGATGCTCGTTGACGGCGTTCCAGCGGCCTTTCGAAGCGGTTGAGGTGTCGATTCCTAGGTTTTCGGGGTTGAGGAACTCAATTGTGGTGATGGTTTGCTTCAAAAACGCCTCCTGGTGGCTGCTCGACGCTTGATCGGTGGTCGCGGGTGAAGAACTCCGGCGAGGCTTCGATTCTCTCTCTTTTCTCTCTTTTTCTCACTTTTGATTCGTGCCTCTGCCTCTCCACTTCATCTTCTATTTATAGGCGCAAGAAATCGAGCTGGATAAGCTCGGGTTTCCACCGATTGAAGCAAATCGGATTTGCGGTTAAAAACCCATCTCCGATTTGTGCAAATCCATTGATTTGTTGCGATATGATTCAAATTGGATGATGTTTATCTTATTTCTGTTGAAGATATGTTGGATTTGTGCAAAAAATCGAATCAAAACGATCGAAATTCGAATTTTTCTCCTCGCCGGCGATCTTGGACGGAGGTTGAAGACGATCATGAGCCCGGCGAGTGCGTTCGCTCCAGCCAATCGATTGCTGACATGTGTCCCAAGCAGAGAAAAAAATTGCAAAACGTGGATTTTGCGTCCCCCGCGTTTCGAACCCCTGATCGAGCCCTCCCGCACGCACCTTAAGCCATGGTTCGGACCAACTGGGTTAGCCCACTTTCGCGATTTTATTATTTTCGCAATTTGCGTATATGCAATGCAATTTTTTTATTTTTTGTATTTTTTGAAATTTCAAAAATTTGTAAAAATTATTTATCCCTTTTTATTACCATTTCTACAATTATTTTCCAAAATTGATGTATTTTTCCTATTTTTTAAATATTTTTCCTATTTTTGCTAAATTAGAAAAAAAATTGGAAATTAATTATTGTTGATTATTATTGATCATTAGGGCAAAAATGGGGTGTTTACAGCTGCCCCTCTTTGTAGTAAAGTTTGAAAACTTAACTACAAAGATAAGAAATATGCCATTTTTGGCCTCTTGACTGAATGGATAACGCCTTGGTTTGGTTGGTTATCTGGAATTTGGTCTCTAGTAGGAAAATGCTCCATGAGCTAATAATTCCACGAGTGTTTCGTGATCGTTAGTACTGCTTAGGAAATGGTCCTAACATTCTAGAATAATGTATCATTCTAAAAAGTGCTCTATGGGCTGACTAATTGGCGATAGGAACAATCTCAAGAATTGTTTAAGAGTGTGTTATTGTAAGTGAATATCTGATGATAGGAAGCGTCTTATCGGACTAGGAACCTTGAAGAGAAGATTTTCTTAGGAAGCGCTCTTATGAGCTGGCCACCTATTAACAGAAGCGTCTGACTAGACTAGCGACTGTTTGGGAAAATACCTTCGAAGAGTGCTCTTATGAGCTGACTAATTGGTTATTGACAATTTGAAAAGTGCTCCTACGAGCTGACTAATTGATAGAGTCGAAAAGTGCTCCTCTGAGCTAACTAATCGATGGATTCGAAAAGTGCTCCTCTGAGTTAACTGATCGATGGATTCAAAAAGTGCTCCTCTAAGCTAACTGATCGATAGATTTGAAAAGTGCTCCTCTGAGCTAACTAATCGATGGATTCGAAAAGTGCTCCTATAAGCTAACTTCAAGAAAAGGTGTCTAGGAAAGTGCCCCTTCGTGGGCTAACTAACCTATAGCGAGAGGACATGGCTCAAAAAGGTGCCCCTATGGGCTGACATTTTTGAAGGGGTGTTTGGGAAAGTGCCCCATTGTGGGCTGACTAACCTATAGCGGAAAGTGTTTTCTTAGACTCACGACCTTGGGGAAGCAATGTTTCGAAAGGTACCTCTACAGGCTAACCTTAGGAAGAGATATTTAGGGAAGTGCCCCACTATGGACTGACTAACCTATGGGAGAAACGTCTCAAAAAGTGCCTTTATGGGCTAATCCTAAGAGAGAATGTTTAGGGAAGTGCCCCAATGTGGGCTGACTAACCTATAACATAATGTCTCGAAAGGTACCCCTATGGGCTAACCTTAAGAGAGGATGTTTAGGGAAGTGCCCCAATGTGGGCTGACTAACCTATAACAAAATGTCTCGAAAGGTACCCCTATGGGCTAACCTTAAGAGAGGATATCTAGGAAAGTTCTCCATTACGGGCTGACTAACCTTTTCAAGGGGATGTTTAGACAGGTGCCCTATTGTGGGCTGACTAATCTTATGCTTTTGAACATGCTTCTACTGACTGGGTTAAATGATTTGATGTTTTCATGATATGTGGATGATAGTTATTTATATGTTTGCCAATTTATCGTGGATAGCAACCAAACAACCGAACCTTCGTGCTGGTTTGCTCCTACTTCGCTTACTCTTGCTTTGACACGGGGTTGAAGATCTTAATGTGCTTCCTTTCTTGTGCGCATGGCTCTTTTGACGGTAGTGTTATCCTACTAATGCACCAGGTTTTAATGCTCAAAAGTAGATAGAATTATATTACAAAATTTATTGAGATTCATTATCATTTTAGTGTTTACCATTCATTGGTAGAGTGATGGGTAATGTATTTAGGAATGTTTGTTGTAATGAAAATTGGTTGGAATTATTAACCATTCGGAGACATTAACTTTGCTTGTAAAAAATGAAAACTCGACTCAACGAAACTTGTATTGAATATCATCTTTCATAAACATCGGCAAAATTTCAATTCCCTTGCCTAAGGATAGTACATCTTCACAGCATCTGCATTAATGGGGTCTCTCAATTCTGGACCATCCATTTGAGTCAATATCAAAGCGCCTCCTGACAATACCTTCTTCACCACATAGGGACCCTCATAATTTGGGGTGAATTTCCCTCTGGAATCTTGGGCATTCAGGAGAACTTTCTTTAGTACCAAGTCTCCTTCCTTGAAGCATCGAGGCCTCATTTTCTTGTTAAATGCTCGGGCCATCCTTTGTTGGTAACATTGGTCGTGACATAGTGCAGTGAGTCTTTTTTCATCAATCAGATTCAGCTGATCAAGCCTCTTCTTTACCCAGTCTAATTCAGTTAACTGAGTTTCTGACATAATTCTGAATGATGGTATTTCGACCTCGACTGATAACACTGCCTCGGTACCATATACCAATGAATATGGGGTAACTCCAGTAGATGTTCTTATTGTGGTCCTATAAGCCATGAGAGCAAATGGCAACATCTCATGCCAATCTTTGTAAGTAGTTTTCATTTTTTCGATGATCTTTTTGATATTCTTGTTAACTGCTTCTACTGCCCCGTTCATCTGAGGTCGGTAGGGAGTTGAATTTCTATGGTTTATGTGGAATTGTTGACATAAACCTATTATCGACTTGTTATTAAGATTGGTACCGTTGTCGGTGATGATGGACTTAGGAACTCCATATTGAGCTATTATGTCCCTTTTCAAGAAACAGACTATTACCCCTTTTGTGACATTGGTATATGATGAAGCTTCTACCCACTTGGTGAAGTAATCAATAGCTACCAATATGAACCTGTGGCCATTGGATGATGTTGGAGTGATTGGGCCGATTATGTCGATCCCCCACATGGAGAAAGGCCATGGTGCTGATGTAAACACCCCATTTTTGCCCTAGGAATAGATAATTCTCAAAAATAATCAATTTTTAATTTTTTCCCAATTTTTCCCAATTTTCCTCTAATTTAGCATAAATAGTAAAAATATTCAAAAAAATAAAAATAAATAGGAAAACACATCAATTTTGAAAAATGATTTCAGAAATAGCAATAATAAATAATAAACAATTTTTACAAAATTTTTAAATTTCAAAAAATACAAAAAAATAAAAAAATCGCATTGCATATATACAATTTGCGATACAAAGAAAATCGGGAAAATGGGCCAGCTCAGCTGGCTCGTGCGTGCATGTTGAGACCGTGTGAAGGCTAAAGGTCGCGAGTTCGAATCCCCCCGCGTGCACTCGGCAAAACTTTTCCTTCTTTTCCTTGGAGCTGCCACGTGGCAGCATGTGATTGGCCGAGAGGAAACACGTGCCTCGCACGTGGTCGTCTTCTTCCTCGAGCCCAGCCGGAGAAAAAATCCGGCAGAAGTCCGATAAGGTTGAAATTGCTGGATTTCTTCGAATCTTTTTGGATTTCAATAAATCTAAAACTGAATTATCCAGATAAATCACAAGATTACAACAAATCGACATTAAATAGGTTGGATAGAATCAAATCTAAAAAACGGAAAAATATGGGTTTATCCAAATCGGCCGATTCAAGCTTATCCAAGAGGGTTTCCGGACGCCTATAAATAAG